>JAFEMH010000234.1:600000-916434 GCA_022495995.1 Adenophora triphylla var. japonica | reverse complement strand
ATCCACTAACTATTCCCTACCCCACTTTTTCTTTCCTACATCACTTTTCATACTCACAACATTTATTCGACTATACTCCTACACTTTTTCTCTTTCCTACATCACTTTTCTTAATTCTCGTGCAAGGCAAAAACTTTGCCTCTTCGAACGGGACGAAGGGAGTATTTCCTATCAACTTTCTCTCTTCTACTTTATTTTTTATGCTCATAACTTTTTTTTTATTTCCTTGAAAATGAAATTGGGTCGGAGGGAATAATATTCTTAATAATGAGATAATGAGATGAATAAACCAAATTATAAAAGACAAAAACTTGGGTGAGAACAGCATGACCCGTCTCATCCATGAGACGGGTCGGTTCCATACCCATCACCCGCCCAACAAAGCCAACCCACGCCTCCGCCCAAGCTTTTTGCATATGGGCGGTCGCCCAAGCTGGAATCAGCCCACATTTGCCTTGGCCCAATCCTTCAGCCAACATAAAGTAATAGTTTGTATACATTAAAGTAATAGTTTGTATACATTAAAGTAATAGTTTGTATACATTAAAGTAATACATATATACAGAAAAATAATAATGTTTTTTCCTATGTTTTCTTCGTTTGGCAAAAGTAATACTTATTATAACTAAAATGTAACAAACGTGTTATTTATATATAATAGTATTTGTACATAATTGTAACACATATGTATAGGTATCTATATGTTTTCATGTAAAAGTATTACATTATCTATAAAAATATGTTACAATTTCATCTATCAAAGTGGTACATTTACTTGTATAAACTATTACATTCATATACATAAGTTATTACATTTCAAAAATAATACATATAGTTTGTATTACATTTGAAAAAAATGGGTAAAAACGAGCTTTTATTTTTTTTAAAACAGGTATTACGTTTACTTATGACCAATGTTACTTTATATGTATACAGTCATTACATTAAGAGATGGTAACTATTACTTTTGCTCTGAAAAAAATAATATAAAAAAAAAATTTTAAAAAAAAAATAATAAAAAAAATTGGCCTATAAAAGGCTGCCACGTGACGGGTCATGCCCCATGGATCATGGGTTAACCCGTCTCATGCATGAGACGGATCCCATATTCTCACGGGAGACCGGCTCATTATAAAAATGAGAATGTTGTACATCCTCTACAAAATGTCCTGAATCATAACTAAACTTGATTTTAACAAACTTGTTTATACTTGAACTCCTCCGACAAGAACATGAAAAAGTAAGTTGAATAAAATAAATTGAATTATCTAAATATAGATACTTTCTTCAGCACAAAAATACAATTTTTTAAAGGGTTAATTACAAATTAGGGTCTGGAGTCTCACATGAGGTCCCCAAGAGGGGCCTGACTTTTTTTTTTTAGCAATTTAGGGCCTGACTTCACATTTTTTGATCAAATCAGGGCTTATTGACGAATTTCATCCAAATATCCGTTAAGTTAAAGAAAAGTTAACGAAGGGACTAGTTTGTAATGATTATTAGTTTTAAGAGGTCAAATGCAAAGTTTAAATATAAAGTGTTCAAAATTTATTTATTTTTCCAAAATAATTAATATTATCTTAATTCTAAAATAATTAATATCCGGAATAAATATATGTTTTTTAATTTTTAAATTAAAAAAAATTAAAAAAATTTACTTTTTATGTCACAAAATAATTAATGTTCCTAACATATAATGTATTAAAAAAACTGAAATTTTTAATTATTTAATATAATGTTAATATATTACGAACATTAACTATTTTTTAACATAATAATAAAAAATAAATTAATTTTGTTTTGTGATATAAAAAGTAATTTTTTTTTCAAAACTATAAATTATTTAATATAATGTTAATATATTACGAACATTAACTATTTTTAACATAATAATAATAAATAAATAAATTTTTTTTTGTGACATAAAAAGTAAAAAAAAATGTTTTTTTTCAAAACTATTGATTATTTAATAAAATGTTAATATATTACTAATATTCATTTATTTTTTATTATTATGTTAAAAAATAGTTAATGTTCGTAATATATTAACATTTTATTAAATAATTAATAGTTTTGAAAAAAATATTTTTTTACTTTTTATGTCACAAAACAAAATTTATTTATTTTTTATTATTATGTTAAAATAGTTAATGTTCGTAATATATTAACATTATATTAAATAATTAAAATTTTCAGTTTTTTTAATACATTATATGTTACGAACATTAATTATTTTGTATAAAAAGTAAAAAAAAAATATTTTTTTTTAATATAAAAATGAAAAAAACATATATTTATTCCGGATATTAATTATTTTAGAATTAAGATAATATTAATTATTTTGGAAAAAGAAATAAATTTTGAACACTTTATATTTAAACTTTGCATTTGACCCCTTAAAACTAATAATCATTACAAACTAGTCCCTTCGTTAACTTTTCTTTAAATTAACGGATTATTTGGATGAAATTCGTCAATAAGCCCTGATTTGATCAAAAAATGTGAAGTCAGACCCTAAATCGCTAAAAAAAAAAAGTCAGGCCCCTCTTGGGGACTTCATGTGAGACTCCAGGCCCTAATTTGTAATTAACCCTTTTTTAAAAGATTGTTCCGCTCAAGAGTTAAATATATAAAATAAAAAGTTTTTATTACTTCTTTATTTGTGGGCCCACATATTATACTCACAACAATTATTCACTAACTATTTCCTACTCAGTTTCTCTGTTATACCCAACTATTTACACTTATAAAACATCACCCTTTTCACTTTTTTTCTTAATTTTAGAACCCTTTTATTCGAGTGGAACGGAGGGAGTACATAGATAGATATAGACTCGCCATACGGTCCGGCGGTTTAAAACCGTTGAAACCGTCAAACCGTGGACCTGCGGTTCAAGTTTTGAATCCGTTGCGAGTGTATTAACCGGCGGTCAAACCGGCGGTGGACCGATACATTTTTAAAAAATATTACCCTTTAAATTTTGTAATTTGTCTATTAACAAGGAAAAAATATTTTGGACTTTTTTATTACTGTTTTTTTTTACAAAAAGTAATACAAAAAAGATACAAAAAACTAAATAAATGAAAATATATAAAATAAAAGAGGGACGGACTATTGTTTAATTTTTTTATTGACTATAAAATAATATTTTAGACTTATTTTATCACTGATTTTTTTTACAAATATAAAAAAAGATAGAAAAAACTAAACAAATGAAAGTATATAAAAAAAAGAGGGACGGATTACTCTTAATCTAATTTTATTTTATTTTTATTGACTAAAAAATATTATTTTAGACTTTTTTATCAGTATTTTGTTTTACAAAAAGTAATATAAAAAAGATACAAAAAAACTAAACAAATAAAAATATACTCCCTCCGTCCCATTAATAACTTCACCTTTTGCCATTTTGGGTGTCCCATTTAAAGCTTCACCTTTCCTTTTTTGGCAAAGAATCTTTACTATTCCCTCCACTCATTTTCTCTCCTACATTATTTTAATACTCACAACACCATTATAATTTATTATGCCATCCACTCATTCTCTCTCCTATTTTCAATTTTCTCTTTCCTATTTTCAAATTACACTCACAACATTTTTTCTTCCCACTCATTTTCTTAATTTGCGTGTCAAAACCAAAATGGTGAACTAAATAATGGGACGGAGTGAATATAAAATAAAATATGGTATATTTCACCGGACAGCTCGATCCCGGGGGGGGGGGGGGGGAGGGCCCTTACTCGGTCCCACACGGTGTATTACTATAGGCAAGCAAAGGAGGGAGTAGAGTATTACTATAGGCAAGCAAGGGAGGGAGTAGAGCAGCAGATATTAAGATATTATCGAATATGGGCATTTGATGAGAGACGGATTACCTTGAATTATTTTTTATTTTTATATAATTTTTATTGACTGAAAAATAATACTCCCTTCGTCCCAATAAAAGCTTCACTAATTACTCAAAAGGGCGTTTCGTTAGAAGCTTCACTTTTTCTTTTTTGGCAAAGAATCTTCACTATTCTCTCCACTCATTCTCTTTCCTAATTCACTATTACACTCACAACACTTTTCAAATTCACTATTTCCTCCACTAATTCTCTCTCCTATTTTCAAATTACACTCACAATATTTTTTTTTCCCACCTATTTTCATAATTCCCGTGCCCACCCAAAATGGTGAAGCACTTATTGGGACGGAGGGAGTATTTTAGATTTTTTACAAACATAAAATAAAAAAAGGTAGAAATAAATTAAACAAGTGAAAATATACCATAAACCTTAAATCTAAATTATACTCCCTCCGTCCCACACTACCGTGAACCATTTTTTTGGCATGGAAATTAAGGAAAAGTAGGAGAAAGAAATAGGTGGAGGAGGTGTTTGTGAGTATGAAAAATTAAATAGAAGAGAGAATGAGTGATGAATAGTTAGGAGAGAGAATGTTGTAAATGTAAAAGTAAAGTAGGAGAGAAAATGAGTGGGTGAAATAGTAAAGATTCTTTGTCATTTTGAACAGTCCACACTAATGTGGGACAGACCAAAAAGAAAATAAGTCCACACTAGTGTGGGACAGAGGAAGTGTGTGATTTGTAGCGGGACGCCCAATGAAAAAAGTGTGTGATTTGTAGCGAGACGGAGGGAGTATATCCTATTCCCTTATCTCCTTTTGAAAATTGAAGAGTGAGTAGTAAAAAAATTGAAAAATATTTTTGGGTGTATAAATAAAGCATTTCAATTAATTTTTATTTTTCTCGCATAAAAAAAAGCTATTTTTTTTTTAAATTTCCTTTGGTTAAAAA
This sequence comes from Adenophora triphylla var. japonica, assembly GCA_022495995.1. Lineage (NCBI taxonomy): Eukaryota > Viridiplantae > Streptophyta > Magnoliopsida > Asterales > Campanulaceae > Adenophora > Adenophora triphylla. The sequence continues at coordinate 911,635 of JAFEMH010000234.1, read as the reverse complement.
AAAAACAAAAACCGTCTAAAACCGACCTAACGGATAGGACCGGCAATCAGGAAATCGAAACCGTGAACCGTAAGTTGGCGATCCAGTTTCGATCTACCTTTTCGTTAGGACACATGCGGTTTTCAACCGTAAACCGTCTATCCGATACAACCGTCAAGCCACCTTCGATTTTCGACCGTAAACCAGCAGTCCCGGTCCCACCGGAATGTATAGATAGATAGATCAATCACATAAGCTAAGCCCAAAACAAAAATTCTGTGTCAGAGTAAATAAAGATTATCAGTATTGTGATGACATTGACTCATTTTTTTTATTTGCAGTCTCTCCGACGCGGTTGCTATATGGTGTTGGTGGCGGCTATAGCCTATAAGAACCCCCAATTTTTTTACATTGCTCCCACAACCCACTTCAATTTCACCCATATTCCTAAAATAAAATTCATAACTTCAGTGTTGTCCTTTTTTTTCCTGCCTTCTGACACTCTTAATTTTGCAGGTCGGGTCGGGCATAAAATAATGTTGTCCGAATCCAAGAATGTTGGGGGAATTCAAGAACAAGACAACAATTTTGACGACTTTACTTGGTTTGCTGCTTTATCATCTTCTTCTTCTTCTTCTTCCTCATGATGAACTTATTATTACTACCTTTGTTCTGAAAATTTTCAATTTTGCTCTTATTATCAAGAGAAAATTTCAAAAAATTTGGACATTTTGGGACGGAGGGAGTAGTATATGTAGAAGAACTGAGGAAATTGAGAAAAATGAATTTTTGACCTGGGTTTTGCTTGTTTAACGTTAAACACATAATGTTTCTGCTTTGATTGTTACAGTTTTTTGTTTTATTAGTATTATATTTAAATCTGTTGAGTATTTTCTTACTTTTTCATTTTCTATTCTCAGGAAAGGAATGATGGGGAAGTTGAGTGAAGTTGGTCCGGTCCAGCTGCCTGATACGCAGCCTACTGTGGACCATTCCTTTTCTGGATCTGTGAGTTAATATCTTCTGAATATGCATTTTTAGACATTTCATTATGATTCTTTCTTTACTTTCTTTTTTATTTTTTTGTAGAGTTCAATTTATAATTAGGGAATTTTACCCATTAATTCCTTTTGGGAAAAATTACTTCCAATCAAGTTCCTCATTAATTTAAATGCCTCATAAGTTCTCATATAATATATACTGCATTCTATATGCGGTATTTAAAAATTATGAGACATCTTCCTCAACGGTCAATGGCTGCCGGATTCCGGTCAACGGTCGCCGGATTCCGGTCAACGGTCGCCGGTCGTCATCAATGTTATATGATATGAGTATGTATTATCTTTTATGTAGTATTATTACAGAATAATATATACTGCATTCTTTATGCAATATTTAAAAATTATGAGACATCTTCCTCAATGGTCAACGGCCACCGAAATCCGGTCAACGGTCGCTGGATTCCGGTCAACGGTCGCGGGATCCGGTTAACGGCCGACGATCGCCTGTGCCACTTGTCATTATCAATGTTGTATTATATAAGTATATATTATCTTGTATGCAGTATTATTACAGAATAATATAACATGATAATACAATATGGAAAGGAATTTATGCGGCATTATGAAACTTTTTTATAACTTATGGGCCATTCTCCCTTATAATTATAGGTGTATATTGTACACAAATTTGGATTTATAAAAGTTTTTCTCTGTTTAGAGTTGTCTGTAATCCAAGGGAGCATGATCATGGTTGCTCATATCGAACTAGCTTGTGATTATTTTTTATCACCTGATCAGATAATGCCCAAAAAGAAGGAAATGAGAGGCGCGAGCTGTTAAAAATATTTGGAAAGTCATGTAACATTTGGAGGCGTAATCTATCCTGTTTAAATGATGGTTTTCTAATTTTTATCAACTTTGAAGCGTTTTCTTTTGTGGCAGTCTAACGACATGTACACTACTGCAAGAAGATTGCAGCTTAGATTCTCAACCGCAATCTCTTCTCCAGTCTTGACTGGCGAGAAAATCAAAGGAGAAAATTGTGAAACCATTAAAGTAGTTCTAATTGATGGCCATACCGGAAAACATGTTGATTCAGGGCCAGAAGCCTTTGCTGAAGTGGAGATTGTAGTTCTTAAGAAAGAATTTGCTAGCGTCAGAACTGACGATTGGACGAGTGAAGAGTTTGACAAAAACATTGTCAAAGTGTGGAAAGATAAAAAGTCCCTTCTTGCAGAAACAAAAAAACTGAAACCGAAACTGAAACTGAAAGAAGGTTACGGTGTTCTAGATGAGATTTGTTTTACAAACAATAGAATTTGGCAGGGAAAAACTAGATTCAGGTTAGGGGCTAGAATTGTTGATGATCTCAATAGGGGAAGAGTTAGAGAAGCAAAGACGGAACCCTTTGAACTCAAGGATTGCCGTCTTAAATGCAAGTGCTGCTTACTCAAATCCTCTTTTCCTAAACTATTTTTTTACTTTTTCTGTGTTATTTTGTGCATATGTTTACGGTAGGGCAGTGTGTTATTGTTGCAGCCAACAGCAAGCATAGCTCCCCATCACTACATGATGATGTATGGAGATTAAATAAAATTGATAGAAAGGGTAACCGGCATAAAAGATTAAGAGAGGCAAACATCAACACCGTGAAGGATTTCCTCATTCTATGGTTCTTAAACCCACAAAAGCTCTGTGAGGTAGTTTTAACTGCGTTCTTCCCTTGCTTATAAAGGTTTTTTTTTAGGTGGGGGGGGGGGTGTTTCTTGAATACATGTGCATCATAATTTGTGTGATTTTTTTTCCCCACAGATTTATGGTGGAGAGGGTAAGAATTGGGATGACACTGTGAGCCATGCCCTGACATGCCCAGATAAAATGGTTTGCTATCCGTCTAGCTCAAGAGAACAAACAGCCGTTGTTGTTAATGCTTCGGCAGAGGTGCCGAGGTTACTTTCTGACAGAAAATTTCTCCATATTGATAATCTGTCAGATGCGAACAAGGTATATATATATATATATGCTTCTTTTGTTTGATCTTTTCAGATTTCATTTTCTCCATGCGTGAAAAAGTAATAGCTGTTTGTGAATATATCAGGCTAATGCACAAAAGTCAGTCATATCAGCATTTGAATGCCCAGAGAACGTTGACTGTTTTGACTTTGCGAAAGAACTTACACCCAACTCTCCTAGTGTGTCAGACTTTCCAAGTGGCCATGATTTTGGGACCAAGGAGATAACTGATCATTGTTATGATCAAATGCAGCCAAGTACGTCAACTCATGATACATTTCCATCACACAGCGTCGATTTCTACAGCCCACAGACTAGTAATGCAGAGGAAGTCTTTTCCAATAACCTGATGGATGATGAGGCCTTGTCTCGGATGGATGATGATGCCTTGTTTCAGTTGTGTCCGTTTGATGACATTCATGAATTACTGAATGACAATCAACTAGATTACAGCAATGAGTCCACGTTGGTTCAAGCCAAACGGAGACGATGGAAAATATTCTCTAAGGTGTGGTCGGGAGCGTGGTACTTCATTAAGAAGAAGGCTGCAGAAAGTTTTCATGCTAAGAAGAAGCTGAGATTATGTTATAGTGAGCATATATAGCAGAAGTGATTTCTATTTCTATTGTCACTTTGTAATGTTATAGTTGCATATAAAGGAAAATGTTTTGTGGAGTGCAGATATACTCTGTTTTTCCTAGATTTTTTATGATAGTTGAAATTTTACAACTCAGGTTAAATTGAAAAAAATATACTAGAGAGAGAGCGAGAGAGAGAAAATGGCAGGCTAAAAAAATTAACTCTGTCCTAAAATGAATAATTAATTTTATTCTTTAAATTTGCTTTCATTAAATATTATAAAAGAAATTGATAATTCATAGTATTTTGAAAAAAGGAATATGTAGTGTTCACATTTGGTAAAGTAGTGGTAGTTAATAATGTTGTCTGCATGTAACGAGAACTAGGAAAAATATGTCAGTTGTGTGGGGGCCATTAATATTATTAATATTGGATTGAAGTTTTAATAAGGATGTCATAAAGAAGATATTATGTTCTATCATCGTGACTTCATCATTTAGGACTTTATTGGGGAGTAATAATTGACAAAATCTAGAATAGAAAAATGGCCTAATTTGCCGGTTGTATAATCATGAACTTATATTCTTCTGTCGGATGGATGGAATTAAGGATATCCTTACTTACTCACTCGGGGACAGATTCAGTTATGCGCCAAATAGGACAACTAACATCTGAGTTTTTCTAAAAAAATTAGCTGAGTATTTATGTATATAAAAAAATTATAGGGATGCAAACTGTCATTTGAGAGTAAATTTATTGAAATTTTTAATGGAATTAGGAGTGGACGGTAATTTGAGAGGGGATGGTGTGGGGAGAGCAATGGCGGCCATAGGAGTGGGGCTAAGATGAAGAAGGAAGAAAGAAGGAGGTAGACAAAGATGTGGCCCACATTGTTGGGTTTTAGGGTTACAAACGCAACGGAAAATATTTATACAACAACAAAATCCTAGCTCTTAAATCCGTCTAGCATGAAGAGATGAAAATATGAAATAGATTTACATACCTTGAATGCGATTAAGTTTGTTCAAAAACGGATCTTCAAAAGCGAATCTCAAAACAAATCTCAAAAACCGTTGATGAAGGTTTTTGATCTTCTCCTTGTTCTTTACTTGGTGATGAATCAACGATTGAAGTCTTCAAGCTTTTGGAGATAAAGTAATCACCCTCTATCGGTAATCCACACGCGAAAGGACCAAGATCACTTCTTGTTTGATTGCTAGATGATCCCCGATTATTGAAACGCATTTCAATAATCAATGACTGTTTGGTAGAATGAATCTATGAAATTTGATCTTTGGTTCGTAATCAAAATCAATCAATTAGTGTTTCTAAAACTCTAATTTTCGTCACCTATGGCTGGGACAAAAGGATTCTATTTATACTTGTTATAAATCCCTAACACTTAAGGAAAATAGTCATTTTTCCAAGTCAAAACGGGCTTCCAGCACCGCCAGGAGGACTCGTCCCCAGGGGCACGAGTCGTGAGCACGACTCGTCCCATAGGGCACGAGTCGTCCCCTTTGGCAAGCACTCTGATAGATTCGTCCCTGCTTTGGGGAATAGTTGGGCCAGTTGGGGACGAGTCGTCCCCTTAGGGCACGAGTCGTCCCTTGACCCTAGAATTCACCCCTTTAGCCATTTTCAATCCGTTTTTTTTGTGTGTGACCCTTTAGAAATTATATTTTATGTTGGTAGTGAGGTGAAATATCATCCTCACAAGACATAAGTGACTTCTAGCAAGTCATTATGTCCACCAAATTAAATATAACATCAAAGCTTGTATCCTTGATAATCAAATGTCACAATCCCTTTGTCTACGATGTCCAATTGGACACGAGTCATGGTCCATGTCAACTCATACCGTTCAATGCTTTCTCGATTCCGAATATGTTGATAATCCAAATGCATTTGATCTCTATCAAATCACTTGAGTGTGGCCACATATTTCATCAACATCATTCATCGAGGGGCCCAAGCAAACATCTCTCTCAACGAGAGGGACAAATCCCATCTTGACTTATCATTCTTTCCTACAAGAATTCAATCGTGCCAACATAGCCCTTATTGCTATCCGATTAAAGATAATGTTAGACTATATCAAACACGATGTTTATCATATGGAAGACGATGATAATCTCAGGTTCAAAGGATTCAATGACACGACAATCATGAGATTTAATCATGATATATATGACTATATACCATGTCATAAATTTCATCGGTAGGTCATGTCCAATACTTGTTCTCTAGCAAGTATCCATAAGTGTAATGTACATCACATGCATGTAATCATCTCCATGATGGCCATTACCAACTTATACTAGTTATTCGCAATAACTAGGGACGCAGTTCAATATAATAAACATGTAAACATATAATGAATCAAATAATATTTTCTCTATAATAAATGATAAAGACGATTACATAGCGGTTCAAGTTATAAGTCAAACATAAATAAATGCCTAGGGCACTACACCAACACACATCGTGTGGGGTTTTTTTTTTTGGCATGAAATTGATTTAGGTTGTAAACTAGGAAATGGGGGTTTCTTAGGAGTGAGGGTTAATTTGCAAATAAACATTTTAATCTTAGGCCCCTCAATATTTGTGCGAATTATTTTTAGGTTTCTTATTTTGATAATATTCACTTTTACCCTTTTTAGTTTTTACATCATCAAATTTTGATCAAGTCAGTGCCAACTCATCAATTTTATGACGTTAGCATGCCACATATGCAGATTTAACGACAATTTGAACGGAAAAGAGACGGAAGGACGACATGATAAAAATTTATCTTGCAATTTTTTTTATAAAAATGATGCATACTCCCTCCGTCCCAACAATTGCTTCCCATTTTTTGCCAAGCACGCAAATTAAGAAAATGCGGGGAAAAAAAATGTTGTGAGTGTAATTTGAAAATAGGAGAGAGAATGAGTGGAGAGAATAGTAAATTATAATGGTGTTGTGAGTATTAAAATAATGTAGGAGAGAGAATGAGTGGAGGGAATAGTAAAGATTCCTTTGCTAAAAAAGGAAAGTGGAAGCTATTAACGGGACACCCAAAATGGCAAAATGGGAAGCTACTATTGGGACGGAGGGAGTATTATTTTATCTTACAATATTTTTTATATTGCATTAAATTTTGCACACCCTGACTCTAAATCCTAGATACGCAACTGTCCTTACACATAAACCTTTTGAAAGGTTTACTGTCACGTCATGCCACATCAGCACTCTATTTTTATAAATTTCTAATAGCTATTTTCCCACAATAATAAATCTCAAAAGAGCTTTATAGCATAAAATAATTCCAATAGTTTATAATTTAGCAATATAAATTACAATTATAATTAATTTAAAAAATATATAATATATTAATTTAAAACAATTATTTTCTTTAAAATTATTTATTTTATTACGAGATCATTAAAAAATTATTGAGTTCAATAACATAATGAAACCAATATATTGAAGTAAGAAATACTATTAATTTTAAAAATTTATATTATGAATCAAACATCAAACTAGCACAATAATAAAAGATTACATAAAATTAAAAATATTAAAAACTACTCAAGATTGTGCTTCTCTTCGATAATTTTGCAAACTTTTTCATGCATTTCTCGTTCCTTATCCATCATTTCTTTGGTGTCCATACAAATAATTTTATAATTTGCTGCAATTGAGCTTTTATAATTTGCTGCAATTGAGCTACAATTAAGAGCCTTCCTAGTTTCTTTCATATTTTTTTCCATCATTTCTTCATTTCTTTGAGCGTGACCATTTTTTCTTTCACATTTTCTTCGATTACATTTTACCACTCATCAATCTCGGTTTTTGCTGCGACTTTTCCCTTTGCTGACTTTTGACCCATCAGACGGACTTTAGGTATATCATCTTCGATGTTGATACTCGCATGGGCATCCGATGATGATGTGGATGCCCCAGATTCAGATGTCTTTATCTTTTTGCATGAATGTCAGTCAATTGAGCTCCCACCTTGCCATTTTGGTTCGTCTTTAACCATATGTCACACGTGCTCATAATTGAAATGTTTTTTTTACGTTTTTTGTAATAAAGATCACATGCAGCATCCTTTATTTTGTCATCCGACCATCCGCTATTTTTTCTTTGCTTAATTTGAATGAAGCATTGACTGAATTCCTTAACTAATGGTAGCAATGCGTAAAAGTGAGACTTCAAGATTCTTGCCTCCCTCGGAATTCCCGTTTTCCTATTCTCATTGTAATACTTACCGATCTTTTTCCAGAATTCTCTATCTTTTTTAGAGTTTCCTGTAACATTATCCATAGAAACAGTTGTAACACTATCCATAGAAATTGTGAGAAAGGAACTTACAAGCAATTTTTCATCAACAATGCTCCATTTTGTTTTGCGATTTCTGCCCCCTTCGTTGCTTGTTTCATCATTGGGCATAATATTTTTCAACCTTTGTTGAGTGGAAAATTGTGAAATTTCAGATTCGACGATGCTATTCCTTATTGATTAAGTCAGTGTTGTTGGATTTCAATTACTTATGTTTGGATGGAAATAACCTTGTGTTTGTTGATTTCCAAAAGCTGGATTAAAGAATTCATGGGCTGGATACTTGGGAATCTGAGAATATGAATGATATGGAAAATTTGACGTACCAAGAATATTCGAAGGAGCATGAAAATTTTGAGGAACTTGAAAATGTGGAAACTTTAAATTTGGATGGGGTGGAAAATTTGGAGGGCCTTGAAAATATGATGCATTTTGCGGATGAGTAGTTGAAATGTTTATTGAATCATCGTGATTTGAAGAATTCAACAAATCCATAAAATAATTATTATCTATAAATGAAATAGTGTAGTGAAAATTTTAGAAATTATAATAGGAAGATGTAGTTTAAGTGTTTCAAAAATGAGTTTAAAAAGGCTATTTATAAAAAAGATAAACGGCTCTATGTGATTCTTTGAAAAAAAAAAGCATTTTGAATTCAACGGTAACAACCAACGGTAAAAAAAAAAAAAAAGCCAGATAAACTCTCTAAGCAGTATAAACCGAGATACGAACTTGGGCTAGTTCGAGCAAGGCCCAAATGGATTGGACCCTAAACATAATACACTCAAGTCTCATATACGAGGAAGGGAATGGGCTTCCCTACCTTCCTCGAACCAAGTCACCTCATCATTCCCCTAGGTCGTCCTAGACTTAGCAGTCGAAATGACCAAGGCCCCGACTCAATGCCGAGGGAGACCTCCCTCCAAGGACGAGCTGAGCTCCCTTGACGACGAGGAGACCTCCTCGGCTATCAAATCACCAGGACTTGATTTCACCAGTTCCTTCCCATCTCTTCCCCAGCTCAACGTAGGCCGACCTGGCCACGTATGACGAGAAGGGTCCAGCTCGGCTCACTTGCAGGGGTGCAGTTTACGTAATCCTATTCATATTGGGACATTAAACAGTTATAATCCCCCTAGGATTGTAACCACCTCACATACCAAATTCAGGTCCAACAAGGACCGTATAATCCTCCTAGGATTTATATCTTATCTCTTAGCAATCCAATTCAACATGGATTATACATTGCTATACCTATAAATACAAGCCATAATTCACATTATTTGGTACGTTATATTTTAACTCTAAACTCTTGTCAATTGATTTCTCTCTCTCACAAAGCAAATACTTACTCTCACGCCGGAGGGCCTTAGCCGGAGAAGCCCCGACTTAGTTTACGTGTTTGTTCTTCTGTTTCAGGCTATTCAATCGCTGGGATATAACCAACCACCAAATTTGGGCTGATCCGAACGTTTTTGGCAGCATCAGTTTGGTTCCATTGCCGAGTACGATTCGAATACCCGTTGAAAAGCTTGAAATTGCCGTTCGCCTGAACCTTTTTTCCAGCCGAAAAATTCTTATTTTGGTCGAAAAAAGCACTGCTTCGCCTGAAATATATCATTAGCAGGAAAAATTCTGTTTTGACCCGAAAAAGCCTGTTCCGCTTGAAATATGTTCTATTTTTTGCCCGAGAAAAATTACGTTTTTAGTGGAAAATTCTTGGTTAATTTGAAAAAACACATTCTTGGAAAATCTGTCCACTTGGAAATTTGGGCCGTCTGAAAATTCCGTTCACTTGAGGATTCTGTTCTCTTAAGGATTCTGTTCAATTTGGAATTTTGCCCCACCATCCTAATTCTAATGAAAGACGAAAATACCATAAATGTCACTAACGAGGAACAACGAGCCCACGTCGAAGACATCCCTCTAAACGGGACGACTGGTCTCCCTCTCACCAATGGAGTGCTTCCTCCTCCACCTCAGATCGACGGGCCACCTCCCCTCGGCATGAATCTTCGTCCTCAGACTCAGCCAGCTGCCGAGGTGATCGCTGCCAATCATCCTCGTCGTCAGCGAGGAAAGAGAACTACGAGCAGACAAGCGACGAGGAACGCCGACGCAGGAAGAGCTGAGAACTCCACTCAGCTAATTGATCGTCGTACTCTCTGACATCAACAAATGGAGAGTTTGCAACGTATTTATGAAACTCAAAATGCTTTGGCCGAGTTCATCAACCCTACGAAGGCAGGAGACTCTCGTGGAAGGGAAACTCAGGGTGACAGGTGTGGTAGTCAGAGGAGCCCCCTCGTGGCCAAAATCCCCCTCACCATGAGCCTGCTGTGTGATCTAAGCAGAACCTCCGAGATGCACCTCCTCGCCCTCTGTCAAATAATCGTGAAAATGAGAGAAATGTGTTGGTAGACCTGAGAAGCCACTCAAACATTCCGAGGGAGCAGGGGTTAACTCAACTGACTTACGAGCAAGGCTCAGTCAGGCTAGACATTTTTCCCCTTCTCGTCGTAACATTTCTCCTCATCATAACCTCCTTCCTCGGCATAAAAGTCCTCCTCATCCCAGAAACTTTATTAAGCCGAGGAGCTGTAAGTACCCAAATCCGGATCGTCCAAATCCGTCAGAAAGTTAACCGAAATCCGTTAACTGGCCCGCTCCAGGTTAACCGGAACTCGTTAAACTCCCCGTTGCCGTGCCAACGAGACGTCCGGGGATCGCCCGTGCATTCCGACGTCGAACCGTACTTAGCACGTGACATCTCACGTAAAAGTATGGCTTTCCCCGAAAACGCATTTTCCGGCACTTTCCGGGGCGTTTCGGACATTTCCTGACTGTTATTTTAAAAATGGACAAACCGGGACCGGGAACGATCTTCCACCTCATTTGGTGACTCGAGAGGGCACGTGGCGGCCATGCCACCTCCCTCTAGTCACCCTTCAATCAATTTCAAAGGGAAAAGACCAAAATGCCCCTGGTTTGCAAGCCAAGTGGCGACTCCTTTGTGCACATTTTTTGAAATTGCCAAAGCAAGTCCTTCAAATTCCCAAAATACCACAAAACCCCCTGGATTCGTGCCAAGTCCGTCAGGACTCCCTCTTTGCAAATTTCACCTATAAATAGAAATGGCTGTCAAAGCCAAATGGAGGAGATTTTTACACCAAAATTTCACCACCCCCACGGTCCAAACTGGTTTTCACCCTCCCGAGCTCCCGTTCTATCTCGATTCGCGTGAAACCTTCGTATTTCGATCAAATACGCACCCTACAACTTCGAAACAACCTTTCGAATCACTTTCCGTGTCCCGTACACACCTCCCGAGCCAAAGGAGTCGACCCTAGCCATGGGTATAACTCCCTCTCTCTAAATCTCCCGTTCCGTCTCGGTTTACGCGCCGGTCGCTATAACCGTTTCGAACATCGTTATCAAAATGTAGACGCCTCCGTCTAACGGGGTCCGATACGTTTTAGCCCCTCGATCCTCTTCTCTTTCCGTAAGAGAAGTAATCACGGGTTAAAACGGCGTTAGATCCGTTCCGTTTACTTTTATGTCATTTACCATTCCGGATCGATCGATCCGTTGATCGTCATTTACAATTCCGAGCCGTTTGGCCTCGTTGATCGTCATTTACAATTCCGAGCCGTTTGGCCTCGTTGATCGTCATTTACAATTCCGAGCCGTTTGGCCTCGTCGATCGTCATTTACGAATCCGGATCGTTTGATTCCGTTGACACCGCTTTAAATACTGTCATTTACAAGTCCGATCCGTTTGGATTGTGATAGTATTTACTTTTCAAAGTCCGAGTCGCAACCCGATTCGTTGATCGCATGTCATTTAATACGCATTTTTCCCGTAAAAATCGTTAACAATGTAATGTCCGGTTCAAAAACCGGAGTTCGTCCGTCGAACTCTCTTTCAAAACGCGCGAAATGATGTTCGGCCTCTGAACGCTCATCTTCAAACTCCAAGCCGCCATTTGACACTTAAAATCATTTAATACGCATTTTTCCCGTAAAAATCGTTAACAATGACATTTCCGGTTCAAAAAATCGGAGTTCGACCTTCGAACTCCTTTTCAAACTCCAAACCGACGTTTGCCACGCAAACGCTCATTTCAAACTCAAATCGACGTTTGTCATTCAAACGCTCGTCTTTTAAAAAATCACCTAATCAACGTTTGTCATTCAAACAAAGATTAAGCTTGTCATCCAAGCCCCCATTTCAAAAGACACACATACACACACACACGATTTCGAGAAAGGTAGAAAGACTCGTCATGCGAGGCGTTTCGTGCGATCTCGTCATACTCTACCCGAAACGTAACCTGACCTCCGAACCTAACAATCTCTGGTACTAAAAGCTTTTTACTCGTTTTTGCTGCCAATAAAAATGATCCCCGTTTTCAAAAGCCTTTTCCTAAGTTTTTGCTACCAATAAAAACGACACCTTTTCACAAAAGCCGTTTCTCAACGTTTGGGCTCAAAATACAAAAACCGCGTGGCGACTCCTCATTTTGTTCCTTCCCATGAAGCGAGGTCTCAGACACCAACCCCTCCGCGAAAGACAACCGCCTTTTCCGCGCCCCCGCCCGCGCGAAAAAGATCGGGTAATTTCGGTTGGCGACTCATTTGGGGAAAAGATACTTTTTTCAAAACTGCCATTGTTTTCTAAAAAGCCTTCCGTGGGTCAAACTTTCGTTTACCCTTCCTCGTTTTCGTGTGTGTGAGTTCCTTTAAACCTCGAACGGTTTTTTCAAAGGCATTACATTGTCAACTTTTCAAAATCATACCATGTTTGTGCATCCCCATTCATGTTTGATTTTCATGCTGTCTTTTGAACTGTGCATCATAAATTCTTTAAGACACATTCTGAAAAATCTCTGTTTTTCCCAGAAAAAGAATTTTAGTGACCGCACACTACGCGCACTTGCTGCCTCGGAACACCGCACTTCACGTGCACTTGCTGCCTCGGTACACTGCACACTACAACCCCTAACCCGGGATGGCCTTATCAGTTGCACTCCGATTGGCCTGCCAGATGCCTTTCGGGGGCGCACGGGGTCGTCCCAAACATCCCATCCTAGCCCGTGTAAGCCATGCACTCTTTGTGTCACACTTTTCCAAGACCAGGTTGGTTTGGCTTAGCTCGTGTCATAAAGCCTAAGTGTATGTTTTTCACGCCGGGCCCGCTCCGAGTCAGGCTCGAGAGTTTGAGACCAAAGGTCGTTCCCGACCCGAAGTCTTGAGCTTTTCAGCCTTGACTTTGACGTGGAGCTCTGCCGAAAAACATACCCGAAGGTTCAATGTGACGCCGTGTCACCAAACCTCGCCGTATGTACCGTGCCGGCCACAACTTGGCCAACGCTAAAAGCTAAGGTCTCTCGCACAAGCGAGTCAGGAGAGGTCATGCCCAAATTTTGGCACGATCCCCGCCTTAACTTAAGGACGTTGACTTCGACTGTGGCCCGTACGTCACACACGTTGAAAGTTTGCGTGATCAGCTAGCCTCAAGTTCACTTTTTTCCTTTGTCGGTGGAACTCGCTTGCCTTATCAGACCTCGCTCGGGATAGTCCGTCCTGAGAAAGATGATCTACAATGGAAACGAGGGGCTTATAAGCGTAGTGACGAGATCCACTGATTAGAGCTCTAGGATTAGTTGCGAAAAAGAAGACACGCTCTTTTCCAACCAATTAGGACTCTGAGAAAACGCGCTTTAAGTAAACATTAATCGGTAACTGCACATTGTACAAGCCCGAAAACCTTGAGCCAAATACCCTTTTCCGAAGCCTAAACCCTTCCTTTTCGTTCCCTGCAGCGAGCAGAAAGTGGTTCAGATTTCCGGGTCAGCGCCTTGCTAGGATCACAGTAACGGCAGCGTCGAGACGGTTCTTCGGTTCCCTCGGTTCCCTCGGCCAGAATTTCCGACATGTCTAGCTCATCGAGAAATCGTGACGGGGAAGGACCCCGCCACCGGTAACAGATATGACATTAGAAGAAGCCATTCGGGCTTGTGAGGTTCACAAGAGGCGAAGAAGATCGGCGAGAATTTCGTGGTACGGCTTACGAATGAGCGAGGTATAGCGGCTATCCCCGGTCGAGACGGTACTTTTGTCTGGTCGAGGATGACGATTCCCGAAACCAGTTCACCAAACCTTCAATCGGGTTCCTCCCGCCAACTTACGGGATGCCTTCCAACCAAGGAAACAAATGACCTAGGCTCCATGTTGCCACCTCTCGGGGCAACCACTGTCAATTTTGGTCGGCCAGCGCTACACCCATCACTCAATATCACCGGCGCACCGCTGACCATCTCAGGATGCCAATATCCCTTAATACCCTCCCGGGTTCGTCCGTGCCTATACACGAATCCCTAAACATCGGGGACAAACCCCGATGCAGTTCAGAAAAGGCTCCCGTATATGCTCATATACCAAGCCTTCCACCTCCAATCACTACCGCTCACGTGGTAGCACCCGCGCCGAGCCTCACGGTCCACCACTGGACCCAACCTTAGCCTGGATGGTCGAGCGGATGAAAGACACAGAAAGCCACCATGAGCGGCTCAAAGCGAGGAAACGCTCAAATCCACGAGATTCGGGAATGGTCACGCCTCTCCTGCCAAGTTCGAGAATGCGGAGATGGACCGATTCGATGGAACCGAATGTCCTCAAATGCACGTCGACACCTACGTTCTCGGCATGAGAGCAAAAGGAGAAACCCTCCAGCAAATGGCCGACCACTTCCAGCATACGCTCGAAAGTTCAGCGTTACGATGGTTTCGAGGGTCAAGCCTGCGGATCGCCACACTGGGAACGGATCGGTAACATCTTCCTGGAACAGTACAGATCCAACTTAGAGTGGGAAACAAGTCGCGAGGACTTAATCACCAGCTGAGCGAAAGCGGATGAAAGTGTTGGGAATTCTACAAGAGATGGGTGGAAACTCTCCGAGATCATGGAGCCACTCTCCAAAGACGAACAGATGCGGATCTTCAAGTCTGCTTAAGACCGTCCATCAGAACTCTCATCGGTCACAATTTCTTCCCGAGATCTCCGGGCCATGGTCAATGCCGGCTCACGGTTCGAGAAGGATCTCAAGGAAAAGTTGGCTACCTTGCACGGCCCATACAGATACCGCTCAACAGTTGCATTCAATCTGCACCGGCCCCGTGAAGGGAAAGATACGTGCATCGGCTACGTCCATCGGGGACAACGGTCGGGTAACGAAACCCGGTCCCACAAAGCAACAATTCTACTCGAAAAACGACTGCCAGTACACTTCGACAAGTTGGACATGCCACTGAGCAAGATCTTGGAAGGGTTAATCAAGGAGGGTCTCCTTAAGCCCGTTGCCAATTACAAACCCAAAGTTCCCGTAGCCAATGTGGACAAGAGCAAATACTGCGCCTTCCATCAGTATCACGGCCATACATCTGACAATTGTTTGGGGTTACGATACGAAATCCAGAACTTGATAGAAGAAGGCAAGTTAGAGCACCCCCATGGGCCCAATACAGTCGGGAATCCCTTTTCGAATAATAACAGCGTGAATTCCATTGAGTGGGTGCCCAAGAAGAGTGCCACAGAACCAGTTTCTCCGCCTCTTTCAGCTGGATCCTCCTCTAATGTCCACATCAGCTACGATGTCTGCAACTGCTCCGCACAGAGAGTATGAGTCTCGAGAAACTGTCCGGAGCAATCCTCAGAGAAAACCGTAAGAAGAAATCCTCTCAACGGAATCGAGAGAAAGATACGAAGTGGAGATACCGGTGTAGGTACACTTGGAGAACCCTCAGGGAGGTTCGACTACTACGTCTTGTACTCCGGCCAGTCCTCTTTGCCTCCGGGCCATGCGGCTTTAGAGCAAACAGGGGTGGGAAAGCCGAAAAGTCCCGCCGAAACCAGAATTCAGACCCTGGAACACGGAATACCTCGGATCTTGGTAATCTTGCGCCGGTCGAAGCCTAACCCTCCGCGGGATCAGGCCAAGATTCAATTTGTCCGGCTTCCGAGCTCGGACCAGGCAAAGGAAGATCAAGGTCGGCTTGGCAATCGCACTCGATCAATGTGCTAACCAAGGGCGGCAACCGCCACGGGCAGCCTCAACACACTCACGAGGTTCCACCAAAGGCTTTACCTCGCAAAGAGGAAGACGAAACGGATGGGCTGGATGACTCTCCTTCTACGGATAGAGACGAGATCTACGACTCCCTTTGTATGGCGGCATGATCACGTTACGTGACGAAGACCTACCGAGAGATGCCTCGGGGCACAACGAAGCTTCTGTACATCACTCTCAAACTCAACACCATATCACTCCCGGAGTATTGGTAGATAACGGGTCAGCCGTTAATGTCCTCCCTCTCGGCATGATGCGAGCTCTCCGCATCCATGAAAGCCATCTGATACCCGTCTACTCGGACTATCAAGGCCTACGACAACTCGTCTCGTCCCATCCTGGGGACAGTGACTCTGGAACTCTGGTTCGAAACCCAAATGGTGCCAGCAAAATTCCACGTGATGGACATTCCATCCGAATTCACAGCTCTTTTGGGACGCCCTTGGCTACACCACATGAAAGCCATAGCTTCCACTCTCCATCAGTGCGTCAAGTTCATTAACCGACAGGGAGACCTTGAAGTCATCCGAGGGGATAGTTTCCTCATAGGAAACGAAGCTGAGACAGTAGCCAAGCGTGTCCGCACTCAGGCACTGGGGGTACCTCCTTCGAATCAACCAAGGGACTACCGGGGTGTGATGATGTGTGTCCGAAAATTTTCCCATTTTTATTTGAAAAAAATCAACGAAACGGAGTCGCCACGCCATTTTAATTTTGAGGGCCAAAACTTTGAAAAAAGCCCGAGATCAGAGATTTAGGTTCGGAGGTCATGTTACACGCCGGGAAGGACGTTAGTGTGCACCCGGAATGCCTCGTAAAACGAGTCTTCCAAGCTGAAAATCATTTGTGTGTGTGTGTGTGTGTGTGTGTGTGTGTTTTGGCCAAAATACTTTGAAACTCAGAAAAGTAAAAATTGGAATATCTTTCTAAGACTTTAAACTGATCCCATGATTTTTTGGAAGATTTTTGGATTGAGATTTGGTACTCAAAAGACCTTTTGAAGTTGAGAGCCATTTCTGCCAGAATGAAAAAGGCAGTGGACCTTTGATTTTGAAATGGATTCAAGGGTCTTAAAACTTCATAATCTGGATAAACTCAGAGAATGAAAGTGGTTCCAGACACCTTAAATAAGATTTGTGCGAAGGAATTTTCCATTTTGGAGAAGATTTGAGGGGTCAAAACCTTCTGGAAACCTCAGATATGAGATCTGGATTCCCAGAAGCTGATGAACTAGCCTCTGAAAGAAAATTTGAAAAGAGGAGTTTTACTCACCCAAAAAATAAAGTAAAAATATGTATGGAAAGATCTGGATGTTGGCTACAAAAAGTGTTTTGTAGTCAACACCAAATTCCACATTTATCTGTGTCCAAAAAATTAGACCATGGACTGAGGTCTGGGAAAATTGCTACTGGACAGCAACTTCCCAAGAGAGAAAATATGATTTTAAGGGGGGTTTTGCATCCATGCTTGTCCCCATTTCCCTAGGTTTTGGTTAGTGATCACTTGACATTTTAGTGGTGAATCAACTATACCAAACCATCCTTGGGGTACATTAGGACTAAGCATTTCATTTGCTTGGGAAGGGGATTTTTATCCTTTGAAAATGAGATTTTATGCTTGAAAATGGTTTTTAGGGTTTTGAAAATGAGTTTTCTTTGCAAGAAAGTAAGAGAATCTTGAAAATAATTTTGATCTTTGTAGAAGATCATCCATGGAGATGGTCTTCCATGGTGATCTTCTTAGATCTAGAGCAAGAAGATGAAAGAACTACATTTTGTAGTTTGCAAATGCATGCATGGTTGGAGTTTAGGGCAAGGAGAAGGAGGGTTTACCAATCTTCCTTGTGTTCTTGAGTTTTTGGCTTGAGTGTATGAGTGTTTAAGGCTTGAATATGAGAGTGAGTTGGGAAAGATTGGAGAGAAAAAGGTGACAATTCTTGAAGAATTCTCACTGTTTTCTCTCTATATTTCGCCAGAGGTTCGGTGCAATTGGTGTTGTTCCTCCTTATTTTTGTGACTGGAGGGCTCAATTTATAGCCCTCCTGAAAATGCAAAGATGTCCGCGCGGATAGGATCCTTCGCGTGCACTGTTCATTAATTGCTGCTTCAGGCTTTGGACACAAGGAATAATCTTTTTCAAAATTCAAATTAAACAGCCAGATTATGTTCCAGCCATTTCTATTTGTGGTTTTATTCCTTTTGTTTACTTTTTTGATTCCTTTTCTTGGTTTATCCTTAAATAACAATGCCCATTTTGCCCTCACTTTGTTAGAAAAGTTAGGATTGTTAGGAATTGTTAGAAATGTTATAACTTTCGTTAATTTTCTAACGAAAATTCTAACAAGCTCAAATTGGAGCACTTACAGTAGCCCCTCGGCGACGGCGCTTTCGAAGGAAGCGGGGTCGTCGATAAGAGTAAGGCTCCATATTTGGCGGGATGATCGAGTCATCGGGTGGCTGAACCTAGCGATAGGCTACCTACGTATCCCGAATGGGAATCAAGCCGGCCGTAGTTCGGGTCTTTGACCCTGGAGATGATGGCGTTTTAGGTGCCTCGAACCTGATGAGCGAGTTCTACAGATCGGTTCTTTGGAAAGAAACTTCTGCTGGGGATAAGAGATGACCGTTTTCGGTCTGATGGGTATCCGCTCTGCTGGGGATAGGAAATGACCATTTTCGGTCTCTGCTGGGGATGATTGCGATTTATCGCTTTCCTAGTGATAGCGTCTTAGGTGCCTCAAACCTTGGGGATGGCGTTTTAGGTGCCTCGAACCTTGATGATGATGGCGTTTTAGGTGCCTCGAACCTTGATGATGATGGGCTTTTAGGCGCCTCGGACCTTAATTTGAAATGGCCTTTCGGTGGACTTCGTCTGCTGCCGAAGGAGAGGGTGACCATTTTGGTCGAGGGGCTGGACCTAATGATAGGCTACCTACGTATCCCTAGTGGGAATCAAGCCCTTTCGTAGTTCGAGTTCTACTCGAGATTCCGCTGGCTTTTGGGATTCCGTTAACTTTGCTGGGGATTTCGTTAGCCTTTGCTGGGGAAAATCAGACGTATTCGTCTAGGAAATCGGTCTTACGTTTGACTGCCGTTGGATGATTTTGATGAAAGATACGGGATCTCGTTATCTTTCTCGGGGAAATCGGTCTTACGTTTGACTGCCGGGGGTAATTTTGATGAAAGATACGGGATTCCGTTATCTTTCTCGGGGAGATCGGTCTTACGTTTGACTGTCGGGGTGTGATGATGATGAAAGATACGAGATCTCGTTATCTTTCTCGGGGCACTCGGTCTTACGTTTTACTGCCGGAGATTGATTTTTGATGAAAGATACGGGATCTCGTTATCTTTCTCAGGGAGATCGGTCTTACGTTTGACTGTCGGGGATGATTTTGATGAAAGATACGAGATCTCGTTATCTTTCTCGGGGCACTCGGTCTTACGTTTTACTGCCGGGAAGGATTTTGATGAAAGATACGGGATCTCGTTATCTTTCTCGGGGCACTCGGTCTTACGTTTTACTGCCGGGAAGGATTTTGATGAAAGATACGGGATCTCGTTATCTTTCTCGGGGCACTCGGTCTTACGTTTCTTGCTTAGGGAAGGATTTTGATGAAAGATACGGGATCTCGTTATCTTTCTCGGGGCACTCGGTCTTACGTTTCTGCTTAGGGAAGGATTTTGATGAAAGATACGGGATCTCGTTATCTTTCTCGGGGCACTCGGTCTTACGTTTTACTGCCGGGAAGGATTTTGATGAAAGATACGAGATCTCGTTATCTTTCTCGGGGAGATCGGACTTACGTTTGACTGCCGGGGATGATTTTGATGAAAGATACGAGATCTTGTTATCTTTCTCGGGGCACTCGGTCTTACGTTTTACTGCCGGGGGATGATTTTCTTGACAAGGGGTTGACTTTGGTTGACTCTGTCAAGTTGGGGACTGAATTGCAGAGTTCCAGATTTTTAAAGGGCAAAAGGGTCATTTTGACCCTTACGATCCTGTCCGCGCGGAGAGGGTTTGAAAACCAGGGGGTATTAATGAGGGGCCAACGCCCTTCCTCTTCCCCATTCAGTTTTTGAAAACAGACGCGAGAGAGAGAGAAAAAACCGAGGAGAAGCCATTGTTGGCCAAGAAAAGCTTCAAAAATCTTCCGATTTCTTCGATTTTTTGAGCAATGGAACACGGGGAAGGCGCTTTTCAAGGCCAAGGACGTGGCCCGGTGGCGGAGAGACGATTGGAGCTCGTCCGGATGAGGAGGCATTATACTCTTTCGCAATCGATTGCGGAGGAGCCCTACCCCGATGCTTGGCAACATTGGGCTTCTGATCCGAGTCTCCGAACGGTATACTTCGAATCCTTTCATTCCCTTTGTTGATTTCTTGTTTGAAATTTGAATTTTGGGTGATTTTTAATTTTTTTTTTTTGAATATTGATATTGATGAATGATGCAATGTATGCATTTTGTTTGGAAAGAATGGGCATTTTGCCAATATGAGATGTATGTATGTTTAGGATTTTTTTTTTGAAAAGTGGGACGGATTTTTCCTCCCGTTGCATGTAAGATGGATGATATGCATGTATGCATTTTTTTCTTTTTTAGAAAATGGGACGGAGTTTTATATGCATGTATGCATTTTTTTTATTGAAAATTGTTGAATGGAATTTGTTGAAAACTGTCTTTTCTGTGAGAAAAATGGGGCTATGTCTATTGCATGCCGTTATGCTACCGAATTTTTTTTTTTTTTTTAATGCATGTGTGTGCTTTTTTTTTTTGTGCAAATGCAAATGCAATTTTTTTTTTTTTTTGACATTTTCTCTCCTCTTTTTTTTTTTGCAGGGCGGAAACCGTTTTGTGACGGAGCAACTGAACAAAATGAAGACTCGAGGATCAGTGGAGTCCGTAGTTGACCTGTGGGATCGGCTTCCGGATGTGGGCCGAGGAGCTTTGCGAGTCAGAGACAGTTGTTGTCGAGACGGGGCTTTGGGAGTTCGTTGAGTGCTTGAGGGGGCTGGTCAAGTTCCCTAAGAGCAAGGGCCTGATGTTTGCTTTGGCGCAGCATTGGTGGGACGCGACCCACACCTTTCACTTCTTCTGGGGCGAGGCTACGGTTACGCCCTCCGATTACGCTGCGATCACGGGCCTGTCCTTTAATGGACGCAGCATTGAGTGGCGGGATGGCTACAGCGATGCGGATCTACGGGCTCTTACGGGATTTTCCCTATTCCCAAAAGGGGATGGGGATGGAGTATGCCGTGGTCTACGGTAAGATTGTGGAGACAATCGTGAGTTACGAGGCTGGGGAGGAGAGGATAGGCGCTGAGCAGATCGCTAGGGTCTTCTTGTGGTTTGCCTTTTCGAGCATGCTCTTTGGACATGCTGAGGGGACGGCAGTCTTTGCCTTGTTGAGGTCCTTGGAGGACATGGAGACGGCCGGAGATGTCTCGTGGGGAGAGGCCGGGCTGGCAGAGCTTTACTTTGCTCTCGATAGGTACAGCCGGAAGGCTGTGAGCTCTTTGTACTGCTTTGAGTTCGCCCTGGAGGTATAAGCTCTCTTTTTGCTTTCCCTCTCTTTTTTTTTGAGCACGCACTTTTCTTTCGCACTGGATTGATTTGATTTTTACCTTTCGCAGGTATGGGCGTTGGAGTTCTTTCACGTCACGGTGTGGCGACAGCCGGCGGAGTACGTCGGGCGTATCAGGCTATGCGGTCTTGGTCCAAGCACGCCGGGAGAAGATAAGCTCCGGGGCGTACGACTCTCAGTACGCGGATTGCCTTCCTTTGACGGAGGCCGAGACGGATGAGGGGATGATATTCTTCCTGGGATCGCTTCGAGTGGCGCAGTGAAGGCGGCGAGACTTGGGTGTGCGGCGGAGGATTACGAGAGGTCGACTGCGATGCCTATTATCCGGGAGAGAGGGTGACGCGCCATCATGGCGTGAACTCGCCTTTGAGGACACCGGTGGAGCCTCCCGCCGATATGATGCACCCGAGTGGTCGGTCAGTGACTGGGATGATTACAGAGCCGGCCGGCACTTCTCGGATTTCGTGGCGGCCGAGCCATATGCGACATTCGTCTTGAGGAGGCCGAGGATGCCTCGGGTTACGGATAGAGAGGGGCTTGGGATCCCGCGGTACCCTCGGACGGATTTTTCATATATCCCGAGGATGGGGTCCGATTGAGGGTGCGGATCCCTCGGCTGAGCGGCTTCCACGAGCTTTCCGGCCTCGTCAGGGTATGAAGGTATGGCTTTTACGCTTCGCCTCTTCCTTTCTTTCTTTTTTGTTTCATCATCTTTAGCATCACTTCCTTTTTTGACGCTTTTGCTTTTGTGCAGTTTTCGGAGGTGGTCGTCGAGAAGCTGACGAAGTAAGTGATCGGGGCCAAGAGATTCATCGAGGAGGATGGTCGCTTGCGGGGCTCCTCGAGGCTAGAGCGAGGCGACCACGGCCGCGCCTGTCGAGACGGGAGGCTTCCTATTCGCTCGAGACTTCTTCAGAGACTCCTCTGTCTCCTCTCCTTGATCCCCGCGCGGTGCGCCTTCGGATCACGTCATTCTCGGGGATCCACACGGGCGGGGACACGTTTGGCGGCATGGTGGTTCGTCTTCGTACGTCCGGGAGTCCGACGCCTTCACCTTCGGATACGATTTTTCGCAGATCTCGGCTTGCCCTATCGGGCGTGCCGGTTGGTCTGGACGAGCCTCTTTACGGAGACGAGGACGATTAAGGCCCGAGATTTTCAGGGCTCCTGAGGAGGCGGGCCCGAGTCGCAAGAGGGGCCGGGGGCAGACATCGGGCGCTAGAGACTCCGATTGATTTTTTTTTTTTTTGAGATTTGAGATTGAGATTGAGATTTGTACAGCTTATGCACATTTTTTTTTGGAAGTAATAATTTAGGATTTTATTGATGTTTGTTTGTTTTTTTTTCTTTTTTTATGCACACTCCTTTTTTTTTTGGAATGTAATAATTTAGGATTTTATTTTATGAATGCAATGCAGTATGAATGCAGTGTTGCATGAGCCTTATTTTTTTTTGGCAAGGGTGTTAGTGTTTGGTATATGGACTGGTTTGGGGAGGGTTTTTGCACAGGTTTCGAGCAACCGGGACGGAATATTCCTCTTTTGGTGTAGCAGCTTGGACTGTTGCAGATTTTTCTGATGGAAAGCAATCATGTCCGCGCGGATGGGGACTGCATCTGACATTGTCCTTTAATTTTGCTTCAGGTCTGGTCTCACTTTATTTCAAATTCAAATATCCTCTTCAACCTCCAGTCCAGACAGCCATTTTCGGGGAGAAAGAGAGAAAAACCATGGAAAACTTTAGAAAAGCTCCACCAAAATTGTCCCAAGAATCCCAAATGTCATTCTTCAACAAGTTCAAGGATTGGTCCCGGGAGATCATGCATGAGAGGAGGTCCTTCTTTGAAGAAAGGTACAAGGTGAAGTGCTTATGGTCTCTCAAGGAATTGATTCCGGACTATGAGCTTTTGAGGGCTTCTTCCTCATTTTGGGACACTAGAAGGCATGTCTTTTGCCTTTCCTTCAACGAGATTGTTCCGACTGTCGAAGAATTTCGGGCCTTGCTTGGAGGTCCGGAGGTGGAAGAGATAGCGGTTCCTTTGCCCGGAGGGGCTTCTTTTGTTGACAGATTGTGCGTCCTCCTTCATCTTTCCCCGGAGGAAGCGCAAGGTATGATCCGCGGTCCCGATCATTTCGATATTTCCGGTCTTCCCGATAGGTTTAGGGGCCTAGGCTTGGATGATGCCTATTGGGATGCTTTTGCACTTTGTATGTTTGGCACCCTGTTCATGGTCTATTCTTTTGGGATTTGCCATCGGTCTTTGCTGGATGTAGTCGTTCATTGTCGCTTGGGCAGAGATGTTGTACCTCTGATCCTGGGGGAGTCTTTCCATGCTCTCGATAGGCTGGCTACCGGAAGACGGTATATGCACGGGGGCAGCCCGTTTCTCTCGACCCTGTGGCTGATGGAGCGTTTGGGGGTTCTTCGGGAAACCTCTGATATGATCAAGCCTTGGACATTTGCCAGGAGGGGGGTTGCTGTGGATTTCGATGATCAGGGCTCATGGGAGCGTTGGATGGCTGGTCTCCAGACAGAGGATATCAGATGGTCAGTGCCTTGTTGGCGGGTGGAGACTCGCAGAGTGCTTCAGGATGGGTCTCATGTGGTTATGCTTCCGGGGCTTTCTCAGTCCAGCTTCTACATTCCGGCTTTAGTTCTGAGACAGTTTGGCCTGGAGCAGGTTCCTTTGGGGGACTTTGATGATATAGCCACCAGGGTGGTGGCTCCTGCTTCTATGGATGATCCCTCAGTGTTTCCATTTCTTTCCCGAGCATGGAGGTATGATGCCTTTCCCCCTCGGGTTATTCTCGGGCGTCCGAGACCGGTGTTCTTGACCACTTGGTACTGGATTGGTATGAGAGGCATCTGGGAGAGACTCAGGTGGCTATTTTGAGACGGCGTGAGGCCATTGTGGGTGCGGAGGACTGGCTGTTTACGAGAGGAGGAGGGCCGAGGCGAGGGCCAACCCTCATGATAGGAGCGGAGACGGCGTGACCGACTATGAGGCTTACGTCGAGAGACAGGAGAGGAGGGCTCCTATGCTACCGGCTTGGCTACGGGAGATGAGAGATGACGCTAGGGCTACTAAGGCCTGACGGAGTGGTTTGATAGATTCTGTCCCTATACCAGAGCTTGGTAGGAGAAACACCGACATTTTCTGTTCGAGAAAAAGAAGACTCGAAGGGGAAGAAGAGGGAAGAGGCCGATGCAGTGGCTTGGAGTGACTCTGAGGTTTCCGAGTATCCCTTTCTTGTCATGGCAGACACATTAGTTTGATTATGTATCTTAGTTTCTTTTAGCAGGTTGCCAGTTGTAGGAATGAATCGGGCTTAGACTCATCAAAAAGTTTTTAACTTGTAATGAATATTTGAATTGCTTTAGAGTTTTTCGAGACGCTTTCATGGTCTGATCAATGTATTGATGTCAAAGTATGACTTTTATTTGTGCTTTAGACCGAACCGTTTCCGGCTGCCTACGTTCCCCTCATTTTGAGGAGCTCAGGTCTTCGTAGTTCAACCTGATTTTTTTTTTTGATGTTTTTTTTTTGTTGTTTTTTTTTTGTTGTTTTTTTTTTTTTTTTTTGGTGCAACCCCTTTTTTTGTTGTTTTTTTTTTTTTTTTTTTTTTGGTGCAACCCTTTTTTTTTTGTTGTTTTTTTTTTGTTTTTGTTTTTTTTGGTGCAACCCTGTTTTTTACCTAGGCCGCCCTTCTTGGGTTTTCAACCTAGTTGGGTATTACTCTTTTAGCACTCTTTTTTTTTACGCGTAGTATCTGCGCAGCTTGTCACCATTCACTGGGTGTACAAAGGGATTCCCGTCGAGGTCTGCAAGTTGCATGGCTCCTCCGGAGAAGATCTTCTGGACGACGTATGGCCCAGACCAGACGAGGCTCCCATTTGCCGAGGGGTTGATACGGGTAGGGCTTTTCTTTTAAAACGAGATCCCCTTCTCGGATCTCCGATGCTTTACTTTCTTGTCAAAGGCTCGGCCATTCTTCCTTGGTAGGCTCGGATGTGTTCCATGGCCTTCGATCGACGTTCATCTAGTAGGGCCAATTCGTCATGGCGACTCTGGAGCCATTCGACCTCGTTGATCCGGCTTTCCGGCAGTATACAGAGCGAGGATCTCTAGCTCGATTGGGAGTACGGCTTCCATTCCGTATGTGAGGGCAAACGGTGTTTCCCAGTTGCCGTTCGGCGATGTTACGTAGCCCCGAGTGCCAGGTGTAACTTCTCGGGCCAATCTCTGCCTTGGACATCCATTTTCCGGATGATATTTTCCAGAGTCTTGTTTGCTGCTTCGACGGCTCCGTTGGTTTGGGGCCTGTAAGGAGATGACTTGTGACGGGTTATTCGGAATTACGCAGCGGTTTTCACATTCCCCTTCGAAGTGGGATCCATTATCTGAAATGATTTCGGCTGGCAACCCGTATCTGCATATGATGTTCTCTTTGATGAAGAGGGCAACTTTCTTTGAATTGAGGATTTTGTAGGACTTTGCAGAGCATCCTTTCCAATTCCTTCGAAGAAATGACCAATCTGCGTCTCTTTAGGCTCTTCCGCAGTTCCCAAATTCACACTCGTCAAAATCTCTTCGGCAGCTTGGGCTCGATTTTCCTCTTTCCGGACAACCTGCTTAAAGATTTTTTTTTTGTTGTTTGATTTTTTTTTGTTTAATGTGTCTGCTTCTTTATCTAATGAATTATTATTAAGTGTTTTTTTTTAATTCGTCATTAGTTAAAGTGGCAATCAAGGGATACTCAGAAAGATTCGTTATTTCATTGAAAACGAAAGGGAATACAGCGCTTGCTACAGACCCGTAGTCTTCAGGCGTAAGGCCATCGGACGACCCTAGAGACTCGATCTTAACAAAGAGAGACTGGGAGGACTTGTCCTAGATTGACACAAAGGGACGGGGGACCAATCCAAGTTTGGTGATCATTTCCTCCTTGGTCGCGGACGGGCCTGAGAGGTTTTCCCAATTCTTTAGCGGCATCGCTGTCAGGGGTGTCATGACTCGGGAATTGCACTGTGCTCCTTCCTCGATCATTGCTACCATTTCTTGGACCGAGCCGAGATCAATCAGGTCTGGCACCTGGACTTCTTCTTCGAACAATTGCTGCATAACCAGACCATCCCAATCATTTGAGGGAAATTCCGTGGCCTTAGCTTTTAGCCTTTGTCGGTTCGGAATTCGGGTTTCGGATCTTCTGGGCAGTAGGAATAGTGGTTGTGAGCTTCTCGAGCTGTTCCACCAGGTCGAAGCACGCCTACGAAGGTATACTCACTCTTCATGGTAGTGGTAGCCCCAGGTATCTTGGGTAGGTCCAGGAACATTCTACGGACCGGGTTAGCCTTGGTTCCTCTAAACTTGTTGAGGCTATCCTGTAGATTTAGCCATTATGCCGTAGGAGTGGGCTCTGTGATGTTTCCTGGTTGTGTGGGACCCTTTACAAAGTAGTCAGCCAAATTAGGACTGAAGGGGAGAGATTTAGGGTTGTCGGCGGGACCTTTCTGTGACGGCTTCAAATCTTTTTCCTTTTGCGGTGTCCACGAGGAGGCCTCATATCCCGGGCCGTGGCGAGTATTCTGTCCTTTCACCTCGATGAGTTTGTGAGTTCCTTGTTGGTGTTTCCCCAGACCGAGGCCAGGTAGATAGCTCATTTTTCTCATCATTTTCAAGACCGGTGGGATTTTATCCCGAGTGACCGTTAGGTCTATGTTGCACACTTGGGCCTTGGGAGGCTCGACCGTGAAGCCCGTTAGCATGAGACCTTCCTTGTCATGTTTGATTTCCAGAATAGGTATTCCGCCCATATCTGTGCCCTCCAAAGTGACTAAATCCCCGTAAATGGTCGTCGGATCCCCATTCGAGGCAATTTCACACCTTGGTGGAGGCTTGAGGCGACCCCCTTGACCTGGTGCAGCCAAGGTCTTCCCAATAAGGCATTAAAAGTAATCGGGATGTCGATAACCTGGAATTCCACAGGTATCAATTTTTGTCCGAACCAGAGGTTCAAGGTAGCAACTCCGAGGACTGCTCGGGATGTTGAGTCGTAAGCTTTAACTGTGAGGGAAGAAGGCTTCAAGTCTATAGTCTTGATATCAAGCAAGCTCATGATCTTTGCCGGAAGAATGTTCATTCCGGACCCATTATCAACCAGGACCCGAGGGAGGCGTCATTCATCCAATTGGACTGTGATGAAGAGAGGCTCGTTATGATCAGCCCCAAATTGAGGGAGGTCGAGATCTGTGAAAGTGATTATATTCCCGTAATGGATGTTTCCAATTAGCTGTACCACATCATCGGGAGTAGCATCAATAGGGACTAGAGTGCGAGCCAGGCTTTCTTCCAGCTTCAGCTTATGGGGATAGGACGAGGTGAGTAGAGACCAGAGGGAAATGTTGGCCTGTGTTTGCTTCAACTGGGTGAGCACGGGATCCTCTTTTCGGGATCCGGAGTTTGTTGTCTTAGCATAGGGGCGGCGATCTTCTTTCGGTGCTTGATCTGTGGCCTTCTTATACTGCCTTGGGATTTCCTTGGAAGATCCGCCCAGAGCGGGTCAGCAGATTAACTTCCTCATCGGTCGTCTCTTGACTGGATTTCTTCAATCTGCTAAGGTCGACGGGGGAGCCCTTTTGGCTATTGGCCACTGGTTCTGACGGAGTCTAGTGACAACAGGGCCGAGCTAAATTTATCTTGGCTCCTTCCCGGCGGCCCTTATAGCTGCCTTCCCTGTCACGATGCTTTTGAGTCCGGGGTTGTGTTGTTGCCCCTTGGATGGCCTACGAGCTAGGGCGTCCTCCGATCCACTTTCATGGCCGGCCTTGCTCATAGTTATCATGCAACAAGAGTCGCTATTGTCGGGACTCGGCGGCTTTTCGATCTCATCCCTTGGATGGCCCACGGAGTTATGGCTATCAGCCTCCATCTCATCGTATATCCTTTTTCTTTCAATCTTGCAAGTAGGGCGACCACAAGTGAAGGATAGGCGGTGTTCCCCTTCGGAGTTTGAGGTAGCGGCTCGATAGATGCGTGTCCAAATAAGGAGCACCGGGGTCCATTGTCGGGCTGGAGCAATTAGGAAGGCGTCATGTGGATTCAGGTATGAAGGCCACTGGGGAGACGTTCAGATCGATAACCTTTTTCAGTGATTGCAGGCACTCGCTGCGCTCGAGCGGCCCGGTTGTGACCCTTACGGTTGTTATGCCATCCGTTCTTGGGAAAGAAGAAAAAGATCCGATGACGTTTACGAATTCTTCATCTTCTGGTGGCTGAAACCCTCCATTCTCGACCAGTGCTTCAATAAACCCTTTCCATTCACCAGTCAGGTTCTTATAAGGAACGTTGTGTTCTAGGATTTCAGATATGTACGGATCTGGGCGCGGGCTTTGCTGTCCCTCATCCTCTGAAGTATCCGGACACTGACCGCATGTGCATCTTACGAGGTGCAGTTCTTGGGGGTCCACCCCTACTGGCATTTGACTTGCATTTTCCGGTGGTCCTTCATCGTCACTTGCTGACAACCAACCATTATGCCCGGCTCCCATGGGCTCATTTCTGGCATGATTGTTCCAGATTGTTTCCGGATCTGGGGTCTCAGTTGACTCTTCACTCTCGTCATCATCATCATCATCGCTGTCATCGGAATCTTCTTCCCATACTACCGGGATTTCGGCTGAGAGGGAACGCCGATCAAACCCGTTGGGGGAATATGGGTGCGTGCAGCCGCAAAAATTGTCATATGTTCCCATTCCCGGAAGTGGCAATTGTGACTCAGCTTCTCCTCCCAGAAATTGCGGGGGAAGAGTGAGAGGGGGTGGCACGTATTTGACACCAGGTAGAATGTAAAAGGGTTCTTCCTCCTCTGATTCTTCAGTTTCACTGCCTTCGGGGTCGTATTTGACTTCTCCAATAGCCAGTTTGTGGAAGTGTACTAGCTCCAGATGCTCTTCGGCCTCTTTGCTGATAAGCCCCAGTACAGGCGCTCGCCGGAAGCTTTCTTGTCTAATTCTTCTCGATTGTTCTAACCATCTTGTGTAAATGGTTCTTTCATGTTCTGAGCGGAACAGCCCCAGTTCTTCGGTATCGGCCTTCCCTTCATCTGAAAAATAGCGGGACTCGTATTCTTGCAAGGAGTCTCTGACATGAGACCAAGATGGGTTGATTCGTTCGATATCCTCAAGGCTGAGGGGGAATCCGAATTTAGGATCCTCGACGAGGTTGGCCACGGGTATTTGGGGACCTTCATCAGCATCTTCCTGGGCATGCGAAGATTCTCCGCATTCAATCATATTCACCTGATTATGGTTCCTTGGCAGCGGATTTTTGACTGTGTTAGGCCCCTCGGGGCCTTCCAACTTTCCTTGCTCTATTAGCCCCTGGATTGCCTTTTTCAGAGTGAAGCAGTTGTCGATCGGATGTCCGTGAGCTTGATGAAAAGCACAATACTTTGTAGTATCCACGGGAGCATTCGGATTTCTGGGTTGGAAATTCTCCAAAGGCCGCAGCAAGCCTTCTTTCACCAGTCCCCTAAAGATGTCGTTCAGGGGCATTCCAAAGTTTTCGAGATTTATGACCCGTGGTGCAGGCTCAGCTGTTTTTCAGGAGCAAAAGGAGTTGTGTTATTACATTCTGTCCGCATAGTTAATCATTTCTTTGCCTTTGGCGGGAGGCGGGCAGGTGTTTGCGGGAGGAGCCCGATATACGTAGGCGGAGTGCGGCGGCCGATTGCTGATTGTAGGCCTTTTCAAACTTAGGCTGCAGAGTTAACCATGGCCCGTAAGTACGAGTATGGGAAGTGGCTGAGGAGGCTCTCGAGATGTGGTTTCAAGCATATTTGGAAGATGTCCAGTTGTTCCTCTTCGGAAGGAGGGATGGCCATTTCATGAGTTTCGATTCCACCGCTTGTAAAAGTCCCCAACATTCTCATCGGGACGCTTGTATTGTTGTTTGTAGGTCAACCCTATTTGTTTCCCATTCCAAGTTGGCCTTATATTTCTCTGTGAAGGCATTGGTAATCTGGTCCCATGTGGCCCTGGCGGGTTTCAAACGGAAGAACCATTTTAAGGCACTGGACTTCAAGGATAGGTGAAATAGTCAGCCAATTGCTGATTGGTACATCCTTTGGCTTTCATCGCCAAGGTATATGTGTCCAAATGGGTTTTCGGGCATGCGGTCCCATCAAAGAGATCCAGATTAGGCATCACGAATTTGTGGGGGCGGAGGAACAATGGAGTCAGTGCAGTAGGCGGAAGGCGGACTTCTTGGCGATCGGTTCGGTGATACGCGCTTTCATTTCCTTGTGTTGTTCCATGAACCGGGCCGGATGAGGGTCTTGTGGCGGAACCATGGCATTCAAGCTAGTGGCTGAGCTAGAGAGAGGAGCTACCACTAGAGGCGGGCTGGTGGAGGGAACGGCCGATCTGGGGACGTAGGTGAAAACTGTCCATCAGGCTGAGTTACCTTGGGGAGCATGAGTAGGAGCCCGAGCAAAAGGATAGAACCTTGCGGCTTCTTTGTTGATTTTCAAGCTGGCAAAGTAGGTGGAGGCAGCCCCGATGTGGCCGGATAACTTGGATTTCCAGAGTGGGGCCCGTAAGTAGGCTTGAGTGCGGGGCTGCTTGTCCGGATTTTGAATTGCATGGCTGCTGTGGTAAAGGTGTGTAACCCGGGGAGTGCTGCGGTCTGGTGATTCGGATGACACGGGATGGAGGCTTGGTAACCCATAGAAGTCGAGTGAGGAATGGATTTGTGTGAGGAGCGGTGAACTAGTGCGTTACGAGGAGGGGCTCCTGGCGTGGCCCAGAACCAAGTTGCGGCGGTATTCCGAGCGTGGCTGTTCTTGTGAAGGTCCGGATTGATCGGTTCCGGGCTGAGGCGGGATCCCGATTAGGCTGTGGCATTCCGAGATAGCCCCAACCATGAGAAGACATTCCGTGCGATTTTGCCCCACTGATTTGTGCCGTCGGGCTGCGTGGATCCGGTGGTCCGTGGTTGGGGAGGCTGGGTGACCCGAAAATCGAGGAGCATGGGTTCTGGTAGTGGCACCATAGGAGGTGGGTGGCGGCATCCTGGTGTAATCGGGCGGCGAGTGGGGTTGGCATCCTCGTCTTCTTCCACGGTGAAGGTGCCATCGGGATTGGTGGCGGCGAGCCGTGACTCTTAATAGCCTCCATAAGGCTGTTTATTTGTGCTTCTGTCGTAACCTCATACGTCTGCTGGCGATTCCACCGTTGCTCTGTCTGAGGGTCCGGGAGGCGGAGTGACGTTATCCCCATCATTACCGGCGATGCGGACATTACGAAACCGGAGTCGGAACAAACGGTGAAGGCGACGATGCGCTTGAATCTTCCCAACTGATCAAACGGTGACCCGGTGCAGAAACCAAGCTTTGTGCGGAGGCTGCGGGGAAAGAACACGAAGGTTCGAGATGTGCGGGAATGGAAGGAGGGTAGGTGTTTGGGCATTGGGCTCATGCAACATGCGATTATTTGTTCACGTTTACTTAAAACATGTTTTATTAACCTAATCGGTTGGAAAAGATTGCTCTTCTTTTCGCAAACTACTCGATTCTGGATCAGTGGGCCCCGTCACTACGTCTATAAGCCCCTCGTATTCCACCTGTATTTCGACCTCCCGGGGTGGGCAGCCCGGGCGAGGGTCCTATAGGGCAAGCGGGTCCCACCGACCGAAAGAAAACGATCCTAAAAGTCGGCGGGTAATCGAGTCTTAACGAGCATTCGATGTAAATTACGGACAAGGCGCGTCAAAAGTCAAGATTATGTCCGAGGGCTCGACGAAAAGTCGGCATGATTTGGGCGATAGCGTCCACAATTGATCTTGACTTGTCGTCGGTTAAGCCGTAATTAGGTATGGAATATTCATTAATCCTTGATGACTCGGTGTCAATCTTTGGGAGTCGGTGTATAATTTGTGCCGATCGAGCCGAAGTCAAGGCGCGGTCAATATCTTGGTCAAAGTCTGCGGCGGAAAACCGGCGGAACTTCGGCGATTAGGGAACCGAAAGATATTGAGTCGGTATGCCGACAAAGGCTTGAAAGGAAAGGTCTATACACAGACAGGGCATGACACAGACCAGACTAAAAACCAACCGGGTCTCGGACAAAGTGTGTCACGGACAAGTGCATGGTCGACACGAGGCTCCATGGGATGTTTGGGTAGTCCTGTGCTCATCCGAGAGGCGTAATAAGACCAAACGGACCGCAACAAGGATTTCCCCGGGTTAAGGACGTAGTGTGCAGTGTACGGTCACGTGCGCGTAGTGTGCAAGCAGTCTATATTCTTTTTCTGAGTAAAATAGAGATTTTTTTTTATGTGTCTTAAAAATATGATGCATGATTTTTTTTTTTTTGAAAATTTTCTCTTTTTTTTTTTTGAAAATCCTTTTTTTTTTGAAAATTTTATGAACACATAAGCACAAAAATTCCGACAGTTAGGGACATTATTCCGACAGTCAAAATTTTGACTTTCTCCGAGGCGGCCAAAATAACATGAAAACTGTGCAAAAATCAACACACACACAAAAATGATTTTCGAAGCCGGGACGGAAGCTTGACCCTCAAAAGCTTTTCTTTTTGGAAAACGGTGATACCGGTACGTGGGATTGTTAGACCACAATTTATCCCCGACTCGTGTTAGGAGGCGATAACGGGAAGTTTAATGGTTTCCACCAATATACCAAGTATCATTTTTTTTAGAAAAAGCTAAATCCCCAGCGGAGTCGCCACTGTGATGATGTGTATCCGAAAATTTTCCCATTTTTATTTGAAAAAAATCAACGAAACGGAGTCGCCACGCCATTTTAATTTTGAGGGCCAAAACTTTGAAAAAAGCCCGAGATCAGAGATTTAGGTTCGGAGGTCATGTTACACGCCGGGAAGGACGTTAGTGTGCACCCGGAATGCCTCGTAAAACGAGTCTTCCAAGCTGAAAATCATTTGTGTGTGTGTGTGTGTTTTGGCCAAAATACTTTGAAACTCAGAAAAGTAAAAATTGGGATATCTTTCTAAGACTTTAAACTGATCCCATGATTTTTTGGAAGATTTTTGGATTGAGATTTGGTACTCAAAAGACCTTTTGAAGTTGAGAGCCATTTCTGCCAGAATGAAAAAGGCAGTGGACCTTTGATTTTGAAATGGATTCAAGGGTCTTAAAACTTCATAATCTGGATAAACTCAGAGAATAAAAGTGGTTCCAGACACCTTAAATAAGATTTGTGCGAAGGAATTTTCCATTTTGGAGAAGATTTGAGGGGTCAAAACCTTCTGGAAACCTCAGATATGAGATCTGGATTCCCAGAAGCTGATGAACTAGCCTCTGAAAGAAAATTTGAAAAGAGGAGTTTTACTCACCCAAAAAATAAAGTAAAAATATGTATGGAAAGATCTGGATGTTGGCTACAAAAAGTGTTTTGTAGTAAACACCAAATTCCACATTTATATGTGTCCAAAAAATTAGACCATGGACTGAGGTCTGGGAAAATTGCTACTGGACAGCAACTTCCCAAGAGAGAAAATATGATTTTAAGGGGGGTTTTGCATCCATGCTTGTCCCCATTTCCATAGGTTTTGGTTAGTGATCACTTGACATTTTAGTGGTGAATCAACTATACCAAACCATCCTTGGGGTACATTAGGACTAAGCATTTCATTTGCTTGGGAAGGGGATTTTTATCCTTTGAAAATGAGATTTTATGCTTGAAAATGGTTTTTAGGGTTTTGAAAATGAGTTTTCTTTGCAAGAAAGTAAGAGAATCTTGAAAATAATTTTGATCTTTGTAGAAGATCATCCATGGAGATGGTCTTCCATGGTGATCTTCTTAGATCTAGAGCAAGAAGATGAAAGAACTACATTTTGTAGTTTGCAAATGCATGCATGGTTGGAGTTTAGGGTAAGGAGAAGGAGGGTTTACCAATCTTCCTTGTGTTCTTGAGTTTTTGGCTTGAGTGTATGAGTGTTTAAGGCTTGAATATGAGAGTGAGTGGATGAGTGTGAGTTGGGAAAGATTGGAGAGAAAAAGGTGACAATTCTTGAAGAATTCTCACTGTTTTCTCTCTAT
The DNA here is from genome assembly GCA_022495995.1 of Adenophora triphylla var. japonica. Classification (NCBI taxonomy): domain Eukaryota; kingdom Viridiplantae; phylum Streptophyta; class Magnoliopsida; order Asterales; family Campanulaceae; genus Adenophora; species Adenophora triphylla. The sequence goes on along the minus strand of JAFEMH010000234.1, from coordinate 876,942 downwards.
ATTTCGCCCGGAGGTTCGGTGCAATTGGTGTTGTTCCTCCTTATTTTTGTATTGGAGGGCTCAATTTATAGCCCTCCTGAAAATGCAAAGATGTCCGCGCGGATAGGATCCTTCGCGTGCCTTTGTTCATTAATTCTTTGCTTCAGGCTTTGGACACAAGGAATAATCTTTTTCAAAATTCAAATTAAATAGCCAGATTATGTTCCAGCCATTTCTATTTGTGGTTTTATTCCTTTTGTTTACTTTTTTGATTCCTTTTCTTGGTTTATCCTTAAATAACAATGCCCATTTTGCCCTCACTTTGTTAGAAAAGTTAGGATTGTTAGGAATTGTTAGAAATGTTATAACTTTCGTCAATTTTCTAACGAAAATTCTAACAAGCTCAAATTGGAGCACTTACACGGGGCAAATCTCATCAGAATCCCTCAGAGTCCGGAGACGCCAACTATGTAAACGTACTCGAGCAGGCAGACCCTGAAGCAGTCCGATACATCAAGTTTAACTGTCGTTTCCAACATTTGGAGCGGGTGGAAGGAAACGGCGAACATCGCCATGATGCGGGCGCATAAACCCCGAGTCCCCGCTCAGAGATTCATCGGCATTCTTCAAACTCATTCTACGGCCTGCCCAGTGAGGAGATCTTTGTAATAAAGGTCGACAAGTATCGTCATACTCATCTCGGCTTGTATGGCCAGAGTCGTATGGAAGGTCCTCTACGAGGGATTCCCCTCTAAGCCTTTCCTCTCAGCATAAGTGCGAGATTTTCCTAAGTTTTGCTCCAACCAGCCTTGACCGGGCGCAATACGTCCCTACACGGATTGAATGATCGGATGACGATGAATCTGGACTCTCCGGAGTCGAGGGACGCGGACCCGCAAGCGGACCTCTGCATTCACATGCTCGGTTTTGAGGACGGAACTCCTTCCGTCGGGTCACCTACGACCAAGGTTCCAATACCATGGAAATTGTCAAGCTCAATGTCGATACGGTGCAGGCTATCCGATAATTGGAAGCACGTGATTCACGCAACGAGGAATCCCTCGATCAAGTAAAGGACGACGACTTCGTCAATATCATCTATTCCGATATCTGATGAAGCCAAGGATCCGGTCCTTGTCATCGGATTACAGTAACACCAAGAGTCACCCTTGATGGCCCACTGCTTCGTAGTAACGAGGCTTTGGCCAAGCGAGCTCGAGCTCATCTTTACTTCAGTGCCGGCCCGGTGGCAACCGGCCCGTGCCGTCGGTCAAGCTTATACCCTCAAACGCCGCCAAGGCCAAGGGCAGGCGAAGGAGACCAAGCTCCTTACCTGCTACAAGTCGAGATCAACCTCGGGAACGCTTCCGGCGGCCACCGAAAACATCTGCAAAAGTCTTCCCGCAAGGCGAGTCGGCTTCCGACAGGAAATGACCACCTCGGCATCAAACATACTTCGGTTCGATTCTACTCCCGGTCGTCATGGCCCCGGATTCGAGACATCACGCGAGTCGGCGCTAGCTGATAGACTTGGCGATCGAGCGAGATCACGAGACCGTCAACATTGCGAGAATTCAATACCCCCGTGGGGTAAGTCAATCAACGAGATATGGGCAAACTTCTTGGTGATCGAGATCAAGGAAGGCCGCATGGAATGTCCCAGTCCGACTTCCTTCGTCAATGTAATCCAAGTGTTCCCGCCATTCGGCGATTTGAATGTAATCACGGTTACGGACACTAGCCGGACGATGCGCGCCTACGGAGGCGCCTAGGTCTCGCAAGGAAAGCTCTCATGGAGCTAGCCGCTCAAGAAAGTCGTCTTTGGGACGAAGATCAAGCTCGAAAGACCTACGGGGACCAAGCCCTTAAAGTGTCACAGGCAGCTTCAGACAGAAAGCTAGAGGCCACTCTAGACCAGTTCGACCTCAAGAGCTTTGCTCATGGCAACTTCCCAGACTACCGTCTGTTCTCATCCAACCCCCTCTGCCAGCCAAGGGTGATCAACGGTCCCAATGACCTAGGAGATGGAACGACACAGCAAAACGAATCCCAGCGCTTACCTTCCCGGGGAAAGCAAGTTCTCTGTGAAAGTGACGACGAAGATGATGAAACCATTTTCTTCCAAGCCGGGCATGAAGTCAACAAAACCGGACTCCCAAGGATCCTGGGAGGATGGGAACGGATCATTTCCGCACTCAAATTGAAAGGCCAACTCAGGGAGGAAGGTCTATTCAAAAACAAGAGGAGGATGGAAATTCGTCTCGAGCAACTACTCAGGGAAATTCCACAATCTACGGCCTTCGTTTACGAAACGATCAAGCGGGACAACAACCGAGTCACATGGGCCGATGTTCGGGAAGCCGTGTACTCACCTTCCGACATACCCGCCACTCGAGATAAAGCGAGAGGAGAAAACTCTCCCCGATGGAGGTTTACCTAAATGCCGCACGCAGCTCAAAGAAGCACCGGCTATTCTCACATGGGAAGAAACGCAGCGCTAACTCTCGACGCGAGCTCGCTGCAAGAAGGTTGATACGGGCCCGAGTGGAGGAAAACTAGCAAACCACGAGTATCGCCGGACCCAACTCGAGAATGCCACAGTATGCTCGGCAAGAAGGAAAGGAACGCGATATACCGTGAAGAGATCAAGGAGACCGTTCGCTTAAGCGAGAACTCTCCAACCTCCCGGAGGGTTAACAACGCACGGTTCGGTTCGAGGCAACCCTTTGTTGTGCACCGACATTCGAACAAGCTGCGTCAAGCGCCAGGCTACCTCCCCGAGGCACCTAAGCCGGTATCACAGGACGAGAATCCGTCAAGGCTGCCCAAGCTCAGGAATTCATCCACAATCAATGAGTTGAGGAAGACATATGGCCCTATCTACGAGGAATCCTCCTCTAACTATGGCTCAACTCGGGCGGCACTGTTCGAAGGGACCAAACACGATGTCGGCGTTCTAACCCGATCGGGTCAAATCCATGCATTACCACCTAAGGCCACCAAAAAGACGACGGAGCCGAATTGCAATCCGGCCGGCCCGAAGACGCAAATTCCTTAAAAGAGTACCCGATCCTCACTCGGCTCAAGCGGACTCGGGCGAACATTTCCCTTTGGTCTCTGCTCACCTCCTCTTATCCTCACAAACTCAAGCTAGAGGAAAGCTGGCCCGTACCATGGTCCCCGTGGGCGCATGACCCCGAGATGAAGTCATTCGGATGATTGGCAACATCCACTATGGCAACATTATCACCTTCACGATTTGGACCTTCCAAAATTTGGGGGCGATCACAATGAGCCGCTCTACATCACGATCCCAGTGGACGAGCGTCGCCTTCCGCGTGTTGGTAGACGGAGGTTCCGAAATGAATGTCTTGCCCGCCAAGATGATGTACTGCTTGACATCAAGCCGCGAGATCTTAAGCCTTCGATCCACGCTGTCGAGGCCTACGACTCTACTTCCCGTACGGTTCTCGGGGTTGCTACTCTCAACATACGGTTCGGCAAACGGGTGATCCCCACTGAATTCCAAGTGTTGGATATTCCAATCACTTTCACAGCCATCTGGGCGTCCTGGTTGCATCAAATCAATGGTGTGGCATCCGCCCTTCACCGGTGCCTCAAGTTCATGCAAGGCAACGAGCTAACCACGGTCCTACGGTGACGGTGTCACTCTGCAGGGGACCGGCACCAACGACATTCCCGGTATTGGAAATCAAGCATAATGACTGACATGCCATTAGCTGGATTCACTCACGGAGACCTCCAAGATCCAAATATGCAACGTGGACCTTCCACTGTCTCACGATCGAGATTCCTCCCGCCATGAGGATGATGAAACTCATGAGCTTCATCCCGGGGCGGGGTTCGGCGGAAAGGCTGCAAGGCCAACACCAAGTTATTGAAGTCAAGGACCACACCACGGTCCGGGGCTTGGCTACGTGCCAACACCGGGCGACATCAAGGAAGACAAAAGGCTCGCCCGCACTAAGGCGGCGGCCCGCAAAGGGGAACCTCCGACGGCACACCCAACCTCCGACCTTACGGCTTTGACCTCGCTCATTACTTCACCAAGGCAGAACAGCGAAGCTGAGGGACCAACAAGGGAACCGCAGCGAAGCGAGGGGACCGACAAGGGAGCCGACAGCGAGCGAGGGGACCGACGGCGGAGCAGCAGCGGGCGGGGACCGGCGGTGGAGCTGATGAAGATGAGAAAGAAGCGAGGATAGTCAACACCAAGACTACGAAAGAATGGAACGGCTAGCACGGGACCTCAAGCGTTTGAGAGGACTCAAAGCTAATCAGATAAGGAGCGTTCCTCGACATCGCGGCTCTACTGGACCAATTGCCACCACGAGTCCAACATGAGTACACATTCAAGGGAATCCCGAGACTTGGAGGAGCAACTCAAGGTACTCTCCGTGGGAAACAAGTTGTTCGGATCGGCCGCCGAGGCCACATTCGAGACAGTAAGTCCAAAGCGAAGGAACCGAGAATTCATAGAAGACGCTCTCGGTGGACCGGCTACGAGTACGTTTGAAGAAGTCATGGAGTTGCCCAACTTGATCGGCGGGGCTCAGACAACGGCATGATCGCCATGATAGGGACGGCGGAGCCAAGCCTCTCGATCCCCGCACCCTTATCAAGCATCCAGCAATGCCGGCTGAAGAATTGGGTAACTTTCACCGGACGAGGGCAAGCCGGGCGGGGTGGAAGACAAGGCTGGGCCCGCACCCACATCTCCCTAAACCCGGTCTCAAACCCTCTGAGTCGGTCCTTGTCGAGTCCGAGTCCTGCGAGTCATCCAACGGCCTTACGCCGGAGGACTATAATGTTGTAGCCAATCATGTATTCCTGTTCTTGTTTAATGAAAAGTCGACCTTTCGGAGTATCCTCTCATTGCCACTTTAACAAGCGATAAGTTAACAAACAACTTAAAAGACGTTAATAACTCAATTGATAAAGAAGCGAGACACATTAAACGAACAATACATTAAAGAAGTTCTCGAGCGTGTAGTTGACGAAGAGGACAACCGGGCCCCAGTGCCGAAGAGGTTATGACGAAAGTGAACACAGGGTCGGTGCAAGAGCCTAAAGAGACACAAGTGGGCGGTTTCTTCGCCGATGCGAGAAAAAGAAGCCCTGATAAATCTCCTCAGGGAGTATGTTGACGTGTTCGCCTGGTCATACCAGGACATGCCAGGACTCGATCCCTCAATCGTGGAGCACAAGAATTCCCTGGATCCCGAATCCAAGCCTGTCAAGCAGAAGCTAAGAAAGATCAAACCTGAGTGGTCCTTGCAAGTAAAAGAAGAAATTGAGACAATGCTCCGAGTTGGTTTCATCAGAGTGATTGAGTACCCGACTTGGCCTCCAACATCGTGACGGTCACACCAAGGCCAACGGAAAGGTCGAGATCTTTGCGTAGATTTCCGGGATCTCAACAAGGCCAGCCCTAAGGATGATTTCCCACTGCCTAACATCGACATGTTGGTCGACACCACGACAAATTTCGAAGTAAAGTCCTTCGTGGACGGGTTCGCTGGATATAACCAGATCAAGATGTCAGGAGGATCGAGGCCAAGGCTGCCTTCACCACTCCGTGGGGACATGCTGTTACACGGTCAAATGCCGTAGTTCGGTACGAAAACGGCCGGGGCTACTTACCGGCGAGCGCAGCCCTCTTCCATGACATGATACACAAAGAAATCGAAGTATATGTCGACGACATGATCATCCACTCCAAGGGATCAGACATGCAGCACATCACCTTTCCTTGATTCCTTGGTTGGTCAATATCATTTTCTGTCTTTGAACAAATTCCTGCATTGAACTCTCGACGTCAGTTATCACACACTCTCACTCAGCTAGACTCTACCCGAGAACTCTAACCGAGCTCTGATACCAACTGTGAGGACCCCGACCCGGAACCTACACGTGTCCCGAGCTGGAGCGTCCTCAAACTAACCCAAATCTCCTAATATTTTAAAAACTTTGATTTAACTTCCAAACAGAAACACAACCATTTATAAATAACTCTACTCCTTTCCACATTGGAGGAAGAGTTGACTAACCTTAAAAGTAATAAACGGTTTTAGTTACAAAAAGATATCGAATATAATATAGAATTACAGTTTATGAATACAAACCCTTTAAAATAATTGTGCCAACAATCACTTTCTACACCACCTACACATAACCCGACAATACCCAAAATACCACTTCTACACTCCCTTCCGCCCTTACTTGGTCGGACCACCTGTCTCGGAATCTAAAACAGTAAAGGGAGAGGGGTGAGAATAAATCTCAATGAGCTATTATGAATGCAGCAAGATGCCAACAAAGTGCAACACATAGCATGGTAGCACATAACACATTATGGAAGCGGTAAACACATTACGTTACCTCATTTTACCTTTTCCCGTCTGAACAATAAGTCGTACAACGTGGGAGTAAAACTCCACTCTTTGGTGAATTGCCTCCAGCACATTCACCTCTTATAGGACTCATACCCCAGAGATCCATATAAGACAAGATACCTATAATAGAGTATCCAAAATAATAATATCGTCCCTCCGTACAACAATCGCAACAGGTCTGTAAAGGCTTCTTCATGCTCAATACAGTCGTTAGCACAGCCCCACTCCGTGGCCACAGAGGGGGAAGGGTCACCGGTATGATGTACCTTCAATCACTTATAGAACAAATCCATAATTGATTGAATTCCATCATACCCACCCGAACATAAACACGTTCAAGCACATAATAGATACTTGAAATACATCCACAAAACGGGATAATAATATAACAACATGGTAATGTATACTCATGCCAATCAATACCATAATGCAACATTTAAGTAATACACTATGCATAATACCCTTAACGAGTATACATTCAAGTAAGGTATCCATATAACCACATAATCCACGCCGGGATACAATATAACGATACCAAATAATCCACAAGGGAATAAACCATATAGCCACATGGTAAAATATACTCATGTTCAACCAATATCATAGTACAACATTTAATTAACGCACTATGCACAATATAAACAATGTATATGAACTCAAGTAAGGCAAGGAAGTATCATCAATCCATCCTACAAGGTCATTGTACACTAATACATAGCCTCTATGAAGGTTCAAGTTCAACTTACTAGGTAGGGGTCACAATCTATAAAGGATCAAACAAGATTGCTAAACAATTTCTGGTTTAAATTTAAAATCAGGGATTCTGGGGTCTTGGGCGACCGCCCTAACCACTTGGGCGACCGCCCAAGTGGGTTTCAAAGGCAATATTGTTTCTGGGGTGATGGGCGGCCGCTCAAGCCCCCATGGGCGACCGCCCAAGCCCTCCTCCAGCACAAAACTTAGATTTTTGACCCTTTTATGCCTAGGTTCCCTGTGACGACCCCAACCCTAGGCACTCATTTTAAATATTTAATTATATGCTTTTAATATTCATGCTAGCTTTATGTGTTCAATAATGTCTTTAAAATTCTAAATTAGGATAAATTGGGTGAGAAATAAATTTAGAATCTTTTATGAAATTATTGGACATTAAATAAATAAACTTGGATAATAATAAAAAATGGGAAAATGATAAATAGTGTAGGGAGGTTAATTGAGTAGGATGAATTATTGGGATAAATGAGTTAAGTTTTAAATTAAAATGGGTAGGATGGAAAGCCTTGGTTTTAAGATGATTGAGGAGGGGGGCCAATTCTCTTGCTCCTTCCTAGCCATGCCAAGTGGCAAACTCCCTCACCTCCTCTTACTACCCCTCCCTTCTCCCTCATTTCTCATTCATCTTCATCCTAGAGAAAGCTAGAGAAAACCCTTTAGACTCCATTGAAGCTCCCTTGCCCAAGCTTTGAAGTCAAGCATTTCTTCACCAAAAATCAAGACTAGAAGCACCATTAAAGTTGGATCACCTAGAGGAAGCCATCTAGCTAGAAAGATCAACATTTCCTTATAAAATCCAAAGGTGAGTTATTATGACTTCTTTTCTTTGTATGCTCATAAATGATTTGATGTTGTGATTGTTATTATAATGGTTGTTTGATACCTTGGAAACCTTCTTGGAGTTTGGGAATTAGTTAATGTTATGGAATGTTATTGTTGTTCATAAGAAATGATTAAGAGTGTAAGAAAATGTGTTGAGTTGGATTAAGATGATTAATTCATGCCTTGGAAACTTTAATGGGGGATGGATGTTTAGTAAATGAGATAGGTTGAAGTTAATGTTCAAAGAAGAAAATCTAGAAAGGTTAAACATGAAATGGGTGGGAAATTAAGTGGTAAATAATCTAAGTATATGTTATCTTGGGTTTGAATGATTTAAGATGAGATAAGTAAGGTTAGAATCCTTCTTGGGTGTTCTTGAATAATCAATGGTAGAGGAAGGAAGAACTAGGGTTAAAGGGGTTAAAAACCTAAGTTTGGGCTGGCGGGAGGCTTGGGCGGTCGCCCAAGGGGGCTGAGCGGCCGCCCATCTTGGCAGAAACTCACATTTCCTTGAAAACCCTCTTGGGCGGTCGCCCAAGAGGTTTGGGCAGTCGCCCAAGACCCCAGAAATCCTAACTTCAATTACGAACCGAGAATTCGTTTAGCAATCTTGTGATGGTCATAACTTAATCATATTAGATCGGAATTGGATGGTTCTTGGGTCTAAATTGGGTGTTTTTCTGAGTACTTTCTGAATGTGATGGTTTCATAGCTAAAGAAGTTATCCTTATGTCCCACAAATCTGATTTGGTTACAGCAGGTAGTATTGTACGTTAGAAGTTGAGTGGAAATTGAATAAATCATAGTTAATTCATACGGACTCGAAATTGGATGGTTCAAGAGTCCAAATTGAGTATTTTTAGGTGATCTCTCAAATGGAATTGGTTTTATAAACTAATTATGTAATGATCATTTCCAGATATTCTATTTTACCATGTGACTATATTGTTTATCCCCTTTGTGGATTATTTGGCAAGTGTTATGTGGCTCCCCAAGTGTGGGATAATTGACAAGTTGTATGTTTATCCCAAGTGTGGATAGGTTTATTATAGGGTTATATTGTTATCCCATTTGTGGATTTATTGATGATATTGTACCTTACTTGGAATGTTATACATTGTTGGAACTATGCATAGTGTGTTACATGATTATTGCACTATGGTATTGATTTAGCATGAGTATATTTTACCATGTGGTTATATTGCTTATCCCGTTTGTGGATTATATTTCAAGTATCTATTATGTGCTTGAACGTGTTGATATTTTATGTGAATGGGGGGTATAATGGATTTCAATCAGTTATTGATTTGTTCTCTAAGTGATTGAAGATTCATCATACCTGTGACCTCTCCCCCTCTGCGGCGCGGGCGGGGTTCGGCTTCTATGGATATGTGCGGTCGGTTCATAGGAATGCTGATGTCTTATATTTTCCACTGGAAAACGGGTTTTATAAGAGGTGAATATGCCTAGCGGTTCACGGAGATGAGTTATAAGCATAACTGTCTCAGTTACATGGTATGGGATCTGGTGAATATGCATTCACAGATGTAGTGGAGTATTGAAACCCACAGTTTTACGACTTATTGTTCAGACGGGAAAGGTAAACCAAGGTAACGGAATGTGTTTACCGCTTTCCTAGTGTGTTATGTGCTACCATGCTATGTGTTGCACTTTGTTTGGCATCTTGCTGCATATCATAATAGCTCATTGAGATTTATTCTCACCCCTCTCCCTTTAATGTTTTTAGATCCTGAGACAGGCGGACCGGCCAAGTGAGGACGGAAAGGAGTTGGTACGTGGTATTTTGGGATTTGTCAGGGTACGTATAGGTTGGTATAAAGAATGTATTTTGGTATATTTCCCTTATGGAGTTTATGAGTATAAAACTTAGTTTGTACGTTATAACTAAAGTCTTTGTAATTAAAACAGGTTGTTACTTTTCAAAGTTAGTTATCTCCTCCTCCGATGTGGAGTAGAGTGGAGTTATTTTGAAATATTATGTTATTAATGTTTATGTTTGAAAGTCAAAGTAAAGTTTTAAAAGTTTAGTGTTTTCGGGTTAGTTTGAGGGCGCTCCAACTCGGAACACGTGTAGGTTCCGGGTCGGGGTCCTCACAGTTGGTATCGAGCTCGGTTAGAGTTCTCGGGTAGAGTCTAGGCGAGTGAGAGTGTGTGATAAATTACGTCGAGTGTTTGTTGCAGGGAGTTTATTCAATGGCTGAAAGTGAGGATGATCAGCATCAGGTTCTGGGCAATGTTGGTGATGCCGGGGGTGATGGAAATCCGAATGTTGAGACGATGAACATGTTTCGAGGATTTTTGCAAAATATGACCACACGAAGGGCAAGTACAGCGGCATCAAGGAGAGAGGCATGGGTATGGTTTGGAAAAGTTCGTTAAGATGACACCTCCAAGTTTTAGTGGAGATCCGGATCCGGTGAAGGCTGAGAGATGGCTTGAAAGTATGAATAAGATTTTCGCGGCGATGGAGAGCACGGATGCGAGAAAAAGTGAGATGCGCAATCTTCAAGTTAGAGGGACTGCGAGCATTGGTGGCAAGTAGTGAAGGACGGCTGGGATCGAAACCTTACACCGAGACACAGGAGAACTTTACGCGTAAATTTCGAGATCATTTCATTCCAATAGTTACAAGAGATAAGAAGGAAGTTGAGTTTTTGAAATTAGAGCAAGGAGCAATGGCCGTGGCGCGGTACTCGGCAAGGTTTACGGAGCTAGCTCGCTATTGTCCACATTTGGTGCCGGAAGAAGAGAGACGGATATATCGATTTGTGAAGGGATTAAGACTAGAGTTCAGGAAAGCTTGATTATTGACGCACGACTTCCCAGTTTTGAGGCAGTGAATAAAGCCTACCGAATAGAGAATGATATTGACGAGCACCGGGGTAAATTGAGGGTGGAAGTGGAAGTAGCGAAGTTTCAAGGCCAAGGTTACGGATATAATAGAGGGCATCAGAAAGGATCGGCAGGAGTTAGCAAGAGGAGAAAAAGTGGCGACTCAGACAAATCATCCGACTTCGGAGTCAGGTAAGGATTATATGTGGATATTGCAAGAAGATGGGTCATTACGAAGACAAGTGTTGGAGTAAGCAAGGGAAATGTTTGAATTGTGGAGAAATGGGACACTACAAGAAGAATTGTCCTATATTTCATCGAAGGTTAGCTTTGGGTACCGGACATAGGGGGCCTAAAGGAGGAATGAAAAGGAACAATGAAGGGAATCCAAAAAGGTAACGTTTAAAGTCGAATACTTGTTTTGAGTTTTGGAGGGATAGATCCCTCAGCTACCTTTAGAGGTAATATACCTGTCTCAGAAGTAGGGGTCATACTTTATAGATCCTGGTTCATTTCATGCACGTTTGACATTGCATTTTGTTTCATGTGGCATACATTGCTTAAGATGTGTTTTATGTGTTAGAGATTTCTACTCTTAGGAGAGAATACCTCGAATATTATTTGGTTTACCACTAGTGTGACGTGGTTATAACTGAGCATGTATTGCTAGTTGATTTGGTATGATTACCAATGTGTGATTTTGATATATACCTGGCCTAGAATGGTAAGTAGTGGTCAGGCAGTGATAGACTGTCGTATGAAGCGAGTCTTTTTTTTTACTATGCTTAATTGGTCTATATGGTATTAGATGCAAATAAGCCTTTATGTGGTATCCTTGTTAGATATGCCTTAAAGATTGAAAATTTTTGGTTAAGAAGTGTGAAGCTTAATTGAAATGTGGTAGACTTAGGTAAGAAGTCTTCGAAAAATGTTATGTGCTAATTAGGAAAATAGTAAGTATGCTTTCAGCAAAGTATTATATGACTTTCGGTTGGGAAGTGGAACCACGTATTGATGTAGTGTCAGGTTAAATACCTATATCAAAAGCACCCTATAGAATGGTCTCGATTTTTGTTGTGGTTATAAGGAGTAGAGTTCTATCCTTATCTTGATAGCTAGTGGAAATTATTAGTGGTGACATCCTTGTCTACTTGACGTTGAGAATATCATGAAAATTAATTGTGAATTGTGTTATCTATTTTCCAATAGGAAAATTTATGTGTGAAGTTTAATAATTGTAAGTTGGCTTTGGAATATTGCCGTAATGAGTCCATAGTTTTAGGATTGAAAGGGGTGCTACCAAGAGGAGTGTCATTAGATTCTTGAGAATTGTATTATTGTTGATAGAGTTAACCTGGAAGAGGTATCCTGGATGTAGAATGCAATAAGGGTGAATCGTATAGTAGAGAGGAAGAATAGGTCATTTGTAGATATGATCCTTATTGAGTAATGAATGCGAGAACTTGACGCTTTTAATTGTGTATCAATGGAAGGCTAATTTGTGATATGATGCGAAATGGGAAAGTGATAACTTATGTTTAGAGGAAGTGAATCAGGCGGAGCAGAATCTTCTTATTTTCAACTTGTAAGTAACTGAGATTATATTGCGTTTTACTAGCGGAATTTTTAACTAGTTGCAACTAAATTTGAGATGTGTTAACGATCATGAAAGTTTAAAGTATTTGTTGGTTCGAAAGGAATTTAACAATAAGCAGAGTCGAGGGTGGAAATTATTAGAAAGACTTAAATGAGGTTATATCTTGTTACCGGAAAAGTTATTGTGATTGCGATTGCGATTAGCCGAAAGGCTTATGTGTCAACAAGTATATCCTTTGAGTTGCATGGTGAGATATTTTGCGAATATTCAAGTTATACTTATAGTGTGGAGACCTTAGAGGAAGTTCAACCATGATTCAGAAGTTAAGAGGATTATCGGCTAGTTTCAAGATTGGGAGACCAAGGATTTTGTATCTAATTGGGATGAAAATTTAAACCTCAACTCGGAGTGTGTATCATTGCTGTAAGAGATTAGAAGACCGGTTTTAGAGGAAGACCGTAAATCTAGAATTGCGATTCATCAGAAAAGTTTGAGAAGTATCAAGACTTGAAGAAGAGTTAGAAGATTCGAATGGGAAGACATTGCGATGGAATTTTGTAACTGCACTACTTTCAACGTCGATGAGGTTGGGTGTGTTGGAGTGATAGTGGATGAATAGATCAAGTCGGTTTACTTTCAACTTATATTAACGAAGTATTCGAGGGAGAAATTAAAACATTGTGAATGCGGGAGATTGAATGATTTCGTGGAGCACCAATCAACATTTTACCGAGATCGGGATCGAGGATTCATTGTGTTTTGGAAAGCGGGGTGCAAGGTTTTGAGTTCCAAGTCAAGTTTCGGTGATGCGTTTCTTCCTCGGACGAGATGGACGAGACAAAGAAGACTATCCAAATTCTTGAGAATAAGTTGCGTGTTGTGTGATGGATTTCGTTTCAACTTGAGAAGTTATTTAACCTTGATGAGATTGCGTATATTAGTGGTTTTGATCTACGTATTAAGTGGTATTGTATGAAGTATTGTATGGGAAAGTTGTCCTTAAAATTCCTCATGTGTACGGAGTTCTTCAACTAATGATGATTTAACGGGTTTGGTTTATGTGAGTTAATGGTTGAGAGTTACTAAAATCGTAAGTCCGAAATTAAACTTTGAGAGTATTAGGGTTGTGGAAAATGGGTATAATAATAATACTTTTGAGAAAACTATTTGGAAGTGTAATTTGATTGTGGGGAAGGTTATCTTCTCTAATTTATCATTAAGACAAGTCTTTTTAAAATTCGGGTCGAATTTTCTTTAAGGGGGAGTGAGTGTGACGACCCCAACCCTAGGCACTCATTTTAAATATTTAATTATATGCTTTTAATATTCATGCTAGCTTTATGTGTTCAATAATGTCTTTAAAATTCTAAATTAGGATAAATTGGGTGAGAAATAAATTTAGAATCTTTTATGAAATTATTGGACATTAAATAAATAAACTTGGATAATAATAAAAAATGGGAAAATGATAAATAGTGTAGGGAGGTTAATTGAGTAGGATGAATTATTGGGATAAATGAGTTAAGTTTTAAATTAAAATGGGTAGGATGGAAAGCCTTGGTTTTAAGATGATTGAGGAGGGGGGGGGGCCAATTCTCTTGCTCCTTCCTAGCCATGCCAAGTGGCAAACTCCCTCACCTCCTCTTACTACCCCTCCCTTCTCCCTCATTTCTCATTCATCTTCATCCTAGAGAAAGCTAGAGAAAACCCTTTAGACTCCATTGAAGCTCCCTTGCCCAAGCTTTGAAGTCAAGCATTTCTTCACCAAAAATCAAGACTAGAAGCACCATTAAAGTTGGATCACCTAGAGGAAGCCATCTAGCTAGAAAGATCAACATTTCCTTATAAAATCCAAAGGTGAGTTATTATGACTTCTTTTCTTTGTATGCTCATAAATGATTTGATGTTGTGATTGTTATTATAATGGTTGTTTGATACCTTGGAAACCTTCTTGGAGTTTGGGAATTAGTTAATGTTATGGAATGTTATTGTTGTTCATAAGAAATGATTAAGAGTGTAAGAAAATGTGTTGAGTTGGATTAAGATGATTAATTCATGCCTTGGAAACTTTAATGGGGGATGGATGTTTAGTAAATGAGATAGGTTGAAGTTAATGTTCAAAGAAGAAAATCTAGAAAGGTTAAACATGAAATGGGTGGGAAATTAAGTGGTAAATAATCTAAGTATATGTTATCTTGGGTTTGAATGATTTAAGATGAGATAAGTAAGGTTAGAATCCTTCTTGGGTGTTCTTGAATAATCAATGGTAGAGGGAAGGAAGAACTAGGGTTAAAGGGGTTAAAAACCTAAGTTTGGGTGGCGGGGAGGCTTGGGCGGTCGCCCAAGGGGGCTGACGGCCGCCCATGCTGGCGAAACTCACATTTCCTTGAAAACCCTCTTGGGCGGTCGCCCAAGAGGTTTGGGCAGTCGCCCAAGACCCCAGAAATCCTAACTTCAATTACGAACCGGAATTCGTTTAGCAATCTTGTGATGGTCATAACTTAATCATATTAGATCGGAATTGGATGGTTCTTGGGTCTAAATTGGGTGTTTTCTGAGTACTTTCTGAATGTGATGGTTTCATAGCTAAAGAAGTTATCCTTATGTCCCACAAATCTGATTTGGTTACAGCAGGTAGTATTGTACGTTAGAAGTTGAGTGGAAATTGAATAAATCATAGTTAATTCATACGGACTCGAAATTGGATGGTTCAAGAGTCCAAATTGAGTATTTTAGGTGATCTCTCAAATGGAATTGGTTTTATAAACTAATTATGTAATGATCATTTCCAGATATTCTATTTTACCATGTGACTATATTGTTTATCCCCTTTGTGGATTATTTGGCAAGTGTTATGTGGCTCCCCAAGTGTGGGATAATTGACAAGTTGTATGTTTATCCCAAGTGTGGATAGGTTTATTATAGGGTTATATTGTTATCCCATTTGTGGATTTATTGATGATATTGTACCTTACTTGGAATGTTATACATTGTTGGAACTATGCATAGTGTGTTACATGATTATTGCACTATGGTATTGATTTAGCATGAGTATATTTTACCATGTGGTTATATTGCTTATCCCGTTTGTGGATTATATTTCAAGTATCTATTATGTGCTTGAACGTGTTGATATTTTATGTGAATGGGGGTATAATGGATTTCAATCGGTTATTGATTTGTTCTCTAAGTGATTGAAGATTCATCATACATGACCTCTCCCCCTCTGCGGCCACAGACTGGGGTTCAGCTTCTATGGATATGTGCAGTCAGTTCATAGGAATGCTGATGTCTTATATTTTCCCTGGAAAACGGGTTTTATAAGAGGTGAATATGCCTAAGCAGTTCACGGAGATGAGTTATAAGCATAAGCTGTCTCGGTTACATGGTATGGGATACGGTGAATATGCATTCACGAGATGTAGTGGAGTATTGAAACCCACGGTTTTACGACTTATTGTTCGGACGGGAAAGGTAAACCAAGGTAACGGAATGTGTTTACCGCTTTCCTAGTGTGTTATGTGCTACCATGCTATGTGTTGCACTTTGTTTGGCATCTTCTTGCATATCATAATAGCTCATTGAGATTTATTCTCACCCTCTCCCTTTAATGTTTTTAGATCTGAGACAGGCGGACCGGCCAAGTGAGGACGGAAAGGAGTTGGTACGTGGTATTTTGGGATTTGTCAGGGTACGTATAGGTTGGTATAAAGAATGTATTTTGGTATATTTCCCTTATGGAGTTTATGAGTATAAAACTTAGTTTGTACGTTATAACTAAAGTCTTTGTAATTAAAACAGGTTGTTACTTTTCAAAGTTAGTTATCTCCTCCTCCGATGTGGAGTAGAGTGGAGTTATTTTGAAATATTATGTTATTAATGTTTATGTTTGAAAGTCAAAGTAAAGTTTTAAAAGTTTAGTGTTTTCGGGTTAGTTTGAGGGCGCTCCAACTCGGAACACGTGTAGGTTCCGGGTCGGGGTCCTCACATTCCCTTTCCCTCTTCCATTACTTAACACATGAACATCAAAGGATGCCTTAGCTCTACCAAGTCCCACCGAAAACATGTAAACCCAAAACAAAGTAACCTTAGATTATTTATCACTACAAGTTACACCCATTTCCAACCCTTTAGATTATCTTCATTGAACTCTAACTTCAACACATGTCATTTACTAATTATCCAACTTCCAACAAGGTTTCTAAAGCATGAAATCAACACCATAGAGCAAGAGTAACATTTAAAAAGCTCATGAACAAGTAAAAGAAGGGAATCATAACAACTCACTTACTAAGCCATGTAACCCAAAATGATTAAATCTTATATCATTCACCCTTTGAATCACTATCCATTTCACTATCACTTTCCAAGTATAAATTTCTTAATTTAGTTAACCCAAACAACATAAACCTAGATTATTCTCACAAGATTTCCAACCCCTTCACTAATACATTTCAAGTTAATTTCTTTAACTAACTTCACCCATTTCTTACAATCAAATCAACCTCTAAGAACCGCTAACATCCTTCCATGTCATTTATCACATTCTCAAGTCCCAAAAGTGGTCTAAAGCCATAAACAACCATTATCATCACAAGAACAACATTAGCTAATTCATGAGCATTCATAGAAGGGAAGGGTCATAATAACTCACTTTAAAAATCGGAGATGGATCAAGGATTTCTTTAGCTTGATGAACTCCTCTTGGTCTCCGATTCCAAAAGTGCTCCGGATTGAAAAATGGTGAAGATTTGAGCTTGGTAGGAGCTTGAGAAGATGAAGCTCCATTAATGGGTTCCATGGAAAGTATGAGGGAGAAAGTGAAGAGGAAGAAGAAGAAGAAGGAGGAGGAGGAGTATAAATGGTCAAGAGAGAGGGGGGGGGGCCGGTCACAAGGGGGATTTGGGGAGGGTTTTAGGGGAGTTGTCCCCTACCCAATATCCCCTACCAAAAATTCTTCCATCAATTTAAATTAATTCTCCCAACCCATAACATTTTATTTGTCCATTTTATTACCACTTCATTCTATTATTTTATTTATTTCCAATTATTATTTTTCCTTTAGAACACTATTTATTTTCTCATCATTTTATCCTAATATAAGAAATTTAAAGATATAAAATGAACACATAATATTAACGATAATATTAAAAGCACACAGTATGAAGTTAAATTAGTGCCTAGGGTTAGGGTCGTTACATGACAGATCTGAGGAAGTTCTTCAACAGACTCAGAAAACACTCCATGAGGTTGAACCCGGCAAAGTGCACCTTCGGCGTCAAGCGCGGCAAGGTACTGGGATACATGGTTACAGAAAGAGGTATCAAAGCCGATCCCAGGAAAATCAAGGCCATCATCGACATGAAGCCGCCTCAAACCCTAACAGAAGTAAAAAGCTTCATGGGAAGACTTCAGTACATCAGTCGCTTCATCAACCAGTTGACATCTCTCTGCGAGCCCATGTTGGCCCGATGAAAAAGAATGCCGACATCAAATGGGACTCCGAGTGCCAAACGGCTTTCGAGAAGATCAAGACCTACTTGGTTAATCCCCCAGTACGTGCCCGCCACATGAAGACAAGCCACTACTCCTGTATCTGACAGTAACAGACACGTCAATCGGAGCAATGCTGGCACAAGAACAGAAAGATTCCAAGGTTGAGCATGCAATCTACTTCGTAAGCCGAAAGCTTCAAGGAATTGAACTCGGCTACTCGGCATCGAGAGAAAACTTGTACCGCCTTGGTATGGGTAGTCGGGAAGCTGAAACACTACATGCGGTCGCATTCGGTGCTCCTGGTCTCCAAAGTGGACCCGTCAGATATCTCTTTGACAAGCCATCCTGTCAATGCGGCTAGCAGTGGTCATTCTTCTGGTGAGTTCGACATCAAGTACATGGTCGGAAAATCAACAAAGGGCGAGTAATGGCGAGATCGGCTTGCCGACTTCCCGAGCAGTGAACCTAAGGGTCACGATCCGCAATTTCCGGATGACGGAATCTTTTCACTTGACGGCGCAAACCGGCGGCAACTCTTCTTCGATGGGGCAGCCAACAAGAAGGGGAATGGTATTGGAATGCTCCTTGTCGATCCCAAGGACGAGCATACTCCCATAGCCATCAAGCTGAATTTTGAAGCAACCAACAATGCGGCGAGAATACGAAGCTGTGCGGCGAGTTTGGAAGCCGCCCTCGAGCGCAACATCTTAGAGGCTGGATGTATATGGAGACTCGGCATTGATCATCAATCAAGTATCCAACAAATGGAAGACGGTAGATTCCGGCCTTGAAGTACCACGCGTACATGGAGGAGCTCATTGCTCGGTTCAAGGACATCTCTTTTCACTATTTGCCAAGAGACGGGAACCGCCGCGACGCCATGCAGCAGCCCTCGCTTCTCTTGTCGAAATTCCCGAAGGGAAAGCGGTAAAACCCCTCGAGAATAGGCGGACGGGAAACACCCGCCTATTCTTTGTGAGATCGAAAAAGAAAAAGAAACGATCGACGAACCACTGGTACAATCAAATTTACCGGTACCTCCAAAGCGGAGAAGCTTCCTTCACAAGTGAAGATGGAAAATACAAAGAAGGGATCAAAGCCAAAAACATGATGGCATTAAAACGCCTGGCATCCCATTTCGTCATGCAGGGGTATGTTGTACAAGAAGCGCCACCAAGGGCCACTCCTTCGGTGTGTAAACAAAGAAAAAGCCGGCGAGCTAATGAGCGAAGTTCACAGCGGAACTGCGGTCCGCACATGAACGCCCGAGCATTGACACGAGATCATTTTCCGTATGGGATACTATTGGATATCAATGGAAACGGTGCATCCGGTTCGTCAGAAGAGCTGCGACAAATGTCAACGATTCTCCAACCTCAATCACATCCCTCCTCACGAACTCTATTGCATGACTACGCCATGGCCTTTCGCCACATGGGGAATCGACGTCATCGGCAAGATCACTCCTCCCGAGGAGCAATGGTCACGAGTTCATTTTAGTCGCGATCGACTACTTCACCAAATGGGTAGAAGCCGAGATCGTACAAGTGCGAATTCTAAGAAGGTGGCCGAGTTCATCCGAGAGAACATCATGTGCCGATACGGAATGCCCAACGAGATCATATCCGACAATAGGACTCACTTCGAAGGAGATTGTGACCAACTGCGGACCGAATTCAGAGTCACACGTCGCGGGTCTTCTCCTTACGGACCACAAACCAATGGTGCGGTAGAGGCGGCCAACAAGACTCTCGCCATGATAATCGGAAAGATGACCACCGAGAGGTCGGGACCGGCCCTGAAAAGCTACATCTAGCCCTGCAGGGATACCGAACATCGGTCGAGAACCGCCACGGGGAGACTCCGTTCGCACTTACCTACGGAATGGAAGCGATGTTACCCGTGGAATTGGAAATTCCATCCTCCGAGTCCTCTTGGAAAACGGGATCAATGAAGTCGAATGGCTACTGAGCCGTCACGACGAACTTGCTCTACTCGACGAGCGCAGATTGAAAGCCATGGAACACACTCGAGCCTACCGGAGCGGAATGGCACGAGCATTCGACAAGAAAGTCAAGATCCGAGACATCGAGAGAAGGCGACTTGGTGCTAAAGGAAAAGCCTCCTACGCAGACCAATCCCCTCGGAAAGTGGGAGCCTACCTGGATAGGACCGTTCGTGGTACAAAGAATCTTCTTCGAAGGAGCCACGAAGCTAGCAAACTTGGACGGAAACCCTTTTGTTAACCCCGTGAACGGAAGCAAGCTCATGAATACTTCGTTTGAGGAAGAGTACGAGTCAACTCACCTTCCCCATACATCGTCCCCCTCGGTAAATTAAAGTGCTAAAAGAGTAATACCCAATTTGGATACATTCCCGCTAATGATCCGGGTAAAAAGCAGTCGCACTTCTTTTGTCTTTGTTTTTCTCAAATTCACCTAAAAGTGTCGAACTACGGTGACCTGAGCCCCTTAGTCCAATTGTAAAAGGGGAACGTAGGCAGCCATCTTTGGTTCGGTCTAAAAAACAAAAAAAAATATACAATAAGCATCAATTGCTTGTGTTTCGAAAAACTCTTTTCATTTAACCTACCAATTCATAACGGTTAAAACATTCTTTGATTAGTTCAAGCACGGTCAACTCTTGACTCGCTACACGCTAGCAAAACTACAATAAAACATTAATCAATTAATGTATGCGCAATGACAATGGGTGGATACTCACGGACAGCCAAGGTCAACCTAGTTTCCGTACTAGGTCCCTCATCCTTCTTCCTTCCACTTTTCCCCGGCGAGTGTTCTTCACCTTCGCGGGAAATATTCAGTAGGCCTTCTACAGCTCGGGGACCCTTCCCGACGCCTCCGTCAAGCTGTGGCTGTCAACACGATCCTTTCTCTGGCTCTGTCTCGAGCCGCCTCGCTTCGAGCCATCATCATAGTGCTTTGATTGGCCTCCGATCGGCGCTTGCCACATAATCGGCCGTGGCATCGCCCGATACGATTCCCGGGGTTAGCCCTCGCCTTTGTCCTCCTCAAGGTCGAGGCATCCCGGGTGATCGGCACCCAACGGCTCACTCCGTCTCCACAAGATAGCCATCTGTGTCTCCCATACACTCTTCGTACCGGTTCGGATCTGCGTCGACAGACAGTGCCCTCTCTCCGGTGAAAGAGAACCACGGCGGGAAAGGACGTGTATTGCCACCGTCGGGTGATCGGCAATAGCGTCGAAGGATCTTCCATCTGCGAGAGATCCCACCTCAAAGGTACCGGGATAACTCGGATCGGTCGGTGGCACTGCTCCGGCCCGTCTTGCCGCAGAACCAATGATGGAATATAGAAAGACGTGCGAGACGGCCCGGCACTCGACAATCAACAGACCCTCTGAGCGGTCCTACAAGTCTGTAACTTCCAATGGGGAACCCACCATCGCAAGTGATGCGTGCAAAGTCGGCCATCGAGCTCCGGCTCGGCTGATTGCCCCCTATCACCGGAAGGACGTCGCGAGAAAGACAGCGTCGCGGGGCATTGGCACCTCGGGCATCATCTGCGGCCTCTCCCTCAACCACATGAGTCGGCATAGCGGGACTCCCTCCCCACATGTATCGGCTACCGGTCGCCATCCGGCCTATGCCCGAGAACGTCTCGCCCAGACCGATGGCACGATGTCTCCTCCACTCCGGCACTGCCTCATCGTAGGTCGATGCACTTGTGATGGCACACACCCGAGACGTGAATGTGAGCGAGTAGCAATCGCGCCTGAGCAAACGCGTCCCACGAAAAAGACGCTCCCTCGGCTCCGGCAAATCTTTCGGGCGGTCGAAATGTCAACGTAATCGGTATCTGTACCGGCATCCGTATGCTTCTCCAGTAGAGATACCCAACAAAGACACTAGCTTCTCAACGGTGGCCATGCCACCGGCATACGGAAGAACTAGGCTGTTCCGTCTCGGGTCCTCCCAGAATGGCCGGAAATCTTCAAACGTAGGAGTGACTTCGTTGTACGAAAGGCATACACGTTCCTCCTTACGTCCCGAGAACCGAGACGCGGCTCTCAAAGATCCCAATCTGGCATGAGCTCCTTGAAAGCCCAAGCAGATTTAATCCGTAACGACCTTCGAAAAACCTTTTGTTACGCCTCGTGTGGTTCCGTACCCACGGCGAAAGTTGTCCAAATATCGCTCTTGCATCAGAGACGATAACTTGGGAAAGGAGCCATGTCGGAAGGTGAAGAAAACCTTAAGAAAGGGAAAAGAATTGATCGAGAATGAGCAAAAACAATGCGCAGTTCTTACAAATTGCAAAGCTAAAGCTGCAATTTAAAGAATGCGGAAATTCGGTTCTAGTCGTAGGACTCCTCTGCACGATTGACTTGGTCAACTCTGCGGCCATTTGCCTTAAAGTTGGAAACATTTCCAAACCATGCCTGTTCACTCTTATGAAATCTGCGTGCACACTCGATTTCATTCAGCCAATGTCAATATCCCTTCCGCCAGGGCTCGTGCAACGGTGCAAATAATTAAAAATCGGTGCATACATGCTTAATTTTTGACCCGTTCAATTTTTAATGCATTTCTCCTTTTTATTTATTTTTGATTAACCTATTTGCTTATTTGCCGAAAATAACGAGAAGGTGATCACGAGAATAAATATGCGAAAGTACGGAGTTCCGCCCCACGGCGCCTTTTTAAAAACGGTTCAAATCAAAAATTTGTTCTGACAAATACATGCATTTTGTCTAAACAAAGCGGTAAAGAAAGAAAGCGGTAAAAAGGGGACTACTCACGAGTCACGCTCGTCATCCGTACACTCGACGTCTTGCCCGCCGCTGCTGGATCTGTCGCAAACAGGAACTCGCCGAACTCCTCCAGTAGGGAATAGGCAAAGGGCCTCCTCGGAGTACGCGAACTCGAGGACTCCCCCTCTCGCGCCCCGAGTGCGCGAAGAAGGAGCTCCAAATCCGGCCGTTCCGCCGCGAGCGCGAGCCCTGTGTGAAGTCCACCCCACTTTTGTGGGAGCGGGCGAATCTCTCGGCCTGGCGGCCCCGATCACGGACGTCCACGCTCCTCGGGAAGCTGCACCGCATGAACTCCACGAGCCTCCTAGCGTAGGCGGACCACCCGATCCACCGGCCTCGTGGCGTCATTGTACGTACGGCCGAAACACTGCGAACCGGGAAAATCATCGAAGCGAACATAAAGTACGGATGCATCATGTGCGAGAATGCTACTATCAAATGCGAAAGTTAAAAAGGTGCTCACGAAGCATTGGGAGTCCGCCACGTATCGTGGTCTCGGCTCCGCGGGAGCGGGATCACAAGTCGCCTACGCGAACCATCCGGCCCCTCGTACGCTAGCCTGGCTCGCGGGATCGGAAAATCTCGAGGACCTCCGGGGACCTCGCCCTCCCTATCTTTGCACTGCGGGCTCCTCGGCCTCATCCTCGAAAACATCATAGGCGGCCCCGCTATGATGTACTCGGTGAAGTACACACCACTGAAGGTACCCCTCCGGCTCGTCAATCGGCATCTCAGGGGATCTTTGCATGTACAAGGAGGATCCACCGGCACCAATGGAAGAGACCCGCCTATCTTTGACGGGTCACCCTCTCCCCCAAATACATGGCGTCACGGTGAAGTCCCACCGGGAGCTTCCGCCGCCGTGTAGTCTCGGCGGCAATCTGCAGCTACATGATCAAACTGCTCCACCGGAGTCGAGTGGATCCTCTCGGGAAAACTCCGGGTTCGGCGCCAGGAGATATCTCCTCGTATGACACTCGAGTGCCAACTCTTGAAGAGACCGCCCTCTTCGCCTTCTTACGCGAGCCGGTATGGCGGGGAACATGGGGCGATACGGCTCCTTGATGTCCCAAGCACTGCGGGTGAACACCTCGTAGCACCGGACACCGCAAGAGAATGGAAAGTTATGTCGGCTACAAAGCGAGATACATACGAGTACATAAAAGAGGCAAGAAAGAGAAAAAGCAAGTAAACTTACATCCAAGACGGGCGTGAAGCGGCTAAATGAGTGCTCCTCTCCCAGCGAGAACACATCCGAGAGAGTGGTAGAGCTCGGCCAGTCCGGCCTCCCCCACGCAAACCCCTCACGGCATCCAAGTCTACTAGCGACCCGAGCGAGAGGGAAGTGACAAGACGTGTCGGAAGTCGGGAACAAAGTCGGCGACAGCGCAAACCAAAGGAACCCTCGAGCCGGACGCTCCGCGGTCATCCTCGAGGACCCGGCCCGGATAATCGGCGACCCGCTTCCCTCAAATGATTCTCCATCGGCTGTACCGAATGCCTAAGCCCACGGCATCGGTAATATCAAAACCCAGCTGCCCGGACAAGCTGCTCCGGGGTGTAACCATCAACCCGCACCGGCGTGTTGCCGTAGAGTCGGCAACCCGGTGATAGCGGCAAAATCCGTGGGAGTCACCGTCGCCTCCCCCATACGAAATGGAAAGTGTGGGTCGTATCCCACCGATGCTACTCGCTCGGCGCGACATACATGGACACTGCCCCTCGGCGTATCGGTGTCGCCGCCACGCAGCGATAAACCCGGCCCGACCGGAGTCAATCACAGTGTCGTGGACTCCTCTCTCCCTCTCGAGCCACGTCCGGGATAATGCCCCACAATGCCTGCACCGCCTCAAAGGCACCCCGACTCTTCTGGTTATGAGTACTAACCGTCCCTGTCCCCTGCAGACAAACAAGACAGAAGCAACATCAACAAAATGCAACAACGCATGTCAAAAGGATGCAATGCAAATACGGTTCTCATTCATTTCCTACGTATATTCAAAATCATTTCGAAAACTCCGTCGAATCCGGAACTTTCAAAATCTTTCGAAAACTCCGTCGAATCCGAAACTTTCAAAATCTTTCGAAAACTCCGTCGAATACGGAACTTTCAAAACATTTCGAAAACTCCGTCGAATCCGGAACTTTCAAAATCTTTCGAAAACTCCGTCGAATCCGGAACTTTCAAATTCTTTCGAATTTTTCGAAAATTTCGCTCCGTCCCGAATTAAAGCTACTTTAATTTTGGAAAATGCATCTAGACATGGAATTTTGCAACCAAAATTTTTATGTCATCTACCCATGATGTCAATTGAACTACATCCTAGTCAATTTCGACAACGATTCATAGCAAAGTCAAAAGCCCCAAATCGGGCACCAAAATCCCTAAGTTCATTCCTAACAAATTTCTAACATTTAAAGAATGCACATTCTTAAAATTAATGGAATTTGTAGGAAGCTTACTTGTCTTTCGATCCCTCCCTTGGAGTTGTGGCGGTCCCTCGCCGGATAAAACTCCGCCGGATTCAATGGGAGAGTGGTGGTTCGAATGGTCCGAACCAATCGAGTTCTTTCGTCATCGGTCCTTCCGTGGCGAGCCATTGGTCCTCCTTCACCCTCCATAGCGATTTTCCCTCACAAATTCGAGCAAACCTTGCAATTTGGGTTGGATTTTTCTCTCCTTTCTCTCCTCTCTCGCCGGCAATAATGGAAGAAAATGGCCTTCTTCCTTCCCCAGCCTCGGCATTAAAAAGATTCTGGAAATTCAGTAAAAGTCCGACCGGACTCTTACTGCACCAGAATAATTTTTGCCCCTTTTGCCCCTCAGCTTTTGGCAATTCCAATTTTACCACTTTTGGCCCCCAAAAGTGTAAAATTTCCCCCAGTTAGACATTTCTAACACCCTATCCCCCGAGGATAAATCAAAGTTAGTTCTCACTAACGCTCGTCTCCTGACGTTAAATTCAGTCCAGTTGACGTTTGACATTCAAACGTTCAACCATGTCTCCGGACATTTCAGTTACTATTCCGTCTCCCGACGTTAAAATTTAATAATGGTCCTCACCATTAAAGTCTCAATCGCGACCTTTCACGGTCCGATTTCAATCCTCAATCGCGACCTTTCACGGTCCGATTTCAATTCTCAATCGCGACCTTTCACGGTCCGATCTCAATTCCTATCGCGACCTTTCACGGTCCGATTCCCAGTCAATCCCGACCTTCGCGGTCCGACCTCCACTCTCTTATCGAGACCTTCGCTGGTCATCTCTCCGGCAACAGCAATAAGCCCGAACCCCAAGGCACGAACGCCTTGCAAACAGTCATCTCTCCGGCAACAGCAATAAGCCCGAACCCCAAGGCACGAACGCCTTGCAAACAGTCATCTCTCCGGCAACAGCAATAAGCCCGAACCCCAAGGCACGAACGCCTTGCAAACAGTCATCTCTCCGGCAACAGCAATAAGCCCGAACCCCAAGGCACGAACGCCTTGCAAACAGTCATCTCTCCGGCAACAGCAATAAGCCCGAACCCCAAGGCACGAACGCCTTGCAAACATCTCTCGCAAAGAATAAGCCCGAACCCCAAGGCACGAATGCCTTGCAAGCGATCATCTCTCCGGACGGCAATAAGCCCGAACCCCAAGGCACGAACGCCTTGCAAACAGTCATCTCTTCGGCAACAGCAATAAGCCCGAACCCCAAGGCACGAACGCCTTGCAAACAGTCATCTCTTCGGCAACAGCAATAAGCCCGAACCCCAAGGCACGAACGCCTTGCAAGCAGTCATCTCTCCGGCAACAAAGAATAAGCCCGAACCCCAAGGCACGAACGCCTTGCAACAATCCCTCTTCGGCCATCCCCGTAAGCCCGAACGCTCATCCCCACGGGATAAAACTGGCAACAGCAATAAGCCCAGCACCCAAGGCATGAACACCCTCGTCAGCATCGCAACTCCGGTTTGAGGCGCCACACGCCCTCGAAGGTTTCAGAAGTCTCAGGTTCAGACGCCTCCCAATAGTCTCCATTCAGGTTCCGATACCTCGCGAATGGTCTCATCCAGGTTTAGACGCCTCCTAATAGTCTCGCTCAGGTCAAGGTCCCCATGCGCGGCCCTTGCCCCTTTTCGAACTACGATCGGCTTGATTCCCGCTCGGGATACGTAGGAATCCTTTTCACTAAGGGTCCAGCCAGCTGACCGCCCAGGTCTCTTTCAAAGTAAGGCATCCCGATTTGGATCCTTATCTTTTTCAACGACCCCACCTCCTTCGGAGGAGACGTCGCTGAGGGGCTAACTGTAAGTACCCAAATCCGGATCGTCCAAATCCGTCAGAAAGTTAACCGAAATCCGTTAACTGGCCCGCTCCAGGTTAACCGGAACTCGTTAAACTCCCCGTTACCGTGCCAACGAGACGTCCCGGAACTGCCCCGTGCATCCCGACGTCAAACCGTACTTAGCACGTGACATCTCACGTAAAAGTATGGCTTTCCCTGAAAAACGCATTTTCCGGCACTTTCCGGGGGCGTTTCGGACATTTCCTGTTGTTATTTTAAAAACGGACAAAACCGGGACCGGGGAACGATCTTCCACCTCAGCTGGTGACTCAGAGGGCACGTGGCAGCCATGCCACCTCCCTCTAGTCATCCTTCAATCAATTTCAAAGGGAAAAGACCAAAATGCCCCTGGTTTGCAAGCCAAGTCCGGCCGGACTCACTGTGCACATTTTCTGAAATTGCCAGCAAGTCCTTCAAATTCCCAAAATACCACAAAACCCCCTGGATTCAGGCCAAGTCCGTCCGGACTCCTACTACAAATTTCACCTATAAATAGAAATGGCTGTCAAAGCCAAATGGAGGAGATTTTTACACCAAAATTTCACCACCCCCACGGTCCAAACTGGTTTTCACCCCTCCCGAGCTCCCGTTCTGTCTCGATTCGCGTGAAACCTTCGTATTTCGATCAAATACGCACCCTACAACTTCGAAACAACCTTTCGAATCACTTTCCGTGTCCCGT
The DNA here is from genome assembly GCA_022495995.1 of Adenophora triphylla var. japonica. Lineage (NCBI taxonomy): Eukaryota > Viridiplantae > Streptophyta > Magnoliopsida > Asterales > Campanulaceae > Adenophora > Adenophora triphylla. The sequence goes on along the minus strand of JAFEMH010000234.1, from coordinate 849,198 downwards.
ACACACCTCCCGAGTCAAAGGAGTCGACCCTAGCCATAGGTATAACTCCCTCTCTCTAAATCTCCCGTTCCGTCTCGATTTACGCGCCGGTCGCTATAACCGTTTCGAACGTCGTTATCAAAATGTAGACGCCTCCGTCTAACGGGGTCCAATACGTTTTAGCCCCTCGATCCTCTTCTCTTTCCGTAAGAGAAGTAATCACGGGTTAAAACGGCGTTCCGACCCCGTTCCGTTTACTTTTATGTCATTTACCATTCCGGATCGATCGATCCGTTGATCGTCATTTACAATTCCGAGCCGTTTGGCCTCGTTGATCGTCATTTACAATTCCGAGCCGTTTGGCCTCGTTGATCGTCATTTACAATTCCGAGCCGTTTGGCCTCGTCGATCGTCATTTACGAATCCGGATCGTTTGATTCCGTTGACACCGCTTTAAATACTGTCATTTACAAGTCCGATCCGTTTGGATTGTGATAGTATTTACTTTTCAAAGTCCGAGTCGCAACCCGATTCGTTGATCGCATGTCATTTAATACGCATTTTTCCCGTAAAAATCGTTAACAATGTAATGCCCGGTTCAAAAACCGGAGTTCGTCCGTCGAACTCTCTTTCAAAACGCGCGAAATAACGTTCGGCCTCCGAACGCTCATCTTCAAACTCCAAGCCGCCATTTGACACTTAAAATCATTTAATACGCATTTTTCCCGTAAAAATCGTTAACAATGACATTCCCGGTTCAAAAAACCGGAGTTCGACCTTCGAACTCCTTTTCAAACTCCAAACCGACGTTTGCCACGCAAACGCTCATTTCAAACTCAAACCGACGTTTGTCATTCAAACGCTCGTCTTTTCAAAAATCACCTAATCAACGTTTGTCATTCAAACCAAGATTAAGCTTGTCATCCAAGCCCCCATTTCAAAAGACACACATACACACACACACGATTTCGAGAAAGGTAGAAAGACTCGTCATGCGAGGCGTTTCGGGCGATCTCGTCATACTCTACCCGAAACGTAACCTGACCTCCGAACCTAACAATCTCTGGTACTAAAAGCTTTTTACTCGTTTTTGCTGCCAATAAAAATGATCCCCGTTTTCAAAAGCCTTTTCCTAAGTTTTTGCTACCAATAAAAACGACACCTTTTCACAAAAGCCGTTTCTCAACGTTTGGGCTCAAAATACAAAAACCGCGTGGCGACTCCTCATTTTGTTCCTTCCCATGAAGCGAGGTCTCAGACACCAACCCCTCCGCGAAAGACAACCGCCTTTTCCGCGCCCCCCCCCCCGCCCGCGCGCGAAAAAGATCGGGTAATTTCAGGAGCCCTCGTCCTTACAGAATGCTTCATGAAGGTGAGCAAAGGAAAGATAAGACACCCTCTTGACGAGGAGAAAACCACCGGGAAGACGAGGAGCATAGCAGGGTGAATGGTCACGCAAGAGAAAGGTCCCACCGAAGTTCCCACCGAAGCTCTCACTTCAGCTCTGGAAATGGGATTGATGCCAGAGAGCTGTTACTCTTAAAAAAGAGTCTCGATGAGATGGAAATGGGTAAGAAAGAAATAGAAGAAGATGATATAAGCGCCACCCGTTCATTCTCACAGGAAATTAATGATCTCCCTCCTAATCTCGCTCTTAAAATTCCCAGCTTTGACAAGTATGCGGGAACCACTGACGCACGGGACCATGTGCAAAGCTTTGAATCTACTATGGCCCTCCTTACCAAGGCAGATGATATTCTCTGCAAAGCCTTTGCTAGTACCTTCTTCGGAACAGCCTTAACTTGGTTCCGTGAGCTGAAAAAGGGAAGCATTGACAGTTGGAGGAACATGAGGAGGAAGTTCCTAGATCACTTTGCCACGGCAGGGAAGAGAAAGAAGAAGTTGACTGCCCTTGCTAACATCGAGCAAGGAAAGAACGAAACCACACTGAGCTATTATAATAGATTACGGGCCATGGCAGACCAAGTGGAGGAAAGCTTCACGGACAGGGAAGTAATTGTCTGCTTCAATTCCATATTAAGATCTGAACAACTTATATATGAACTCTCCGACAGAGAGCCAAATTCCAAGTCTGACTTATATAATGTGGCTTATGCAATCGCTATGGTGGAGGAGAAAAGCACAAAGAGATCGAACAAAACAGAAATAGAAGCAGATGGAATTCACCATGCTTCTAATGGAAATGGATACAAAGGGAAGAATAGAACACGGGGTACTGAGAAGGCTGAGATCTTCACTCACCAAGCCTATCACAGAAATCATACAGTTGGTAAATCTTCCAGCTCCTCGTCCACTCAATGACAAACCAAAGTACCCACGTGACCCTACCAAGTACTGTGATTTCCACAAAGACCATGGTCACATCACTGAGAACTGCATCGCCCTCAAAAGAATGATCCAAAGGTGGGTTGATGAAGACAAACTTGATCGTTATGTCATGAAAAAAGATGGCAAGCGAAAAAGGAAGGAGGGCGATGATAAAGACGATGACATGAAACCAAGGCCTCCTAGGGCCAAACTGCATGTAATCAGAGAAGAGACAATCTCCACCAGAAAACTGAGAGACCAAATTCATGAACTAAGCAAGGTCTATCACGTCCCCGCCTGGGTTCACAAGGCAGAAGAGGTCATCAGTTTATCCCCCAATAAATTGGCTGGAAGCCGCGCAGCTCGCGAGCAACCCTTGGTGATAAAAGGGAGAATTGACAACTGTGAGTCTGAGAGACTCCTCATTGACATGGGGCCCTCTCGAAATATTCTTTATTACTCCACCTTCTAGATGATGGGCTTGAAAGATAGCATTCTGGAACCTTATACCATGGTAGAGTAGAGGGATTCACCAACCATAAGGTCGGAGCCAAGGGAACTATTGATCTGCTGCTGGAAGTCGGCGAACATCTCTTCCGAATTGAGGCCACAGTCACTAGCGTGGTCATGGATCTGACTAGTGATTACCATGCCATATTAGGCATTTCAAGTTAAGCAAAACTTGGGTTGGTCGCTTCCCTTCCTCACCAACGAGCCAAATTTCCTACTCGTGCTGGAATTGGATGCGTGAGAGCGACCGCTAAGGACTTCTTGGAGCATGTCGTCAAGAACAGAAAAACATCTCAACGGGTGGATATAGATACCCCGGAGGACAACATGAAAATCTCTAAGTCTATAAAAACTACCCACACCAGCTCCAGGATGAGCCTGATTGTCGAAGTAGAAGATGAGGAACACATGGTACTAGAAACTGAAGAAAACAGTAACAAAGTTCCGTCCATCCCGGAGACAGATCCTGTTTACGTCAGTGGCCAGAACTCAGGGGGCAACCCTGACTTGATAATAGTCGACCTGCCCGACGTAGATGAACTAATGGAAGAGGAAGGCCTAGACATGAATGGTGATGAAGGTAAGAGACTTAGAGAAATAATTAGAGAATCTCTGGAATTCCGAGACGGTCCAGAAATGAAGCCCGTAGATGAGCTGGAAGAAATAATCATCAATCCTGACTATCCAGAACAAAAATAAAAATCGGGGGCCAGCTCTCCCTCGAAGAAAGGAAAGAAATCATCACCCTACTGAAAATAATCTAGACGTCTTTTCCTGGAAATTCGAGGATATGAGAGGAATCAAGGAAGAAGTAGCTCTCCACCGCTTGGAAGTTGATCCGTCTGCCAAAACTATCAAGCAGACTAGGAGGATCTTTGCAAACGACAAAAAGGAAGCTATCAAGGAGGAGGTGCAAAAACTGCTAAGCACCAAAATCATAAGGAAAGTAAAATACCCCGTTTGGTTGGCCAACGTGGTGATGGTCAAAAAGCAGAATGGGAAGTGGCGAATGTGCGTATATTTCAAAAATCTCAATAAAGCCTGCCCGAAGGACAGTTACCCTCTCCCCAGAATTAACGAGTCGGTGGATTCCATAGCCGGACACCTAACTCTCAGCTTCCAAGATGCCTATTCAGGCTATCATTAGATAAAAATGGCTGAGAAAGATATTGAGAAGATAGCCTTCCAAACATCTGGAGGCAATTATTGTTACATCATGATGCTCTTTGGGCTTAAAAATGCGGGCGCAACTTACCAACGTATGGACAATGAAGTTTTTTGGGAGCAAATAGGCCGTAACATAGAGGCCTACATTTATGACATGGTCATAAAGACCAAAGATGGCAGTCACGCCCCTGACTTGGAAGAAACCATTGACAATCTTCGAGCCAACAAAATGAAGCTAAATCCAAGTAAATGTGTGTTCGGGGTGACTGTCGAAAAATTCTTGGGCTTCATGGTATCACAAAGGGGAATCGAGGCGAATCCTGAAAAAATCAAAGTCTTGATCGACATGAAGGAACATACCAACATCAAGAAGGTCCAGAGATTGAATGGAAGAATAGCGGCTCTTGGGAGATTCATTGCCAAGTCCACTGAAAAATCGCTGCCTTTCTTCAAGGTCTTGAAGGGGGCCAAGAGCTTCTCCTGGACTCCTGAATGTACAGAATCATTCCGCCAGTTGAAGGAGTACTTGGGATCCCCTCCTTTGTTGAGCGATCCGACATCGGCGAGATGTTATATGTCTTCCTAGCCGCCACTGACCACGCAGTAGCGGTGGTACTAGTCTAGAATGATGAAGGTACTCAGAAACCACTCTACTATGTCTCCAAGGCATTGTCAAATATGGAGAGTAGATATTTCAATGCGGAAAAAATAGCGTATGATGTAGTAATTGCATCAAGGAAGCTACGTGCCTACTTTTCTGCACATCCCATCACTGTGTATACAAATGAACCCCTGAAGAAAATCTTACATAATTTGGATAGCTCCGGATGTCTCCTCAATATGTCTATCGCTTTTATAGAGTTTGATATCATGTACCAACCAAGGAAGACCCTCCTAGTACAGCCTCTGGTTGATTTCATGGTCGAAACTACCTTCATGGGTGAACACGACCCAACCTCCCGTAAGCATAAAATGCCAGAGGAAGAAGGGTCAACCATCGAGCTCCCATCCAACTGTTGGATTTTATACACTGATGGCTCAGCCACAAAGGAGAGAAGCAGAGCTGGAGTTGTGCTAGCAAGTCCTGAGGGAGAGCACACCATCCAAGATATCATCAGATTCAAGTTCCCTGCCTCCAACAACCAGGCCGAGTACGAAGCTCTGATATTTGGCATCGAGTTGGCCTCCTTTTATGGAGCAACCAAAATTGCTGCATTCTGTGACTCCCAACTCGTAGTCAAGCAAGTAAAGGGAGAATATAGCACACAAAATCCCATACTTACCAAGTATAGGGACCTGGTCTTAGATATGACAAAGAAGCTGGAATTCTTCGAAATCAGACAGATAAGCAGGGAAGACAATCAAATTGCGGATGTTCTATCTAAATTAGCAACTATGGATGTGACCGAGTCCAACTCTAAACCATACGTAGTCTTTGCTGAAGAACCCGCCTATGAGAGGTTACAAATAATGCTCCTAGATGGAGAGGAGAGATGTTGGATAGATGATTACATGGACTACATCGAGAAGAGCCAACTCTCGAAAGATGAAGCACATGCTAAGCTTGTCAAGAAAAAAATCAGTAAGGTTTACTGTGATGAACGGAATCCTCTACAGAAGATCCTTCACTAAGCCCCTGCTGAGGTGTGTATATCCTAAGGAAATTGAGAATCTCTTGGCCGAAGTTCATGAAGGCGTTTGGGGCGGACACCCGGGGACCAGAACCCTAGCTGATAAAACCATCACGCTAGGTTACTATTGGCCAAACCTGAGAAAGGATGCGCAAGCCTATGTAAGAAAGTGTGATATGTGTGGGGGCAAAGGGGCAAGAAGGTTCAAGAAAGAGGTCAATACCAAAAACTCAAGAAAAGCTTCAAGCTTTCATCAATGGAATTTTCTCAAGATCAAACTCAACAAAACCCAAAAATTACAAAGTAAATGCATAAAACATTAAAAAGGGAAAAGATTATACCTTTTCAGTTGAAGAATTGATGAAAATGAACGGACAAATCGAACGATTGTGAGAATCTGAGCACTCGAACTCAAGAACACGAAGAGGGTTTTGAATCTTGCTATTTCGCTCTTAAATCCAAAGGAGTAAAATTGTGTTGGGCCTTTGTTTTAATACCTTCAAAAACAGGTCAGATCCAGCGTTGAAACGGGTTGCAATGGGTAATGACGTCGTCCTTGCCCCCAAGCATTAAATATGGTAGTGGGTTCCCAAGACGTGTCAGACGTCGTGGACCACGCCCCATCATTGTACTATTTAACTGGTGGATATTGAAACGACAAGGATATTGAAGTGACACCTGCCACGTGACGCTTGTTCGTATTCTCGTAAGCCGAGGTAGAGCTCACTTTCTCCTCGGCCTAGCCGAGCTAGAAATTCGGGGGCCACTGAACAGTATAAACCGAGATACGAACTTGGGCTAGTCCGAGCAAGGCCCAAATGGATTAAACCCTAAACATAATCCACTCAAGTCTTAAATACGAGGAAGGGAATGGGCTTCCCTACCTTCCTCGAACCAAGTCACCTCAACATTCCCCTAGGTCGTCCTAGACTTAGCAGGCGATATGACCAAGACCCGACTCAATGCTGAGGGAGACCTCCCTCTAAGGACGAGCTGAGCTCCCTTGACGACGAGGAGACCTCCTCGGCTATCAAATCACCAGGACTTGATTTCACCAGTTCCTTCACGTCTCTTCCCTGGCTCAACGTAGGCCGACCTGGCTACGTATGACGAGGAGAGTCCAGCTCGGCTTACGTGTATAGGTACAGTTTATGTAATCCCATTCATATTGGGACATTAAACAGCTATAATCCCCCTAGGATTGTAACCACCTCACATACCAAATTCAGGTCTAACAAGGACTCCTCAAGTATAATCCTCCTAAGATTTATATCTTATCTCTTAGAAATCCAATTCAACATGGATTATACATTGTTATACCTATAAATACAAGTCATAATTCACATTATTTGGTACGTTATCTTTTGACTCTAAACTCTTGTCAATTGATTTCTCTCTCTCATAAAGCAAATACTTACTCTCACGCCGGAGGGCCTTCGCCGGAGAAGCCCCGACTTAGTTTACATGTTTGTTCTTCTGTTTCAGGCTATTCAATTGCTAGGATATAACCAACCGTCGAATTTGGGTTGATCCGAACGTTTTTAGCTGCATCACTCTCCATACCTAAGGATCGCATTATCCCATTCCTGCTCTTCCATGGCTGATGTGACCTCCACCAAGGCATAAACCTCATCAACAAACCCCTCCCTACCTCCTGATAATGTTGCCCTAAGAAATCTCCTTGTATACTTTTACTTTCTTGTTCTCTTCTTAAGTGTTAAAATAGAAACAAAAAGTAGGTGCAATGGGATTGCTCAAGGAATAATACCTCAGTTTCGTATAAGATTTTATAAATGAGTTTTGTACAAAAATTAAGAAAATGTGTAAGTGATGTAAGTATTGTGAGAATGAAAAGTGAGGTAAGAAAATGAATGTGGGGTAGGGAATAGTAAATTGATTGATATTATGAATATAAAAGTAAAGTAGGAGAGAGAATGGGTGAGAGGAATTGTAATAACCCAAAAATTTTTGAGGATTATTTGGTAAATTGTTAAATTTTCACTTAGGCTTTTAGAGGGACTAATTTTTATATTGAAGTCTTAGGGTTATTTTATGAGGGTTTAAATTATTTAGATGAGTTGGGCTTAGATTTAGTAAAAACCCATTTATAAATATCTCCTTAAAACCCTAGCAGCCTTATTTGTTTTCTAACCCTAGAGAATAGAGAGAGAGCAGGCGTGAGATAGAGAAGTAGAGAGAGAGGCTGCATAGAGAGAGAAACCGTGAGGGAGAGAGAGCTGCGGCAGAGAGGGCTGCCGGAATAGAGAAGGAGGCGACCGGATTATTTGGGAAGAAGAAGAAGACCTCTTCTTCATTGCTTTGTTGGAGATCCAAAACAAGGTAAACCTAATCTCCTTTTGTAGTTCTAAAACCCTAGAAAAAGAAACCCTAAAACTATGGGTAATTGATAGCTAGGGTTTGGGCTTGTTGTTATGGGTTAATGCATGCTAGGGATAATGGAAACTAGGGTTAGTATGTGTATGATTGTGTGTGCGTGAGTCTGTGTATGTTTACAGAGAGTTTGTGTGCGTGTACAGTGTGTGTTTTGGTGTGTGCAATGTGTGTTGTGTGTGTGAGTGTACTGTGCGTGTGTGTGTGTTACTGCTGTATGCGTGTGTGTGTGTTACGTGTGTGCAGTGAGTGTTGATGAGAGTCTGCATGTGTGTGTGCTGCTGTATGGCAGCAGTGTGTGTTTACAGCCGTGTGGCTGTATGTGTTGGTGTGAGTTGTGTGTGAGTTAGGGTTAGTGAGTGTTTGTGTATGCTGTGAAGGTGTAATTAGTGTGTGTAATCCTAGTTTGAAAAGAAGTAATGGGTTTAGAACTTAAAACCCTAAGTATATTTGGTAAATCGAAAGGGGTTTAGGGTTAACCTTTAGAGGAATTTAAAAGAGAACTTTTGTATGGTTGTAGATTCGTGCGAGGGCTCGCTTGAAGGATAGTGCAAGAGCTTTAAGGTAAGGGATTATGCATCATTTAAGTTAATTGATTTTCGCTCCATTCCAATTATTAGGCTTTCGCATATTTCTTGGTGATATACGTTCCTTTGATACGTAAAAGCTGACCTCGCGTCAGTATTTGTTTTGACTCCCTCGTTTACCGTTATTTGCTAATCTTTTACTGTTCGTTTGCTATATCGTCCTTTTAGTTTCGTAAATACGGAATTTTTTGTCATTGTGAAAGTTCGTATTGTGTATAAAAATGAGTTTTGATATGATATGATTTTGTGTTCCATCAATGATCGCTAAGTTAGACAACCTACTTCGGCGGGGTATATTTGATATTTGGCCTTCGGGCAAACTTAGTTCACCGCTTCAAATTAGTGGTGGGGTGTTCCGGATACACTGTTTAGGACTCTGCGGAGTCATTTTGTTCCCTTTATGGGATTTTATTTGATAAGTTCAGTGGACCACTTATGTGATCATGATGTCTGTGAATGATTTGATTATCTATGGCTGGAATGGGACGGTTGCAGATAATTAGAGCATTCGAGTTAGTTTTGTTCAGCTTATCAGTCCTTTGAATTTCCTAGAAATCTGTGAGTGGTTTAGTTAGTTAAAACTGGTATGGGACGATTTTAATTAAGTAAATCATTCGAGTTAGTTTGAATCGATTTCGTCATTATTTGAAACTCCAAAATATTTGTCAACTCAGTTTGTGAAACCGTTGAGATTTTGAAAGACATGTGGTTTGAGAATTTGGTAAATAACTATATTCAAAATTGTGCTCTGTTATGTCTTCGATTGTTCTTGGACTTTGTAATCTTTGATATTCCTTCTGGTCAACTCCTCCTTAGTAACCGGAGGAGTTGTATATGAACTTACTGGCCATTGTTCGGTCACCCTTTCATCTTCTTTTCTTCCAGATTTCAAATAGGAAGAATGAGATTCGGTTCGGGAGCATTTCATAAGAAGTTCAAGGATCATTTTAGTTTATTTCAGTTTAGATTCTTTAGTCAGTTATTTCAGTTATTTGAGAGTTTGTAAGACTTTAAAGATTTTGTTGGATTTTAGTTACCGTTATTTGGTTTTGAATTATTATTTATATTGGAGAATTATTATTATTATTGTTGTGGAAATTCGGGTCGTTACGGTTAGTATCAGAGATTTGGCTTTAGATCTTTGGGAGTTTAGGATGTATGAGGATAAGTTTGATTTGAGCTTTAGGTTTGACCTCAGTGTCATTCTTGGAGTGTTTAATATAGATTGATATGATAAGATTAGTTGCTTTATCGAATTATGAAAGGTTATAATGTTTTATTTCCTAGCATGTCAAAAGCTTATCTATTTGGATTTATGACTATTCCCCCCTTTTGCCATTTTAGGTTAATGGCAAAAAGAAGAGTGAGTGCAAGGATCCAAAACCGGAGAGGTCGACAACACAATCAGACTAATGATGTGAGAGAAGAGGATCATGTTGAGAATGATAACCATGAGGGTTCAGCCGAGAATAGTTCTAATCATAGGGTTGGGAATACCCAAAATGTTCAGGATGGTAATCAAACCAATGGGACCAATGGTCAGGGGGTGCAGCAACCGATAGCACCGGTGGCAGAATTAGTTCACTTGTTGCAAGCACTTACAGGATATTAATCCAGCAACAACAGGTTCAACAGAAACAACCTAGTGGTGGTGTCCCACCTAGGCAGAGTAGTGATCTAGCAGAGTTTAAAAAGCATACTAGCGCAACCTTTAGTGGTATTGGGGGACCTATAGCAGCGGAGGATTGGGTGCAAGAAATGGAAAAGACATTTGATGGGATGTGTTGTCATGAGGGTATCAAAGTGTCGTGTGCCACCTTCATGTTGAAGGAGGGGGCCTATGATTGGTGGCTTATGGAGAAGCGCAAACATCAGAATGACGAGTTATTGTTTACTTGGGAAGATTTCAAAGTGGCCTTTTATGAAAAGTATTTTCCTAGGAGTGAGCAAATTCAGAGAGAAAATGACTTTATAAAGTTAGTACAAAAGGACAAGACAGTGTCTGAGTATGGGGCTGTGTTTGCACGTCTTGCCAAGTTGGCCCCTACTTACGTGGCAACTGAAGAAAATCGTGTGCGTAGGTGTGAGTACCCCAATCTAACTCACGACTCTTTATAAGTGCCTTTTAATATAATAAAAGTGCACTAGGGGCGTTTTAGTACATTCACATCTCATTCCGGAACTTCCGAGGGCTTTTCGTAAGTTTCTTGGGCTGGAAGTACCCATAGGACGTTAATCCTGGTCTAAGGACCTATGGGGAATTATCCAGTTTGGGACCTTTAAGGAATTATTCAGGAAGGTTCCAGGGCTGTGACTTGGCGCCAAAAAGCGGTTATGGCTCGTCCCGTCGTGCGACACATCGAGCCATGGAAATTGAGCATGTTACGCCATGCGACACAATCAGCCACTCTCCAGCAGCTATAAATTGAGGCCTTCCCTTCTCATTTCTGGATCCCTTCTCGACTCCCTATTGTCACTCTGTCCAAATTATGCCAGAAACTCATCTCTCTCCTCATACACACATAAACACACACCAATTCTCTCTCAATTCACTCTCTCTTACACACAATTCAATCTCTCATTCACACACTTTCACACATATTGAAGATCCAAGTCTCACATTCCTTCTGGGTTCGAATCCACTTTCTGGAGCTGAATTGAAGATCTCTATATCTAACTTGATATAGAGATTGAGGACTACAAGGGTAACACATCCTAATTCTCCTTCTCTCTCTCTATTTTCATTATTCATTGCCATTGCCATGTTTAACATGCTATTTGGTTTAAAACCTGATTAGATGTGCTATGCTATAATCTCAGATTGCATTTAGTATGCTTTGATTTGCAAGTTTGTGATCATGATTCTTATCTTAATGTTCTTTGTGCATTAAATGCTAAGGTGAGTGTGGATCATCCCATATCCACACTTATCTGAGTATTGATCTCTCTCTCTAAGGTCTTCGTGACCTGTTTTCCATTTCTGGTAATCTCAATTTGCCATTAATTGCCTCTGTAATCAATCCATTGTAAGATCTCTACAGATTGGCATGGTGTGTCACGCGACACACTTGGCCATGCTAGGTCCTGTGTCGTGCGACACACCTAGCCCGTCTGTAGCAGGTTCCTTTTAGTTGTAATCTGTTCCAACTCATGTAATCGGGATGTGCCCCCCCGCACCAAGTGGCTCACAAGTTGTTTTTTTTCTCAGTTTACCAATAAAAGCAAAGCACATAAACACATTTCTGTCTCACACATTTGCACACACATATGGATATTTTGGATGTTATTTTCATTGAAAGACTCGTTCGCGAGGCGTGTTGGGTGAACTCTCGGTTCTTCCCAACATGTAACCTGACCCCTGAACCCTCTCTGATTTCAAATGGTTTTTCAATGTTTTCCATAAAACGATGTGGCGATTCCATTCTTTCACTTTTACATATTTCCCGTCCCATTTCCAAAACCAAAAATTTTCATACGGGGTATGTTCAGTAGGTTTGAAGATGGGTTAAGGCCTCCGATCAAGAGGGGAGTGGTACCATTTGAGCTTAAGACATATAAGGGCGTGGTAAGCAAGACATTACTAGTGGAAAGAGGTCTTATCAAAGTGCAGGAAGATTGGGATGAAAACCATAAAAAGAGAGACAGACAAATCAGTTTTCAGGATAATAAAGATTCAGGAAGTCAGGCAAAGAAACAGGTGATACAACGTGCTGATGGTGCCAATTGTCGTGAATGTGGGGGTAATCATGAAACCCAACGTTGTTATAGAATCTTAAAGGCGTGTTTCAATTGTGGGAAGACCGGGCATATGATCAAGAATTGCCCTGAACCACTTAAAGAGAAGTTCACTAAGGATCGTGAGAACAAGGACAAGGGTAAGGACAACAAAGATGACTCAAATTCGAAGCGTTCAGGAAGAGTCTATACTATGAAGGCTAGAGATGATGAGGATGCAAAGTGGACAGTGGCAGGTATGTTAAGTTTAGAGGACTAAACTTCTTTTAAGGGGGTAAGAATGTAATAACCCAAAAAAATTTCGAGGATTATTTGGTAAATTGTTAAATTTTTACTTAGGCTTTTAGAGGGACTAATTTTTATATTGAAGTCTTAGGGTTATTTTATGTGGGTTTAAATTATTTAGATGAGTTGGGCTTTGGTGTTGGGCTTAGGTTTAGTAAAAACCCATTTATAAATATCTCCTTAAAACCCCTAGCAGCCTTATTTGTTTTCTAACCCTAGAGAAAAGAGAGAGAGCAGGCGTGAGATAGAGAAGTTGAGAGAGAGGCTGCATAGAGAGAGAAACCGTGAGGGAGAGAGAGCTGCGACAGAGAGGGCAGCCGGATTATTTGGGAAGAAGAAGAAGAAGACCTCTTCTTCATTGCTTTGTTGGAGATCCAAAACAAGGTAAACCTAATCTCCTTTTGTAGTTCTAAAACCCTAGAAAAAGAAACCCTAAAACTATGGGTAATTGATAGCTAGGGTTTGGGCTTGTTGTTATGGGTTTAATGCATGCTAGGGATAATGGAAACTAGGGTTAGTATGTTTATGATTGTGTGTGCGTGAGTCTGTGTATGTTTACAGAGAGTTTGTGTGTGTGTACAGTGTGTATTTTGGTGTGTGCAATGTGTGTTGTGTGTGTGAGTGTACTGTGCATGTGTGTGTGTTACTGCTGTATGCGTGTGTGTGTGTTACGTGTGTGCAGTGAGTGTTGATGAGAGTCTGCGTGTGTGTGTGCTGCTGTATGGCAGCAGTGTGTGTTTACAGCCGTGTGGCTGTATGTGTTGGTGTGAGTTGTGTGTGAGTTAGGGTTAGTGAGTGTTTGTGTATGCTGTGAAGGTGTAATTAGTGTGTGTAATCCTAGTTTAAAAAGAAGTAATGGGTTTAGAACTTAAAACCCTAAGTATATTTGGTAAATCGAAAGGGGTTTAGGGTTAACCTTTAGAGGAATTTAAAAGAGAACTTTTGTATGGTTGTAGATTCGTGCGAGGGCTCGTTGCAAGGATAGTTCAAGAGCTTTAAGGTAAGGGATTATGCATCATTTAAGTTAATTGCTTTTCGCTCCGTTCCAATTATTAGGCTTCCGCATATTTCTTGGCGATATACGTTCCTTTGATACGTAAAAGCTGACCTCGCGTCAGTATTTGTTTTGACTCCCTCGTTTACCGTTATTTGCTAATCTTTTGCTGTTCGTTTGCTATATCGTTCTTTTGGTTTAGTAAATACGAAATTTTATTATCATTGTGAAAGTTCGTATTCTATATAAAAATGAGTTTTGATATGATATGATTTTGTGTTCCATCAATGATCGCTAAGTTGTTGGTGATTTTAGTGTCATCAGCTATTTTATTGTAATGGTGATTTACTAGAGATCAATGTGATTACGTATTGGACTCGGATACGAGTAAGGTAAAATGTGGACTACACACTCGTTTGAGCTAATACGAAATCGACCACAATAAAGAAGTAAAGGTTAAGGGGCAGCACATTTGACTTTGCTGATATGCTCGACCGAGCAGAGTGCTTGACTCGCCCGAGCATAGCATAGCAGATTGTCAAAGTTTCTGGACAGTCATGCTCGACCGAGCAGGATGATTGACTCGCCCGTGCAAGACACATGACACGGTTGAGTAGCTGGGCAAAAGTCTCTGGACATCTTTGCTCGGCCCAGCAAGGCAAATGACTCGGCCGAGCAGTTCCTGAACATGTGTTATTTCAAACTGAAAAGACACAATGGTTGGCTAAAATCATGACTGTTAACTAAACCCTTTAACTGATACCTTTCCATCTGTTTAAATACAGAGTTTGATCTCTTTTGTAAGATATAGAAAAACAACGAAAACACAAAACAATTCTCAAGTTTAAGATTTGTCTTCTTTGCCTAGAAACAAATTGTGTGATTATCTTATCCCAATAGAGATTTCGTGTAACCCAGGTAATAAGGGTCGAAATACTTTATTCGGAAAGTGGATTATACACGATTCAATCATATATCCAACATCATTATCAAAACCGAAACCCTATATACCCAACAAACGAATAAAGTATTTTGTGATATTCATGGCTGGAAGAAGTACTGTGAAGGAGATGACGACTAAATTTGGGAAGCTGGACAAATTTGAAGGGCAATATTTTAGACGTTGGCAGAAGAAGATGCATTTCCTTTTGACAACGTTAAAAGTTGTGTATGTTCTATCTACCCCTATTCCAGAAATGTTGGAGGATGATAATTTGGAAGCAGTCAGACGCAGATCAAAGTGGAAAAATGATGACTACATCTGCAGAGGACACATATTAAACGGTATGTCTGATTCTTTGTTTGATATATATCAAAATGTGGAATCTGCAAAAGAGTTGTGGGATTCTCTTGAATCCAAGTACATGACAGAGGATGCTTCGAGTAAGAAGTTCCTTGTAAGTAATTTCAATAATTACAAGATGGTCGATTCAAGGCCTGTCATGGAACAATTCAATGAACTCCTTAGAATCCTTGGACAATTTACACAACATGGGCTGAAGATGGATGAGTCAATATCTGTTTCAAGTGTGATTGACAAGTTGCCTCCCTCTTGGAAGGATTTCAAACACACCTTGAAACATGGTAAAGACGATCTGTCTTTGGTTCAACTTTGTAGTCACTTGCGCATAGAGAAATCTCTTAGGGCGCAAGAGAATGACAAAGGCAAAGGAAAAGAAGTTGCTGGACCCTCGGTGAATATGATTGATGAGGGTGGAAACAATAAAAACAAATGAAAGAAACGTAGTTTCAAAGACAATGGTTCTGGTCCCAACAAGAAGCCTAAAGTGGCATGTTGGAAGTGTGGCAAAACTGGTCACTTTAAGAAGGATTGTCGTGTTGGAAACAAAAAGAATGGCGCAAGCACCAGTGGTTCGGGAAAGGGGTCTAAGGACCATTCTCAAGGCCAAGGTCAGAATTTAGTACATGGTTGAAACAGATTTATTAAAAATTCTGTTCCACTAATTTCTGAAGCATTTTATGTGCATGATGATGCAATTGCATGGTGGATTGATTCCGGTGCCACAACTCATGTTTGTAAAGTTTTTTGTTGGTTTAAGATATATGAACCAATGGAAGACGGATCTTTCCTCTACATGGGTGATGACCATTCCGCTCCTATTCAAGGAAAAGGAAGTGTGGTGTTGGAATTCAGTTCAGGAAAAACTATTTCTTTGTTTAATATATTATATGTACCAAAACTTCGTAAGAATTTAATTTCTGGTCATGTATTGAACAAGTGTGGATACAAACAAGTGTATGAATCCTTTTAGTATATCTTATCGAAGTCTGGTGTATTTGTAGGATTTGGTTATTATAATAATGGGATGTTTATGTTGAATTTGAATAAAACATGTTGACTCTAGTTCTGTTTATATGACTTCTTCTATTGTTATCAATTCCTCATTATGGCATGCTCGGTTAGGACATGTGCACGATAAAAGAATGCTTGAAATGTCCAAAGATGGTTTAATTCCTGCTATTGATAAAAATACTGGAAAATGTAATACTTGCATGTTGACAAAAATCACTAGAAAACCTTTTAAAAGTATTACAAGGAAATCTGTAAAACTTGAATTAATACATAGTGATTTATATGACTTTCATGCAACTCCATCTTTAGGCAATAAAAAGTATATTGTCACTTTTATAGACGATGCCTCTAGGTTTTGCTATATTTACTTGTTGCATGCAAAAGATGAAGCCCTAGATAAATTTAAAATTTATAAAATAGAAGTTGAACTACAACTAAATGGCTTGATTAAAACCTTACGCACGGATAGAGGTGGTGCATATTATGATCCTAAATATTTCCAAACCGTAGGGATAATTCATGAAACTACAGCTCCTTATGTACCACAACAAAATGGTGTGGCTGAAAGGAAAAATAGAACTCTTGAAGAAATGGTTAATGCCATGTTATCTTACTCGGGCTTGAATGACGGATTTTGGGGAGAAGCCATGTTAACGGCTTGCCATTTATTGAATAGGGTTCCTAATAAAAGGAACAAAATTACCCCATATGAACTTTGGTATAAGAAACGACCCAACTTGACATTTTTGCGAGTTTGGGGGTGTAGGGTCGTGGTTAGACTTCCGGACCCTAAAAAGAAAAAGTTGGGAGAAAAAGGTATTGACTGCATCTCTGTTGGATATGCTGAGCATTCCAAGGCATATAGGTTTTATGTTATAGAACCTAATGATTTCATTTCTATTAACAAAATTATAGAATCGAGAGATGCAATCTTTGATGATAATCGTTTCTCTTCAATACCTAGACCAAAAGATATTATACCAATTTCGGATGAATCTCAAATGAATGATCATTCAGTTGAGGTACCAAGTGAGACACCCGAACCTCGTAGAAGTAAAAGAGCAAGAAAATCAAAATCATATGGTTCTGATTTTCAACTATATTTAGTTATGGGATCAAGAGATCAAATTGAATCTCAATACTCTTACTGTTATAGTATATAGGAGGATCCAAGAACCTATGATGAAGCAATAAAATCTCGAGATGCTGGTCTTTGAAAAGAAGCAATTGATGATGAGATTAGTTCTATTATGAAAAATAATACATGGGTCTTGCTGATTTACCGCCAGGTTGCAAACCTTTAGGGAATGGATTTTCAAAAAGAAAATGAAAGTCGATGGAACAATTGACAAGTTTAAAGCTCGATTGGTAATCCAAGGCTATAGACAAAAGGAAGGAATCGATTACTTCGATATCTATGCACTAGTTGCTCGTATCACTACTATTAGATTACTGATAGCCTTGGCAGCTATTCAGAATCTATTGATCCATCAAATGGATGTCAAAACAGCATTTTTAAATGGTGATTTGGAAGAAGAAGTGTATATGAAACAGCCTGAAGGATTTGTTATGCCAGGTAATGAGCATAAGGTATGTAAGTTAATTAAGTCATTGTATGGGCTAAAGCAAGCACCTAAATAATGGCATCAAAAATTTGATGAGGTTGTTTTGTCGAATGGTTTTGTATTAAATCAGTCAGACAAATGTGTATATAGCAGATTTGATGAATTCGGCAAAGGTGTAATCATCTGCCTATATGTAGATGACATGTTGATTTTTGGCACATACAAAAATGTAGTTGATAAAACTAAGAAGTTTTTGTCATCAAAGTTTTCTATGAAGGACATGGGAGAAGCCGACATAATTCTTGGTATAAAGATTAAACGGATGAACAAAGGAATTGCAATTACACAATCTCATTATATTGAGAAAATTCTCAAAAGGTTTAATTGTGATGATTGTTCTAAAGTCAGTACTCCTATGGATCCAACTGAAAAACTTGTATCAAACACTGGTAAACCTGTATCACAGCTCGAATACTCAAAAGCCATTGGCAGTTTGATGTATGCTATGATGGACACTCGACCTGATATTGCTTATGCAGTTGAAAGATTGAGGAGGTTCACTAGTAATCCTAGTAGACAGCATTGACATGCAATAACAAGGGTGTTCAAGTAATTAAAAGGTACTATGGATTATGGTTTGTGTTATTATGGAAATCCTTCTATATTAGAAGGTTACACAGATGCCAGTTGGATCAACCAAGAAGATTCATCTTCTACTAGTGGTTGGGTGTTCTTACTTGGAGGAGGTGCCATTTCTTGGGCTTCCAAAAAGCAGACATGTATTACACATTCTACAATGGAATTTGAGTTTGTAGCATTGGTTGCTGCTGGAAAAGAAGTAGAGTGGCTTCGAAACTTGATATATGATATTTCATTATGGCCAAAATCGATATCACCAATCTCTATCCATTGTGATAGTGCAGCCACGTTGGCTAGGGCTTATAGTCAAATTTATAATGGCAAGTCTAGACACTTAGGTGTCAGACATAGTATGATTTGTGAATTGATCATGAATGGTGTGATTTCAGTTGAGTTTGTTCGGTCTCAACAAAATTTAGCTGACCACTTGACGAAGAGGCTAGCTAGAGACTTAGTAAATAAGTCAGCAATGGGGATGGGATTAAAGTCCATTTAATCCTCTAATTGTGAGATACCCAATTCCCTTCTAATACAACGTTAGAAGCCTGAATTCAATGTGGAAAGCTCACAGTTGGAGATTGGAGCACATATTATTATATATCCCAAGATATGTGTTCAGACCTGCAAGTAATGGTTAGGTTGAAGAATATCTTCTTAATGGTTCCTTTGAAAAATTGCAAATACAGGTGCAAGATTAAAGGAACTACCTATGTGGACATGAAGTTTTACCGCTTCAAGAAGCTAGGACTTGGCTTCCTATATGTTCACTATTGGATATGGACACATGGCTTGTAATAGTGTTAGGATTAAACAATAGAGTATTGTACGAAACTTATGTGTATAGTATCTTCAGGTATTCATATGAGTTGACGGGTTCAATCGTTGGGACACCCCGATTCTCGAGTATTTGAAATGTGTATTATACTAAGATGAAAATTCAATCGCAAGACATTTTCATTTATGAATTTGTTTGTTTCGTTACTTATAAGATTAGTAAATCAAAGGATTACACTAAAATGGAGGGGATTTGTTGGTGATTTTAGTGTCATCAACTATTTTATTGTAATGGTGATTTACTAGAGATCAATGTGATTGCGTATTGGACTCGGATACGAGTAAGGGAAAATGTGGAGTACACACTCGTTTGAGCTAATACGAAATCGACCACGATAAATAAGTAAAGGTTAAGGGGCAGCACATTTGACATTGCTAATATGCTCGGCCAAGTAGAGTGCTTGACTCGCCCGAGCATAGCATAGCAGATTGTCAAAGTTTCTAGACAGTCATGCTCGGCCGAGCAGGATGATTGACTTGCCCATGCAAGACACATGACACGATCGAGCAGCTGGGCAAAAGTCTCTGGACATCTTTGCTCGGCCGAGCAAGGCACATGACTCGGCCGAGCAGTTCCTGAACAGGTGTTATTTCAAACTGAAAAGACACAATGGTTGGCTAAAATCATGACTGTTAACTAAACCCTTTAACTGATACCTTTCCATCTGTTTAAATACAGAGTTTGATCTCTTTTGTAAGATATAGAAAAACAACGAAAACACAAAACAATTTTCAAGTTTAAGATTTGTCTTCTTTGCCTAGAAACAAATTGTGTGATTATCTTATCCCAATAGAGATTTCTTGTAACACAGGTAATAAGGGTCGAAATATTTTATTCGAAAAGTGGATTATACACGATTCAATCATATATCCAGCATCATTATCAAAACCGAAACCCTATATACCCAACATAAGTTAGACAACCTGCTTCGGCGGGGTATATTTGATATTTGGCCTTCGGGCAAACTTAGTTCACCGCTTCAAATTAGTGGTGGGGTGTTTGATTATTTGTTTAGGACTCTGCGGAGTCATTTTATTCCCTTTATGGGATTTTGTTTGATAAGTTCAGTGGACCACTTATGTGATCATGATGTCTGTGAATGATTTGATTATCTACGGCTGGAATGGGACGGTTGTAGATAATTAGAGCATTCGAGTTAGTTTTGTTCAGCTTATCAGTCCTTTGAATTTTCTAAAAATATGTGAGTGGTTTAGTTAGTTAAAACTAGTATGGAACGGTTTTAATTAAGTAAATCATTCGAGTCAGTTTGAATCGATTTCATCATCATTGGAAACTTCAAAATATTTGTCAACTCAGTTTGTGAAACCGTTGAGATTTTGAAAGACATGTCGTTTGAGAATTTGGTAAATAACTATATTCGAAATTGTGCTATGTTATGTCTTCGATTGTTCTTGGACTTTGTAATCTTTGATATTTTTTCTGGTCAACTCCTTCTTAGTAACCGGAGGAGTTGTCTATGAACTTACTGGGCATTGTTCGCTCACCCTTTCATCTTCTTTTCTTCCAGATTTCAAATAGGAAGAATGAGATTCAGTTCGGGAGCATTTCATAAGGAGTTCAAGGATCATTTTAGTTTATTTCAGTTTAGACTCTTTAATCGATTATTTCAGTTATTTGAGAGTTTGTAAGACTTTAAAATTTTTGTTGGATTTTAGTTACCATTATTTGATTTTGAATTATTATTTATATTGGAGAATTATTATTATTGTTGTTGTGAAAATTCCGATTTTTACAGGAATAGTAAAGATTCTTTGTTATTTTAGGAAAATGAAATCTTATATGTGTCGCTCAAAATGACAAAAGTGAAATTTTATATGGGACGAAAGAAGTACTGGAATACTCCGTCCGTCCCATTTATAAGTTCACTTATTTTATAAATGGGTGTCTCATTTAAAAGTTTATTTTTTCTAAAATGAAAATGAGTCTCACTTATCATACTCGTCCCAATAACACATTTACTCCACTTTCTCTTTCCTATCAAATTATTTACATTCACAACACATTATTTTTTTTATTAATTTAATTTAGTAATTTATGTGCCTAAACTAAATGGTGAATTTATAAATAGAACACAAGAAATATAGGCCCTTTCACATTGCAAATACCACAACCTTTCTCTCTTAATATATCTCAATATAAGTTGCATCATTTATCTTTTAGTGATAGTAAGGGTGAGTTTGGCATTGCTTCTGATTCACTGAAAGTGATTTTTCAAAAGTAATTTTAGAAAAATCGATTATTTATAATAAATACTAAAATTTATAAGTATGTTTGGATAGTATATGTTTAAAACTGATTATTAAAGATAAATACCAAAAATGACATTTATGATATATATCTCGATATAATAAATGTATAAAAGAGATAGAGGTTATTATTGTAAAAACAACACAAATAACAGCTTCTAAGAATCACTTTTAGCAAAAGCTGGGTCATAAATGCTTCTACGAAAACACAATTTTTTGCGTTTTAACAGCTTAAAATCATAATCAATATTGTTATCCAAACACTATTAAAAGTGATTTTAAGCTTCAAAAGTGATTATATGTCATAAAAAAACACTCTCAAACTCACCCTAACCCTAAGAGTTAAATCTCCTATTCAGATTATTATGCAATCTGTGTAATTCGTCGCAAAATAGAGTAAGCCCAAGACATATAACCCACTAAGATTGTAGTCTTGGCCTCTTGGGCCCATCCAAAAAAATGTACTCTCTCCTCTCTCCGTCTCAATTTAAATTTTTTATTTCTTTTAAGTTTTTTAGTATGTCAAGGTTTTTAGTTGTTTTATTACCTAAAATAGATAATGGAACCCACTTATCATTCTTAAAACAAAATTTTCCTACCCACTTTCTCTCTCCTACTTTACTTTTCATACTCACACCATTTGTTTTCTCTTAATTCTCATGCCCAATCAAAATAAGAACATTAAATCACTAAGAACATTAAATCAAGACAAGTCAAACTAAAAACATTAAATCAAGGTTAGTATTCAATTTTGGGGTTCCCATATTTCTCCTTTACATGTTTATAGTAGCCTAACTTGTAACCCTAAATGCTAACAATGAACAATATAAAATTAAACAACCTAAAATTTTAATTATAGAAATTTTGCAACCCACTTTCTAAATCCCACAGACCAACACTACACAAATGACAAACCTACCAATTAAAATTATTTCTTAATTTATATTCTGATTGACTACTAAATCTACATGCAACAAATAATATTTACATTAGATAAACGGGATACAATTTCCCACGTCTTATTTTTTATTATTTTTTATTAAAGCATCAAATATATCTTTCATAGATGCTTTCCAATTAGGATCAGACAACGCGGATTTAGGATTAGACGGGAGAGGAGAGTAAGCTGTAAATATATTGAAATGATGCTTTGGTTTGACTATACCACTCATGCTCCTGGTAGTCATGGTTTGATACATGTGTGAAGGAGTTGGTGTGGGCTGACGTAATTGAGTAGGCGGCTGCCCAGAAATTTGTGGACTGGAAGGAGCAGGCCCATTATATGGGCTTAAAGGAACAGACGGCCCAGAAGAGGGATGAGCGGCTAGGCTTTTACACTGTCTGTTGGCCGAAAGACTTTGGCCTGGCCTTGGCCAGTGGGGTCCGGGAGAGTTGGGTCGGATTATTGCCTGGGCTGAACCAGCAACTAGGTGATAAAACAGATGATTAAATTGTTGGTCCGAGGAGGAATCTGGAGGAGCAATAGCAACATTGGCTGGGATTTTGTGTGTAGCAAAGGGAAATTTTTGTTCATCAAACATAACATGTCGAGAAATAATGTTTTTATGGGTAGAGAGGTCATAGGATTGTACCCCCGATGATTCGATGGATAACTCAAGAGGACACACGGAGTGGAATGAGGATGAAGTTTATGTATAGTAGCGGAGGGAGTAAAAGGAAAACATAAGCACCTGAACACCCGTAAGTGCTTATAAGATGGGTCCCAAAGGTAAAAACATTGAGTTGGGAATTTATTTTGGAGACCTTTATATGGGATAATGTTGAGGAGATAGGTGGCCATGGCCAAAGCATGATGCCATAAAGAGAAAGGCAATGAGGCATGAGCAAGAAATGTACAAAACAAATTATTTATAGTCTGAATAGTATGTTCGACCTTTCCATTTTGGGAAGATGTGTATGGAACGACAAACGAAAACTAAGACCATTTGTACGAAAAAAAGACTTAAATTGCTCATTATCAACCTTGCCCATTATCATATTGGAAACACTTGATGTTTCGCTCGGATTGAGTTAAGATATATTTACAAAAGAATAGAAATATATTCGGAACTTCAGAAGGAGTTGAACTGGGCAAGCCACGGTAAGTAGGTTAACACACACAATTGGGAAGCGAGGAAGGAATCAAGGAAAATGTGCGTACTGTTGGGGATTCCACTTCATCTGTATGGGTAGGCAAGATCCAATGTCGACTGAATTTGCTCAATTGCCGATTGGGGCAACTTTGAGTGCCTACTGCAGTGGCACATTTGGGTGTCTTGGAGACACAATGGTGTGCTCGGCACAACACAATTTGGGTGTCCAAAGGGATACATTTGGGTGTCTGATACGTTTGTTTACTTGTTGAACGGGTATGATCAACTGTTGCAACAAGTGTTTGGGTGTTCAGTGTTACACATTTGGGTGTCTAGGAAGATACAAATTTTGGTTGTCCGGAGGACAAGTTTGGTGTTTGACATAACACATCTGATGCAAAGGGGAGTTCTGATTTTGTGATCGGGAGTTTAGATGTCAAAGTGAAGATTTGTTGGGTTTGATGTCATCTAGCATGGGAAAAAATTAGGGATTAAACAACAAATTCGAAATTCCTGTGACAGCATGCAAGGGGGCGACCGCACCGGGCAAGAGGAGCGGCCGCGAGGAGTTTCTGCCATGATAGGGAAATCACGCGCCAGTCTGGAGCGACCGCGCGCTGGGCGTTTGGACAAAGGGGGCGATCGCGCCCTACCCCGTTTTGGCTCTGATCAGTGGCAGATTTAGTGCAGGATTAGAAAACCCTGCAGGGTTAGGAATATGCAGTATAAATAAAGCCTATTCCCTAGCAGATTTTTATGATGTAATTTCTAGTGTGATAGAGATCAATAATTCTAGGTTTTACAAGGATTTTCTTGTTTCTCTGTTTATTCTAGATCTAGGTTTTGCACAGTTGTGAATTCTTGTGATCACGAAGTTCGTGCATTAGATTATAGATTGTATTCAGTGATTGTCAGTTGATAATAATATTCTTGCCATCTGCCCGTGGACGTAGCCAAGTTGGTGAACCACGTATATCGTTGTTTTGTGTGATTGATTTATTTTCTTTCTTTTACATAGATGCCAAAAACTTACAAAAAACGCGTTTTTTGTTAAGCTTAACAAAAAACGTGTTTTTCAACCGCGGTTCAATTTAGCGGACGGTTCTTACGCTTTTCCGGTCCGGTTCAATTTCTCGCGGCGTATTTGATTTTTGATTTCCACATTTGTGCCTTCCAATTCGATTTTTCCTACTTTCATCATCTCCGAGCTGTTGCGGCGTATCAGTTTCCACCGAGTTTCATCATCTCCGAGCTGTTTTCATTCGTCGTTTTACTTGTTATTCGACATTATGACCAATCAATCCAAAGAAAGGAGGAGCAAGAAGCGTAACGAAGATATAATTTTATTTGTTTTTAGTCATATTGTTCTTCGATTTCAAATCAGTTGCTCTATTGAAACCCTAAATATAAGCAAATGTTGGCTCTACTGAAACCATAAATATAAGCAAAACATAAGAAAATGTTGGCTCTATTGAAACCCTAAATATTGCACATAGAAAGCAGATTTACCTTTGTCACATTTATTTGCACTTGCACTTGCACTATCGAGCTTGATTGCACATTCACATTTAATTGCAAAAACAAGCAAATGTTGGCACTATAGATAAAACTGGCTCTTTGAAACCAGAACACGGGCATTTTCAAACCTTAAGAATGGCACTTTGAAACCATAAAACGGGCACTTAAAAACCATAATTCTGGCACTTTGAAATCACAAAACTGGCTCTTTGAAATCATAAAACTGGCACTGATGTAATGTTTTTTGATATGTTGGCATTATAGATAAAACTTGCTCTCTGAAACCATAACACGGGCACTTTCAAACCTTAAGACGGGCACTTAGAAATCATAAAACTGGCACTTAAAAACCATAATTTTGGTACTTTGAAATCATAAAACTGGCACTGATGTAATGTTTTTTGATATGTTGGCATTATAGATAAAACTTGCTCTTTGAAACCATAACACGGGCACTTTCAAACCTTAAGACGGGCACTTTGAAACCATAAAACGGGCACTTAGAAATTATAAATCTGGCACTTTGAAATCATAAAACTGGCACGGATGTTATGTTTTTTGATATTTATTTTCAGTTCCATCAAAGCGTAAAAGAGTTGTGGATGATGATGATTTTGATATCACTATTAAGAGGCCTAAAGGGGGTGATAAATTTGAGCATTCCTATACTCTCAAAAGACTCGTTGAGCTCTCTTTATGTAACGACCCCAACCCTAGGCATTTATTTTTAATATTATATTAGATGCTTTTAATATTTATATTTATTTTATGTGTTCCTTTATGTCTTTAAATTTTTAATTTAAGATAATTGAGTGAGAGGTAAGATTAGAATCTTGGAGAATTTATTGGTTATCAAATAAAGAAGATTGGGAAATAATAAAAATAGAAAATAGATAAATGATGAGAGGAGGTTAAAATGAGTAGAATAAATATTTTGGGGAATGATTTAAGAAAAAAAAATTGTTGAAAGCCTTTAGAAGAGGGGGGCCAATTCCCCTCTTCACTCCAAATCCTCCAAGTGTCTCCCTCTCCCCTCCTTCTTACTTCCTCCATCCGCCCCCCCCCCCTTCTAAATCCTTCTCATTTCCCCTCCTTCTCCCTCATTCATCCTTCTTCTTCCTCCTAGAGAAATTGAGAAATTTCCATGGAAGCTCAACCCAAGCTTTGAAGCCAAGCTCTTCCTCCATCAAATCCAAGTCTAAGGGTAGCTTTGAAGTGGGATTATCTAGAAGAATCCATCAAGTGAGAAAGATCAATCTTCCATATTAAAACCTAAAGTGAGTTGTTATGATTCCCTTCCTATGAATGTTCATGAATTCTATTTGTTGTTCTTGTTGTAATGGAAATTTTGTAAATGCCTTGAAAGCCTATTTAAAGTTGGGAGATTAGTAAATGACAAAGAATGATACTCTTGTTCTTAGGAATTGAATTAGATTGAATGAAATGGGTGAAGATAGGTTAGGAGATCTTAACTTGAGTTGAATGAAATGGGTAAAGTTAGGTTAAAAGATCTTAACTTGAATTGAGAAATGAAATGGGTGGGAATTAATTGGTAAATAACCTAAGTTTAGATGATCTTGGATTTGGATGATTTAAGTTTAAGTTGTGAGGTGAAACAATCCTTTTGGTGTTCATGTGATTAAGGAAAACTAGAGAAGGAATAAACTATGTAAAATGGATTGAAAATTCGAAATGCGATTTAGGGCCATGGGCGACCGCCCGTAGGGGATGAGCGGCCGCCCGAGGCGGCGAAAGTTAGATCTCTTTACAACTCCTTTGGGCGGTCGCCCAGTGACATGGGCGGTCGCCCATGTCACGAACCTTTCCCGATTTTCTCTTTTGCCGATTTTCTCCGATAACCTCGTGGTGTGACTTCCACCCAATATAAATTAGTAGAACCTAATCAGCAGGATACGAATTGATTTCCTTTAACCTAAAGTTAAAAATGGAATACCTTGGCTAGGCCATAACGTCTTTAATTGTCAAAGTGGAATTGTGGGAATAGTTAAATAAGGGGTTCGGAGAATCGTTCCAACTTGGGAAATAGATCTTGAACTTTTGTTAAGGTTATTCGGGGTTGCACGATGACTATGTAGGAATGGTTTACGATACATAGTATCCTTACTTACTCCATGTCTTGGGTGAGTAATTCGAATTGGTGTAGAAATTTATAGGTTCCACAATTAAGCTAATGGGTAATGGGTATGTACCACCTTGTGGCATTGTGTCCAAGTTATGGAACTATTAATTATATGGTTACCTTAATATCCTAAGTATGGACTATTTGGTAAGTTGTTATGTGGCATCCCCATGTGTGGATTTTGTGGCATGTTGAGTTTATTGTCATCCCATTGGTGGATTTATTTGTTATCATTCCTATCTATTGATGATACTATGCATAGTGTATTAAATGGTTGTTGCACTATGGTATTGATTTGCATGAGTATACATTACCATGTTATTATATGATTATCCCATTTTGTGGATTATAATTCAAGTATCTATTATGTGCTTGAATGTGTATATGTTCGGGTGGGTATGATGGAAGTCAATCAATTATTGATTTGTTGATAAGTGATTGAAGGTTCATCATATCGGTGACCCTTCCCACTCTGTGGCCGCGGGGGTGGGGGCGTGCGGCTGCTGTCTTGAGTGATAAGTAGCCTTTACATACTGCTGCGATTAGGAGAAAGCTAGGGGGAATGCTTTCTGTATGAAGCGACGGCTCTCTGCAGTGGCGATGATAGTATATGATACTCTAAATATGGGGGTCATATATGTATCACGATTTTCTTATATGGATCTCTGGGTATGAGACCTATAAGCGGTGAATGTGCATGGGGCGGTTCACCAAAGAGTGGAGTTTTACTCCCAACGTTGTACGACTTATTGTTCGAGACGGGAAAAGGTAAAATGAGGTAACGTAAGGTGTTTCTTGCTTTCATAATGTGTTAAGTGTTGCCATGCTACGTGTTGCATCTTGTATGGCATCTTCTTTGCATCCATAATAGCTCATTGAGATTTATTCTCACCCCTCTCCCTTTACTGTTTTAGATTCCGAGACAGGTGACCCGAACCAGTGAGGCCGGGGTATCATTGTGGACTTTGCTTTTGGGGCTTGACAAGTTAAGTATAGGAATGGGTTGTTAGGAGTATTTGTTAAGTATTCCTCTTTCATATTTTGTATGGAAAACCCTTTTGTTAAACAGATGTTAATTAAGGTTTCCAATGTATTTGATTAGATATCGGTTTATTAAAGTTATGATTGGATTTCCTCTAAGTAGAGATATTACTAATTGATTTTTAAATTGTAAGTTTGAAAGGTGGTTTTCTTTTTAAGGCAAATAAATGTTTTAAAAATTGAGATGGTTTTTCTTAGTTGAGCTCCCTTAGCTCGGGACACGTGTTAGGTCCCGGGTTGGGGTTCTCACAGTTGGTATCAAAGCCTGGTTTAGAGGTCAAGGGTAGATGTCTAAACTAAGGGGGAATGTGTGGAAATTGACGTCGAGTGTTTTATGCAGGAGTTCGATCTAATGGCTGGAAGCAAGGATGATCAGCGGAAGGTTCTAGAAATTGAAGTAGATATGGGTATAGGTGGAATTCAGAATGAAGAGATGATGAAATTATTCAGGGAGTTTGTACAAGGTATGGAGACGAGAGGATCAGTTTCGAATCAACTTGAAGGATGTCAAAGTGATGGATTGGAAAGATTTGTGAAGATGAACCCACCGAGCTTTAACGGAGGTCCGAACCCGTTAAAGGCGAAGAATGGTTAAGCGAGAAATGAATAGGATTTTCGAGGTTATAGAAAGTCCCAACAAGGAGAAAGTTAGGTATGCCGTGTTCAAACTTGAAGGTTTAGCTGATCAGTGGTGGCAAATATTGAAGGGAAGTTGGGAGCGGGATCATACGCCCCAGACTTGGGATAATTTCACCAAACATTTCGAGGATTATTTCGTTTCGATGGTTACAAGGGACAAGAAGGAAATCGAATTCTTAGGACTAGAACAAGGGATCATGACGGTGAATCAGTATGTAATCAGGTTTGAGGAATTAGCTAGAAGTTGCCCTCATTTGGTATCGTATGAAGCGAAAAGAGTTCATAGGTTTATAAAAGGTTTGAGGGTGAGTTTAGGAAGAAATTTGGGATTGATAGCTTCACCAATTATCAGAACTGACCTTAGAGAGAGCTTATAAGATTGAGAAAAATATTGAGGAAAATAGTGGGAAATTGGAAGGTGAGATTGGAGATCAGCCAAGGGCTTTAACTTCAGGAAGGATGAGAGAGAAACTTGTGGTAGCTTCTTCGTCTAGGCCAGTACCCAAACAGTATGGGATGATGTGTAAATATTGCAAGAAGATGGGTCACACTGAAGACAGGTGTTGGAGTAAACAAGGTAAATGTTTGAATTGTGGAGGAGCGGGGCACTACAAGAAAAATTGTCCTGCATTTCGTCAGAGGTTAGCTTCGGGTGCCGGTCCAAAGGTTCAAAGAGGTGGTATCAAAAGAGATAAGGAAGGGAAACCAAAAGAGAAGGTCCAAGGTCAAGTGTGTGTTTTGGGTCCAAGAGAGATGGATCCCCTAGAGGTCACTAGAGGTATATTTTCCTGTCTCAGAAGTAGGGGTCATACTTTATAGATCCTGTTGCATATCATTTATAATTGGCATCACCTTTTGCTTACATGTGACATACATTGTTGAGAATTTGTTTTATTGTTAGAGGATTCTGCTCTTATGAGAGAATACCTCGAACCTTCTTTGGTTTACCACGATGGTTATGTGGTTATGGCTGAGCATGTATTGCCAGTTGAATTGGTATAGTTATTATTTTACGATTCTTAGATATACTTGACCTGGAGGGTTAAGTAGTTGTTGTATAATGATAGACTATCCTAATAGGTGAGTCTCCTTTTTCCATGCCTAAATTGCTTATATTGGTATTTGTTATAGGTGAACCTTAATGTGAAATTCTTGTTATATGTGAATATTTAAGGTGAAACATTTGAATTAAGATGTGAAGGGTAATTAGTATATGCTAGACCTGCATAGGAAGTCTTTTCCAAAATCTTATGTGCTAGCTGTGAGTAATTGGTAAATGTGCTCCCGTCGGTATATTTCGTGTGTTGGTTCTGAGTAGGATAAGCAGAATAGTAATTCTTATTTTGATGGCTTTAGTGTAATTAGATTGATGATCTCTTCGTTAATTAAAGTTCCGGGAAGATCGTAAAATTAATTTGAGAATTGGGTTAATTATTCCTTGTGAAGAATCCTCGTATGCAAAGTTAGCTAGTGTGAGTTAGCTCGAGAGGATTACAAATTTTGGGTTCTATAGTCTTAAACTCGGGTGTTGCCAAGGATCTTGTGAGGTTGAGTCCGTGATCTTTGAGTTAGCAAGTACTACCTAAGAAATTTAATGAACCCTTAAGAATCGTAAAGTCATTACTTTGGTTGAATCTAAAGGGCGTATAAATGGTGTAGGTTGTGATGAGGATGAATCATATGGTTAGTGATAGAAAATAGGTTGACTCTTACCTTACCTAGTGGATGTGAGAATCTTGTGAAATTTTAAGTGTGTATTAAAGGAAGATCAGGGTGTAGTGTTATGCAAAATGGGAAGTGATAGCGTATGTTTCGAGGAAGTTAACTTAGATAGAGCGGAAATTTCTTATCATTGTTCGAGAGCGGTTACAATTGTTTGTGTGATTTAAACGGAATCTTATCTTTTGAAGTTCTCTATCGGGGATGGTTACCGATCCTAAGAGTTGAAGGATTTTTGTAGTCGATAGGAAATATGATTACCAGTGGTTGGGTGTGTATAATATCAGTTATCATTCTAACATTAAAATAAAACCGTATGAGGCGTTGTTAGGAAAGAAATATCGATCTCTAATTTGTTGGGATGAAATTGGGGAAGCAAGGTCTAAGGTAATTTAGCGCCAAAGTTTGTTAATCCATTTGAAGTTTTAGGAAATGTTGGTGAGTCGACTTATAGACCGATTTGGGGGCGACTTATAGAGTATTTGAAGTTTAAATGTGATATCGTAATGTATTGGGAGACATAAGATGTAATACTTTTATTTGAATATACTTTCTTTGAGGTCGTGAAAATTCGGGTTAGTGATGAGGGTATAGTATTCTCGGAATATTAAGTTGTAGTATCACATTTCTTATGAAATTGGAAAATCTTGGAAAAATCATAGTGTTGAAGAGACTAGTTGGGGAGTGAAGTCCTAGAGTATTCGGGTTAAGAAAGTGTATAGTAGAATTATGCAATGGAAAAATCTAATGGAAAAGCGTTAAGTTAGAATGTGTGAAAGGTAAACCTTGCTATCTGATCCTTAGGGTAAGCGACAGTCAAATTCGGGACGAATTTTCTTTAAGGGGGAGTGAGTGTAACGACCCCAACCCTAGGCATTTATTTTTAATATTATATTAGATGCTTTTAATATTTATATTTATTTTATGTGTTCCTTTATGTCTTTAAATTCTTAATTTAAGATAATTGAGTGAGAGGTAAGATTAGAATCTTGGAGAATTTATTGGTTATCAAATAAAGAAGATTGGGGAATAATAAAAATAGAAAATAGATAAATGATGAGAGGAGGTTAAAATGAGTAGAATAAATATTTTGGGGAATGATTTAAGAAAAAAAAATTGTTGAAAGCCTTTAGAAGAGGGGGGCCAATTCCCCTCTTCACTCCAAATCCTCCAAGTGTCTCCCTCTCCCCTCCTTCTTACTTCCTCCATCCGCCCCCCCCCCCCCTTCTAAATCCTTCTCATTTCCCCTCCTTCTCCCTCATTCATCCTTCTTCTTCCTCCTAGAGAAATTGAGAAATTTCCATGGAAGCTCAACCCAAGCTTTGAAGCCAAGCTCTTCCTCCATCAAATCCAAGTCTAAGGGTAGCTTTGAAGTGGGATTATCTAGAAGAATCCATCAAGTGAGAAAGATCAATCTTCCATATTAAAACCTAAAGTGAGTTGTTATGATTCCCTTCCTATGAATGTTCATGAATTCTATTTGTTGTTCTTGTTGTAATGGAAATTTTGTAAATGTCTTGAAAGCCTATTTAAAGTTGGGAGATTAGTAAATGACAAAGAATGATACTCTTGTTCTTAGGAATTGAATTAGATTGAATGAAATGGGTGAAGATAGGTTAGGAGATCTTAACTTGAGTTGAATGAAATGGGTAAAGTTAGGTTAAAAGATCTTAACTTGAATTGAGAAATGAAATGGGTGGGAATTAATTGGTAAATAACCTAAGTTTAGATGATCTTGGATTTGGATGATTTAAGTTTAAGTTGTGAGGTGAAACAATCCTTTTGGTGTTCATGTGATTAAGGAAAACTAGAGAAGGAATAAACTATGTAAAATGGATTGAAAATTCGAAATGCGATTTAGGGCCGTGGGCGACCGCCCGTAGGGGATGGCGGCCGCCCAAGGCGGCAGAAAGTTAGATCTCTTTACAACTCCTTTGGGCGGTCGCCCAAGTGACATGGGCGGTCGCCCATGTCACCAGACCTTTCCCAGTTTTCTCTTTTGCCGATTTTCTCCGATAACCTCGTGGTGTGACTTCCACCCAATATAAATTAGTAGAACCTAATCAACCCGGATACGAATTGATTTCCTTTAACCTAAAGTTAAAAATGGAATACCTTGGCTAGGCCATAACGTCTTTAATTGTCAAAGTGGAATTGTGGGAATAGTTAAATAAGGGGTTCGGAGAATCGTTCCAACTTGGGAAATAGATCTTGAACTTTTGTTAAGGTTATTCGGGGTTGCACGATGACTATGTAGGAATGGTTTACGATACATAGTATCCTTACTTACTCCATGTCTTGGGTGAGTAATTCGAATTGGTGTAGAAGCTATAGGTTCCACAATTAAGCTAATGGGTAATGGGTATGTACCACCTTGTGGCATTGTGTCCAAGTTATGGAACTATTAATTATATGGTTACCTTAATATCCTAAGTATGGACTATTTGGTAAGTTGTTATGTGGCATCCCCATGTGTGGATTTTGTGGCATGTTGAGTTTATTGTCATCCCATTGGTGGATTTATTTGTTATCATTCCTATCTATTGATGATACTATGCATAGTGTATTAAATGGTTGTTGCACTATGGTATTGATTTGCATGAGTATACATTACCATGTTATTATATGATTATCCCATTTTGTGGATTATAATTCAAGTATCTATTATGTGCTTGAATGTGTATATGTTCGGGTGGGTATGATGGAAGTCAATCAATTATTGATTTGTTCAATAAGTGATTGAAGGTTCATCATATCGGTGACCCTTCCCACTCTGTGGCCGCGGGGTGGGGGGCGTGCGGCTCTGTGCTTGAGTGATAAGTAGCCTTTACATGCTGCTGCGATTAGGAGAAAGCTAGGGGGAATGCTCTGTATGAAGCCAACGGCTCTCTGCCGATGGCGATGATAGTATATGATACTCTAAATATGGGGGTCATATATGTATCACGATTTTCTTATATGGATCTCTGGGGTATGAGACCTATAAGCGGTGAATGTGCGTAGGGCGGTTCACGAAGAGTGGAGTTTTACTCCCAACGTTGTACGACTTATTGTTCAGACGGGAAAAGGTAAAATGAGGTAACGTAAGGTGTTTACTGCTTTCATAATGTGTTAAGTGTTGCCATGCTACGTGTTGCATCTTGTATGGCATCTTGCTGCATCCATAATAGCTCATTGAGATTTATTCTCACCCCTCTCCCTTTACTGTTTTAGATTCCGAGACAGGTGACCCGAACCAGTGAGGCCGGGGTATCATTGTGGACTTTGCTTTTGGGGCTTGACAAGTTAAGTATAGGAATGGGTTGTTAGGAGTATTTGTTAAGTATTCCTCTTTCATATTTTGTATGGAAAACCCTTTTGTTAAACAGATGTTAATTAAGGTTTCCAATGTATTTGATTAGATATCGGTTTATTAAAGTTATGATTGGATTTCCTCTAAGTAGAGATATTACTAATTGATTTTTAAATTGTAAGTTTGAAAGGTGGTTTTCTTTTTAAGGCAAATAAATGTTTTAAAAATTGAGATGGTTTTTCTTAGTTGAGCTCCCTTAGCTCGGGACACGTGTTAGGTCCCGGGTTGGGGTTCTCACACTTTAACTCCAGACCAGAAGAGAGATGTTAGGGCTATTGGATTTGGATCTCTGTTGAATCTTGAGGTTAAGGTATTGCCGCTTAGGCTTGTTCAGTTTCTTGTTGATAGATTTGAACCAATCACAAGGATACAACAAATCAATTCATCAGATAAATATGTTATTACAGCATCGGATGTCTATGATATATTTTGTCTACCTAGGAATGTTGCAAAGTATAAGGTAAATCAATCATCCAGCACAAATATGGAATTGAGAAATCGATATTTTGAGGAATTTGGGCGTACTCAAGATGGTCTTCCTGCCTATAAACTTTTGGAACGCATTTCTGAGTTACATCAAGGTGGGGATGAATTTAAACGCTTGTTTGTGTTGTTTGTTGTTGGTATTTTTCTTGCCCCAGTAGTTACAAAAACAATTGATGTGTCACTGCTAAGTATTGTAGAAGACGTTTCACAGATAAGCAAGTTTGATTGGTGTCAATATGTTTTGGACAAATTATGTCAGGGTGTAAATAGGTTTAAGACTCAAAAAAAGAATTCAAAAAATTGTAGTGGATGTGTTATGGTGTTGGTGATTGCTTACCTTCAAAGATTTCCATTTCAAGGGGTGAAAGAATCAACTGTTCTCCCTTTGATTAAACATTGGAATGCTAAAAAATTCAAAGAGAGGATTGATTCCGAAGCGAAAGTTGGCTGGGGGAATTTAATTTTTTATGGAAAGAATGTTTATCCTATAAGTAGGGGTGACGACGATTTTGTGGAGGAAGTACCCAGTGAGTTTGTGGAGGAAGAATGTATTCCGTTAAGGATTGAAAGTGCTTCAAAGGAAAGAATTGCAGAGGCAAGCAATGTAAGTATTGTCACTATTTATTACTTAAACTGGTTCTTTGAATTTCTTATGATGGCACTATTGATTACTAAAACTGGCACAATGAATAATATCTACTGGCACTTAAAATACACACACTATTTTTCATTCTTACTATTTTTCATTGATATAGGATGCTAAGGAGTCATGGGATATATTGAGGAAGGACCTTGATAATGCTGTCCATGCTCACATTGAAAGACTGAAATCTATCAAGAAAGAGAAGGGAAGAAATGCAGCTGATGAGATGGGGGAAGAGAAAGAGAATGAGGGGAATTGGGAGGCGGAGGGGGAGGGGGAGGAAGTAGAAGATGATATTTTTGATGATGATTATTTTTATGAGATTGACAATATTATTTCAGGGTTTGTGAAGACAACAAAAGCTGACATGGGTAAGAAAAGAAAAGGTCCAATTCCATCATTTGACCTTGATTTATCTCAGGTATCTAGTGAGGAGAGAAGAGAACATACAGAGCAGAAACAACAGGAAGTTAATGAGATTTTTCGGGAGACATATGATGATGATGATGAACAAAATAGAGCTCTTGATAACATTATTGCGAATATAAATGAGAGCAGCTTTATGAGTTGTTATGAGATGTTGAATGTAGGGTGCACAGTGGACTGTGGGGAAGCTAATGAGGAATTTGTATACTGTTCTCGGTTTATGATCAACAACGCTGATTTGTTGCGACCGATGTTGAAGCTGAGAAAGGAGGCTGTTGACATGTGCATGTCTACACACTTTTCAAAGAATCTGAAAGAGTAAGCTATAAATTTATGAATACCCAAACAATGACACCTTTTATGAATGTATACACTTGTATGTAAAAGCATTTACTAATTTATTTTTCTTTTACAGCACTTGTGATCCTATTTACTCAGTGTTCCATAGCTTAACGGTTGAAGATATTTTGAGCATGGATGAAGACAAGGAAGTAACTTCAAATACTATCGAGAGTTGGGCTATTCTTCTTAATAAGATGGAGCAAAAGTCTGGTAGAATGAAGAAGTTTATGTTTGGGCTTAGTCATTCTGTAAGTTCTTTATCTATGATGCTAGTACATTCAATAATTATATTATCTATGATTATTTGTTAATTAAATTATATTTGTGTGCATTTTTAAATTTGATGTTATTAATGTGTTATACAGGCTGCTTGGATTCAACGTACAACGAAGACATCTCAAGATGTTGTATCATCAGCTGGGCAAGAAATCACTGATAGTTTAGAACAATGGATTGATGTTAATTTTAATGATGCTGAGAGACCTGATTTGAGTGAAGTTAAATTGGTAAGCATTGTCATTTTATACATACATGTACTGGCACTTATTAATCAATAAACTGGTATAAAAGATCACTTGAACTGGTACTTTCAAACTCTGATATTGGCACTTATTTTCTTGCAGTTCTTTTTGCCCTGCCATAGAGGTGACAACAAGAGTGGCCATTACACACTTTTTGTTGTCAATACTGAGAGTCAATCATTTCAGTATCTTGACAACTTGCCAATGAATGATTGGAAGAGACAGAATGTGCCAAAACTTGCTCATAGCATGGTAATCTTATTTATTGAATTGTTTTTTTTTTTTTTTACCAAAACTTCCATATTAATTTTGCTGTTTTTTTTTTTCGTTGCAGCAAGCACCCTTCAAAAAGTTCTTAAATCACATAAATCATCCAAGTGCTGCAGATATATTGAAGTTTCAGTTTGAGCATATGCAAGTTGAATGGATTGTGAAAGAAAATGATGATGCTAATAGTGACTGTGGAGTATATGTAATGGCTGAAATGAGGCAATTTAACGGCGCAATTTACTCATGCCCTGAGTTGTGTGATAACTCGTCAAGGGTGCGTATGAGGGCCGAGATTCTAGCAAGTCTACTTCTCTGTGATATTAATACTGAACGTGATCATTTAGTGAAGCAGTTAGGGTTGTTTACAAGAGAGAAAAGAGAAGCCGTGAAGAAGATTGATGAAGAAGAAGAAAATAAAAGGGTAGAAGAAGAAAAAAAAAGAAAGCAGAAGAAAAGAAAAGGAAAGAAGAAGAAAAAAAAAGAAAGATTTAGAAAAGAAGAAAAAATCAGATGATGACATGAGGGTTGCGAAGAAGTATCAGACTAGGAAAGCAACAACAAAACAATGAATTAGTGTTTTGTATCTGAATTGTTTGTATTTGAATTATTGTTTTTTTATGAGTGAATTAGTGTTGTTTTTTAACATTTTTATTGATGCAAAATCACAATGCCATGGAACAGCTCAAACAATTCAATGAATTCAATGCACTTACCATTACAGACAAACTTATCACTATTTCACCATTAAAGAGTAACTGGCACTCCAAATAACATAAACAGGCACTCCAAATAAGTAATACGGGCATTCTAAATAACAGAAACTGGCACTTAAATCAACAAAGTATTATTGAACACTCACTGGACAATATTATAAAAAATACTGGCATTCTAAATACCATAAATTGGTACTTAAAACTACACTAATTGGCACTTCAATAACAAGAGAGTGTGTGAAGCTACAAATAAGTAAGACTGGCACTCGAAATTAAAAAAACTGGCACTCCCAATAAGTGATGCTGGCACCCTAAACATCATAAATTGGCACTAACTGGCATATTTAATAAACAGAAACGGACTTCATTGGTATTTCAAATATTAAACAATGGCACATTCAATAACAAACACTTGCATATTTAATATGCAAAACTGGCATTTACCATAAAGACAAACTGGCACTCCAAATAACATAATCTGGCATTCCAAATAAGTAATACGGGCATTCTAAATAACACAAACTGGCACTTCAATCAACAAAGTTTTATTGAACACTCACTGGACAATATTATAAAAAATACAATCAGTTGTAACTGTGTGAAAACAATAAAGTTTGGTTACAAAAATATCAAATCAAATGTTCATTAGGGGTCTTCGAACCATACTCATTAGTAATTGGTTTTCTCCGTTCAAACTTTGTTTTAGGTTTTCTTTTTCTACCCTTTGTATCTGCACGTACAGGATCCGTCACTGTAGGTGCACTGAATGTTGTGCTTGTTGAAGCACTATTATTTTCACTTGTTGTTGGTTCAACACCTTGTACGTTTCGGGAGAGTATTTCTTGTACTAGCAATGTATCTCTATTAAACCCATCTTCTAGAATTCTTCTTGCATCACTGTTTTCATGGCATGCCATCATTAAATCGTAGTACTTTCTCGCCATCTGTTGTTTACAAGAAATTGAATTGTGTTGCTCAGTTGGAGTAGTAGATTTACCTTGGTAAGTTTTATTCCATACATTTGTTTTGGCTGTCTTTGTCCATCTTTTTTGAATGTACTCTTCCGGTATCCGATCGATATTTGTCAAGTTGAGAACCTTAATGCAATGAAAGCACAACCAACCAACTTCACTAAAATGATTGCATGTACAGTTCACAGTTATCTTCTCATTATTTCGCGAGAAAAGTACCCTTTCAAACTTGTCTGGATGGTTCTCATGAGCAACTTCAAACAACTTATTGTTTTCATCCAAGCAAAAGCCAATATTAAACTTTGCAGCAAAAGCTGCCTTGACCTCTTTTTCAAAAAATCTGAATATTTCCTCCGTGTAAACCTCCCTTGCATGTCTTATTAAAGCTCCATGTATTTCCGTGCGAGGCTTTGAGTTTATTGAATCAAACTCCTTTCGTTGCTCCACACTTCTCCAACGTTTTACCGTTTCATTGAATATATCAAAGAATTGTGTTAGGGACGTGCTTCTATTTGCTTTGAAACATATGGCATGATTTGTGCTCTCACTTCTCTGTGAAGATAATATGCCAGCTGAGAAGAAATCTTTACTCAATGCTGTACACCATTTCTCTCTCAAGCTATATAAACGATTGAACCATCTGTTCTCAAGAAGGTTATATTTTTCTAGCATTGAATGCCAACAATTCTCAAACTCAGATTCATCACTACATCCTCTCGAGCAATTGTTGAATTCCTTTTTAAATTCTTCATCTGTCTTTAGTTGTCCAAAGTGAGATATAGCATTTTGTTGAATGTGCCACAAGCATAACCTATGTCTTGTTCTTCCCTCAAAAACCTGTCAATAATTTATAATATAGTCAAACACTGTCATTAATAAAGCTATACACTAGCACTATAAAATAATAACACTAGCAATTATAAATCTAACACTGGTTATTCATAACACTGGAACTGGCACTTATTAATTCAAGAACTGGCATTAACTAAACCAAGAACTGGCACATATAAAAAGCTGTTACAAATCATATAATTTACCTACTCCAGTCAAACATTGGAAATTACATAATCAGTGAATGTTAACAATTCTCTGTAAAAAGCTGTTACAAATCATATAATTTACCTATTCCAGTCAAACATTGGAAATTACATAACCAGTGAATGTTAACAATTCTATGTAAAAAGCTGTTACACAATAGTCAAACATTGGAAATTACATAACCAGTTAATGTTAAAGCATTTACAAACCAAACAAAAAACAGTGTAGGTATATGCACTATAAATAGCACTATACAACACATGAAATGGATATTTCAAAATTACATCTCTTCATTCATTAAAATCAGTTCTCTTATAATTTCAATTAATATGTCCTCAAATGATGAGTATGACTCTGATGAGAAAGAGTTTAGGAGTGCCTTTCGTGAAATGACAAAGAAACTCCACTTTGGTCATCTTCGTATCCCTCAGACTGACTGGACATCTCCAGATAAGT
This sequence comes from Adenophora triphylla var. japonica, assembly GCA_022495995.1. NCBI lineage: Eukaryota > Viridiplantae > Streptophyta > Magnoliopsida > Asterales > Campanulaceae > Adenophora > Adenophora triphylla. The sequence continues at coordinate 809,603 of JAFEMH010000234.1, read as the reverse complement.
TGTATGTATGCCCTCTACAACCTTGTGCAGGGCGTAAGATACGTGAAAGGAACCAAACTGCAATGCTTCAGCATGCCTTTGATTCTTGTGCACCCACTTCCTCTTTCTCCAATGTTGCTAAAGCTGAGCACAAGGCTTTGGCAAAATACCTTAAGGAGTATTTGGAGTTGTTTGGACCTGTGAAAATTCCTTCTTGCAAGAAGGACAAGGTCAAGAAGAAGCCCTTTGACAAAGGTGATGGAGGATGTGGTGGAGTTTCTGGTGTTAAGACTTATGGTGGTTATGGGAAGGGAAAAAATGTAATTTAAATTTGTTTCAATTTAGTAAATTATTTTCTTCCCTCAAAAACCTGTCAATAATTTATAATATAGTCAAACACTATAAAATCTAACACTGCTACATTATAACAAATGATCTGGCACTTACTAACAAAAGTACTGGCACTTACTAACACTGCTACATTATAACAAATGATCTGGAACTTACTAACACAAGTACGGGCCCGTCTAAAACATGTCTTGGCACATACTAACAAATGCAATGGCACTTACTATTAAATTAAAAGTAACATAGTAAAAACAATAAATGAAATATTGGAAATAAAATAAAATTTACCTCTTCAATCGCTTTCGACATTGCAAAGTCTTGATCGGTGAAAATTGTTTTTGGTTCTTTTCCACCCATTGATTTTACAAATTCCTTGAGAAGCCAAGCAAATGTCTCTGTCTTTTCACTTGTTAAGAAAGCACAACCAAACATCACAGTGTTCCAATGGTTGTTCACCCCAACTATTGGTGCACAAATCAAATTGTATTTATTTGTGTTATAAGTTGTATCAAACACAACAACATCTCCATACAATTCATAATCCTCCCTCATCATACCATCTCTCCAAAACAAAGTACTGAGCCTACTTTCTTCCCCAAACTGCATTTTGAAGTAGAATCCTTCATCCTGAATTTGGCACAGTCTATCAACTACAGTTTGTGCATCGCCCATTTCTATTTTTTTCATTCTCAATCTCTGTACAAAGTTAAGATGATCTCTTCTTGTATGCCCAACATATTCTTCCCCACCATTTGTTTTTGCCAAAACATTAAATCCATCAGTTGGCTTGATGCCAGCTTCTTCCAACTGCTCTATTATTTTTCCTGTAGCTTCTGATATCGACCTCTCGCTACGCTTTAAGTGGTTCCATTCTGGCCTTGTCATCTCATGGTTGTGTTCAGTTTCATGCCGTGCAACCACATATAAGTCTTCCTTAATTAACAATTTTACTCTCATAAGAGCCTGACAACCTGTCCTTTTAGAAGGGGCTTTCTTTCTCCTCAATTTCCTCTTTGGGTTTTCAATTCTTTCCAATGGAGATGGAATCTCTAATTTACCGACTTCTATTGGAGCTGGAACATCAATTTCATTTCCTCTTTGTGTGTATCCCTGGCATGAACATATAAAATATTTATCTATTGGCCTTGATGTTTTTATAGAGACACGCGAGGTTGTGATTTTAACACTGAATCCCAATGCATTGGAATGATCCTTGAACAATTGATGCAGTTCTTCCCATGTCTTTACTTTTATACCCAGCAGTGATGAGGTAATATCAATATGGCTTGCTGCAAATAAAAATAAAGAATTAGATTGGAAATAACATTGAAAAAACTAGAAATAACACAAACTGGTACCTAAAACAAGTAATACTGGCACTCCTATCAACATAAACTGGCACTATTAACAACACAATCTGGCACTTCAATAACAAGACATTGGATGAAGCAACAATTAATACAAACTGGAACAAAAAAACACAAACTAGCACACCAAATAAGTGATACTGGCACTCCTAAAAACACAAATTGGCACTTCAATGAACAAAGTTTCCTAAAAAATTAAATCTGGCACACCAAATAAGTGATACTGGCACTCCTAAAAACACAATCTGGCACTTCAATGAACAAAGAATTACTGACACTCTAGTGGCTGAAGCTACAAATAACACAAACTGGAACTTCAATAACACAAACTGGCACACCAAATAAGTGATACTGGCACTCCTAAAAACACAATCTGGCACTTCAATAAACAAAGTTTCCTAAAAAATTAAATCTGGCACTAGAAATAACACAAACTGGTACCTAAAACAAGTAATAATGGCACTCCTATCAACATAAACTGGCACTTTAAACAACATTTACTGGATATTATGTGAGGACCCCGACCCGGAACCTACACGTGTCCCGAGCTGGAGCGTCCTCAAACTAACCCAAAGATCCTAAACTTTTAAAACTTTGATTTAACTTTCAAACATACACACAACCATTTAAAATAACTCTACTCCTTTCCACATTGGAGGAAGAGTTGACCAACCTTGAAAATAATAAACGGTTTTAGTTACAAAAAGATATCGAATATAAAATGGAATTAAAGTTTATGAATACAAACCCTTTAAAAGAATTATGCCAAAATACACATTCTACACCAACCTATACATAACCCGACAATTCCCAAAATACCACTTCTAAACTCCTTTCCGCCCTTACTTGGTCGGTCCACCTGTCTCGGGATCTAAAACATTAAAGGGAGAGGGGTGAGAATAAATCTCAGCAAGCTATTATGAATGCAGCAATATGCCATATAAGATGCAACACATAACAAATTGCATACACACATTGGAAAAGCTGTAAACACCTTCCATTACCTTGGTTTACCTTTTCCCGTCTGAATCATGAGTCGTACCATTGTGGAAGTAAATACTCCACTTATTCTGTGAATGCATATCCACCAGAATCAATATCATAAATTCGAGATAGTTATGATTATAACTCATCTCCTGTGAACTGCTTAGGCATTATTCACAAACAAATCATACAACTGAGATAGTTATCGTCATAACTCATCTCTTATGAACTGCTTAGGCAATATTCATAAACAACCCCCGAACAACCGAGATAGTTATTGTCATAATTCATCTCCTGTGAACTGCTTAGGCAATATTCACCAGAACAACCCCCTAACAACCGAGATAGTTATTGTCATAACTCATCTCCTGTGAACTGCTTAAAGCAATATTCACCAGAACTAACCCTCCAACAACCGGTATACCAAAGTCCAGCACATATCATAAACTTGCAATATAAATCCACACTTGGGATAACATATAACCATAAGATAAATAAATCCACACTTGGGATAATATAATAACATAAGATAAATAAATCCACACTTGGGATAATATAATAACATGCTAAAAAAATCCACAAAAGGGAATAAGCAATATAACAACATATCATAAACAATTCCTACGTAGTCATTACACAACTTCGGATAACCTCAATAAGAGTTCATGATCTATCTCCCAAGTTCGAACTACATTGGTGAAGTACAAATCAAGCTTAATAACCAATTTCCGGACAATATTCTATATTATAAGGTCTTTATAGGAATTCATGTTAAATTTATCAAGTTGGGGTTACATTGATAAAGCTAAATAAGATTACCAACAATTTCTGATTCAGACTTAACGTGCTTCCGTAGTTCCATAGTAACCCAATTAAGGTGTCATTAAGTGATACAATTGTTCTAAGTATAACCTAGGTTAAAAGGATTAATTCATATCCGGAAAGGTTAGATTCCAAACTTTATTTTGGTTAAGGATCATACTAGGAGGTTACTAGTGAAAATTCAGCGAAACAGGGAACTGGGCCAAATTCTGCCAACATGGGCGACCGCCCAAACCTCTTGGGCGACCGCCCAAGAGGGTTTTTTAGGCAAGGTGAGATTCTGGCATGATGGGCGGCCGCCCAAGCCCCCATGGGCGACCGCCCAAGGCGATTTCCAGCACAATTTAATTTCTAACTCTTTCTTCTTAGCTTCAATCCCTTTTCCTTTTCTCTACTTTAAATCCAAGAACACCCAAAGGATTTCTTAGTCTTACCAATTTCATCCTAACTCATGTAAACCCAAGATAAAAGAAACCTAGATTATTTATCCCTAAATATTCCACCCATTTCATTTCCTCTAAATCATCTTTCAAGAACATTATCTTCAACCCATCTCATTCATCAATCATCCACTCCCATTAAAGTTTCCAAGGCACGAAATAACATCATGTGGACAAGAATAACATTTAAAGAACTTATGAACAAGTAGAAGAAGGGAATCATAACAACTCACCTTAGGGTTTTATAATGGAAGGTGATCTTTCTAACTTGATGGATTCCCTAGATGATCCCACTTCAATGATGCTCCTAGACTTGAATTTGGTGGAGAAATGGCTTGGCTTCAAGAAGATGAGTTGAGAGCTTCCATGGAGTTTTCTCAAAGTCTTACTAGGAGGAAGTAGAATGAATGAAGGAGAAGGGACAAGGGAGTAAGAGGAGGTGAGGGAGAGGACACTTGTCAAGCCTAGGGAGAGCAAGACAATTTGGCCCCCCTCCTACAATTATTTAAAACTAAGGCTTTCATCTTTTAAATTTAAATTAACCCTTAACCAAATAATTCATCCTACTCATTTAACCTCCTTGTACTATTTATCATATTTCCATTTTTATTATTTCCCCAAGTTTCTTTATTTAATACCCAATAATTTCTCAAAAGATTCTAAATTTACTTCTCACCCAATTTATCTTAAATTAAGAATCTAAAGACATAATTGAACACATAAAACTATCATAATCATTAAAAGCATATAATAAAATATTTAAATTTAGTGCCTAGGATTGGGGTCGTCACACTCACTCCCCCTTAAAGAAAATTCGTCCCGAATTTGACTGTCACTTGCCTAATTGTTCAACCCGCCTCGGTTACATGTATACCTCAAGCTCCAATTCTCAAATAGTCTCTTCAATGTGTGATTCTTCCCCAAGATTCTAATTTCATTAATAATATGATATTACAACTTAGTGTTCCAAGGATACCTTACAAATATCACTAACCCGAATTTTTACGACCTCAATAACAATATAAATAATGAAAGTATTACAACCTATGCCACCAAATATATTACAATATTGCATTTAAAACTTTAAATAATCTATAAGCTGCTCCGAGCCAATCTATGATTCAAGTCACCAACCTTTCAAAACTTCAAATGGATTAACAAATTTTGGCGCCAATTTACCTTAGGCCTTGCTTCTCCAACCTCACCCCAACAAATTAGAGATCGATATTTTATTCCCTAACAACGCCTTATACGGTTTTACCTTAATGCTAGAATGATAACTGCTATTATACACATCCAACCACTAGTAATCATATTTCCTATCGACTACAAAAATCCATGGTACATGCCCGTAGCATATCCTCAATAATAATTAATGATTCCACAATTTTTCACAAAGTTAAACTCAATAGCATTCCTACATTCCAGTAGGATCTTCCAAAATGAATGACTATCCAAATCCATTTCACACTATGGGGTTTTATACAATCAAACTATCTCCTAACCTATACAAGGACTCGATCAATGAATCTCATCATTATAAATATATAAAATAAGTAGAAAATACCATCAACTTCCTATAAACAAAACGACATACTCCTTTTACTTTCAAAGCAACCAAATCACAAAATTCATCGTGATAATACTCTCAGTTCAATCTAGAACTCTAAATATTTTAATAAATCTTCTAACGTCAGGTTTCTATTTTCACATTTATGACCAAACCGTCTTATGTCTTGACTCGCTTGAAATGAGTTATTTCGATTATCTCATCCTCATTTCTCATGATACAAACATTAAATAACTGCCTATGAATAATAAATGTAAACATGCTACTAAGACCCGGATTCCCATAAACGGAATACTAGTCGATTTTATATCATAATTCAATGTTCTAATTATGCTCAGGTCCAGTGACAGATCAATATTCAACTCAAATGGTTGGCCGCCCACAACGGAGTCGGTCCAACTCCAATACAAAAACCAAGTCTACTGCGACCTCCACATGGATAACTACACAATTTATCAAATCATTTCTCGGATCAAAATTTTAATACAATTAATCACTATAGGGAAGCTAGGTTGCTTTTCTACTTGCTTCTGTACAATTTATATCTTTAGGATACCAAGTCTTTCAAAAAAAAAATTACAATATCTTTCAGAATTCCAAAGGATAATATAAAAAGAGATTCAAAGAGATCCGAATGGTTTATTTATTTAAAACCGGCCCATACCAGTTTTAATTAACTAAACCACTCACAATTTCAAGAAATTTCAAAAGATTGGTAAGCTAATAAAAATAACTCGAGTGATTTAATTATCTACAACCGTCCCATACCGGTGGTAGATAGTTAAATTACTCACAGATTTTAATTTACACAAAACGGTTTACTGTCCTTATTAAATCAACTATCCCCGAAGGGCACAATGGCTCGTACCGAAGTTCAATATACAATCCAAAGTTTTAAAGCACATTTAAAACAATTCTAACATAATATTTTTACTTAGTTAAATTCTTTATAAGGAAACACAATCTCGGAATATTAATACTATCTTTTATAATTAACACTATAACATTCATTAAAATAGTAAACTTGGTAGATCATCCTCAATTCAATAATTCCTCAAGTTGAATATTCAACACCTTTACTTAATTTGAGTCATCTATTCCTTACCTTCGATATTGGAATTATACTTAATAACAACATATTGTAAACATCTAATTTCCGATCAAATACCATGATTTCCTAATAAGAAGATACAACTGGAACGCACATAGATCAATCATCCCCAAATTGCAATTAAACATGAACAGTATAAACTAGCTTACCTCCCAATAACCATCAACAACTCAAAATCCGTATAACGTCTACATCCTCCAAGCATCACACCAATCCTTCATATGAGTCACGCAACTAAGTCAACCTATACGGTGTAATCATCCTAAAGTACCCCGTCTTCCAATAAGATTTATCCTCATTTTATTTTCTCAACTAATGATAATCATCTCTCAAAACAACCCATATACATATTTTACTAATTCCTGAAGTTGATCCTACAAGTCACCAATAATTACATCTATTATACTTCTTCGCCTTTACTCTATTTACCTTTCCATAACTAATACACAATCCATAAATCAAAACGGTCCTACTAGATATAAATGTTGTCTTAAGTATATCCTTAAAGCAAATATTTACTGTAATTGTAACACTCCGAAAATTTCAACTAATAACCATTGAGTGTCCTACTAGTTTCTAAAATCAGTCATACAAATCATCAACAATTGATAACGAATACTTATTCTTCACAGCTTACTAATTTGAGATCTCCATAATCTATAATTATCCACCAAGTATCATCTTTTCTAAATATAGTACTAATTTATCCTTACGGAGAGTCGCTAAGCTAATTATCTTCTTTATCAAATACTTTCCCAAGATGAATCATCAAGTCCATCATCCCAATTAGTGTCCTCTGTCTAGGAATCCGAATACCATAATAGTACCTTATAGCAACTCAAAATCTCAATATCCGGTATGATACCCGATGAAACCCATTTTGAAACTCACACGTAAAACACCACTTAGTCAACTAATAGCACATAAGGCAAAGATATATTAGTTCTATAAGATCTCGTACTCGCGATATTTATAACTCATATAATCCCACTTAGACTATCACTTTCAATACTAGCCTCATATATCTAGTCCCCACCACGAGACACCAATGTATAAATACTCACGCACGTTGTACAACTATAAACCACTCTTAATTAGGCCATATACCTAACCTCAATTAAGAGTTCACAAATTCATTTACTACCGGTACATGAGATAATTCAAGGTTCTTTTAAATCAATTATAACACACAATCCAAATAACCTTCACATTCCTTAGGCCATACTTTCGACATTTACGCATATATAACATAACCTCCATTAATAATTTATCCGCCTCAATTACACATGGAGACAAATCAAACATAGATAAGGAGACTCGCTTCTTGCAACAGTCCTCCTCAAGCACAACAACTACTCAAATAATTCAGGTTAATATAACAATAATTCACGGATTGGTAACTCGACCAAATCCACCGGCAATACATGCCCACATATGGACACATCACATCCACCATGATAAACAAGAATGATTCGAGGTACTCTCCCATAGGAGTAGAACCTCCAGCACATAAGGCAACCTTTAGGCCAATTATGCAAATAAAAGCGAAATGTAATGCCACATGAGAACGAAATGAATGAAATTTAGAAAAGTATGATCCCTAACTCCGGAGACAGGTAATATACCTCAAATGATTGCAGAGGGATCTATCTCTCCATAATACTCACATTTCCTTGATTCTTTGGTTGGTACACATCATATTCTATCATTGAACAAATTCCTGCATTAAACTCTCGACGTCAGTTATCGCACACTCTCACTCAAACTAGACTCTACCCGAGAACTCTAAACCGAGCTTTGATACCAACTGTGAGGACCCCGACCCGGAACCTACACGTGTCCCGAGCTGGAGCGTCCTCAAACTAACCCAAAGATCCTAAACTTTTAAAACTTTGATTTAACTTTCAAACATACACACAACCATTTAAAATAACTCTACTCCTTTCCACATTGGAGGAAGAGTTGACCAACCTTGAAAATAATAAACGGTTTTAGTTACAAAAAGATATCGAATATAAAATGGAATTAAAGTTTATGAATACAAACCCTTTAAAAGAATTATGCCAAAATACACATTCTACACCAACCTATACATAACCCGACAATTCCCAAAATACCACTTCTAAACTCCTTTCCGCCCTTACTTGGTCGGTCCACCTGTCTCGGGATCTAAAACATTAAAGGGAGAGGGGTGAGAATAAATCTCAGCAAGCTATTATGAATGCAGCAATATGCCATATAAGATGCAACACATAACAAATTGCATACACACATTGGAAAAGCTGTAAACACCTTCCATTACCTTGGTTTACCTTTTCCCGTCTGAATCATGAGTCGTACCATTGTGGAAGTAAATACTCCACTTATTCTGTGAATGCATATCCACCAATCAATATCATAAATTCGAGATAGTTATGATTATAACTCATCTCCTGTGAACTGCTTAGGCATTATTCACAAACAAATCATACAACTGAGATAGTTATCGTCATAACTCATCTCTTATGAACTGCTTAGGCAATATTCATAAACAATCCCCGAACAACCGAGATAGTTATTGTCATAATTCATCTCCTGTGAACTGCTTAGGCAATATTCACCAGAACAACCCCCTAACAACCGAGATAGTTATTGTCATAACTCATCTCACGTGAACCGCTTAAAGCAATATTCACCGTAACTAACCCTCCAAACCAATGTAGGTATACCAAAGTCCAGCACATATCATAAACTTGCAATATAAATCCACACTTGGGATAACATATAACCATAAGATAAATAAATCCACACTTGGGATAATATAATAACATAAGATAAATAAATCCACACTTGGGATAATATAATAACATGCTAAAAAAATCCACAAAAGGGAATATGAAATATAACAACATATCATAAACAATTCCTACGTAGTCATTACACAACTTCGGATAACCTCAATAAGAGTTCATGATCTATCTCCCAAGTTCGAACTACATTGGTGAAGTACAAATCAAGCTTAATAACCAATTTCCGGACAATATTCTATATTATAAAGTCTTTATAGGAATTCATGTTAAATTTATCAAGTTGGGGTTACATTGATAAAGCTAAATAAGATTACCAACAATTTCTGATTCAGACTTAACGTGCTTCCGTAGTTCCATAGTAACTCAATTAAGGTGTCATTAAGTGATACAATTGTTCTAAGTATAACCTAGGCTAAAAGGATTAATTCATATCCGGAAAGGTTAGATTCCAAACTTTATTTTGGTTAAGGATCATACTAGGAGGTTACTAGTGAAAATTCAAGAAACAGGGACTCGGGCCAAATTCTGCCAACATGGGCGACCGCCCAAACCTCTTGGGCGACCGCCCAAGAGGGTTTTTTAGGCAAGGTGAGATTCTGGCATGATGGGCGGCCGCCCAAGCCCCCATGGGCGACCGCCCAAGGCGATTTCCAGCACAATTTAATTTCTAACTCTTTCTTCTTAGCTTCAATCCCTTTTCCTTTTCTCTACTTTAAATCCAAGAACACCCAAAGGATTTCTTAGTCTTACCAATTTCATCCTAACTCATGTAAACCCAAGATAAAAGAAACCTAGATTATTTATCCCTAAATATTCCACCCATTTCATTTCCTCTAAATCATCTTTCAAGAACATTATCTTCAACCCATCTCATTCATCAATCATCCACTCCCATTAAAGTTTCCAAGGCACGAAATAACATCATGTGGACAAGAATAACATTTAAAGAACTTATGAACAAGTAGAAGAAGGGAATCATAACAACTCACCTTAGGGTTTTATAATGGAAGGTGATCTTTCTAACTTGATGGATTCCCCTAGATGATCCCACTTCAATGATGCTCCTAGACTTGAATTTGGTGGAGAAATGGCTTGGCTTCAAGAAGATGAGTTGAGAGCTTCCATGGAGTTTTCTCAAAGTCTTACTAGGAGGAAGTAGAATGAATGAAGGAGAAGGGACAAGGGAGTAAGAGGAGGTGAGGGAGAGGACACTTGTCAAGCCTAGGGAGAGCAAGACAATTTGGCCCCCCTCCTACAATTATTTAAAACTAAGGCTTTCATCTTTTAAATTTAAATTAACCCTTAACCAAATAATTCATCCTACTCATTTAACCTTCTTGTACTATTTATCATATTTCCATTTTTATTATTTTCCCAAGTTTCTTTATTTAATACCCAATAATTTCTCAAAAGATTCTAAATTTACTTCTCACCCAATTTATCTTAAATTAAGAATCTAAAGACATAATTGAACACATAAAACTATCATAATCATTAAAAGCATATAATAAAATATTTAAATTTAGTGCCTAGGGTTGGGGTCGTCACATATTAAATTTATTAAGAAAGTATATTCCGTCGAATATACCTCCTTCAACAGTAATAAATAATGATATGTTTACTTGTCTTTAATGGTCAAAGAGTAATAAATGTGTACAGTTGGTAAGTGCATTGAATTCATTGACCAACTTTTTTGGCTGGTTTCAAGTACTCAGCCTATATAAATCTGTCCAAAGGCAAGCATATACATAAAGTTCAAGAAAAATTCTAGCTTTAATAATTTTTCTAGTGATGAACAAAGGCAAGGTAAATTCTGGGGAGCCAACTTTGGGTGATTCAAATGATGACAAAAGTTGGAAAATATACATGGTGTGCTACCAAAAATTCCTCAATGGTCATCTTGTTATTTTGCAGCCTTCTTCTGCAAATGGTACTCCCTCATTTCGTTGTCCATTGGAGCCATGTAATGGACACAATTGTAGGGATAAGGATTATGTGGGGATAGTCAATCATGCTCATGAGTTTGGCAATGCTCACAACATTGATGAAGCTGCTAGGATTCACCACAAGGCTTTGGAAATGTATTTGGAATATATTTTGAATGAATATGATCCAAAAAACAAATTGAATGACAACGTAGGCGATGATGGAGCAGGTGGTAGTGGTAGTGTTTAATGGTACTAAATTCTCGTTTTTTAATATTGTTGTGTTTGATGTATTTTTATGATACTTTGTTCAATGAAGTTCCGAGCTTTGTGTTTTTAGTAGTGCCAGTATCACATATTTGGAATGTCAGTTTGATTTATTGAAGTTCCAGTTTGTGTTTTTAGTAGTGCCAAATTCACGGATTCAATAGTGCCAAATTCAGTGATTCAATAGTGCCAAGTTTCATAAATGTGTACAAAAAACCATTCAAACTTACTATTGAATTCAGAGAGTATTAAATATATACAGTCAAATTCACGGATTCAATAGTGCCAAATTCACGAATTCAAAGACAAGCAAATGTTGGCACTATAGATAAAACTTGCTCTTTGAAACCATAACACGGGCACTTTCAAACCTTAAGAATGGTACTTTGAAACCATAAAACGGGCACTTTCAAACCTTAAGAATGGCACTTTGAAACCATAAAAGGGGCACTTAAAAACCATAATTCTGGCACTTTGAAATCATAAAACTGGCTCTTTGAAATCATAAAGCGGCACCGATGTAATGTTTTTTTTGATATGTTGGCAATATAGATAAAACTTGCTCTTTGAAACCATAACACGGGCACTTTCAAACCTTAAGACGGGCACTTTCAAACCATAAAACGGGCACTTAGAAATCATAATTATGTACAAAAAACCATTCAAACTTACTATTGAATTCCAATTTGACTTATTGAAGTTTGACTTATTTAAGTTCCAGTTTGACTTATTGAAGTTCCAGTTTGTGTTTTTAGTAGTGCCAAATTCACGGATTCAATAGTGCCAAATTCACGGATTCAATAGTGCCAAGTTTCATAAATGTGTACAAAAAACCATTCAAACTTACTATTGAATTCAGAGAGCATTAAATGTATACAGTCAAATTCACGGATTCAATAGTGCCAAATTCCCGAATTCAAAGAGTCACGAGTAATAAATGTGTACAAATCACGTATTCAAAGAGTCAACAGTCACGTATTCAAAGAGTCACGAGTAATAAATACAGTCACGGATTCAACAGTCACGTATTCAAAGAGTCACGAGTAATAAATGTGTACAGTCACAGATTTAGTATAAATAAGTTAGATCTTCCCTTCTTTTTTATTTCTAAATTTCATCTAAAAATCAATCAATTTCTCAATATGAGTACGAGTAGGTCAGTCAAGAATGAGAAAAATGTTGACGATAATGAGGAAGAAAGAGGTGCTAAAAAATTGCAGGTTTTTTAGAAGATTTTAAGGAGGGATATTATAGTTTGTGGAACAGTGCAGATAAACTTCACTGCCCATTCTGTGACAATAAGAATAGCAGGAAATCAACATGGATTTGAGATTCTCTTCTGTTACATGCCAAGGATCGTGGGGCAACTAAAGCTTATGGAGAGCATGATATGTTCCAGCACTCTGCACTCTTTAAGTTTATGGAGAGCATGAATGAATGAATAATTTGTTATGTTTTTATGTTTGTTTGTTGAGTTGTTTTGTTTGTTTGTATTTTTTTTTTTAATGAATAATATCTATTGAATAATAAGTTGGCTTGTTTGTTTGTATTTTTCTTTATATCTAAAGTGCCAGTTAGTGTATTATTAAGTGCCAGTTTTAATTTTTTAATATGCCAGTTCAATAACAAGAGAGTGGATGAAACTACAAATAACACAAACTGGAACATCAATAAGTCAAACTGGCACTGCAAATATGTGATACTGGCACTCCTAAAAACACAAATTGGCACTTCTATGAACTAAGTTTCTTAAAAAAAATTAAATCTGGCACTCCAAATAACACAAACTGGCACACCAAATAAGTGATACTGGCACTCCTAAAAACACAAATTGGCACTTCAATGAGCAAAGTTTCCTAAAAAATTAAATCTGGCACACCAAATAAGTGATACTGGCACTCCTAAAAATACAATCTGGCACTTCAATGAACAAAAAATTACTGGCACTCCTAAAAACACAAATTGGCACTTCAATGAACAAAGTTTCCTAAAAAATTAAATCTGGCACACCAAATAAGTGATACTGGCACTCCTAAAAACACAATCTGGCACTTCAATGAACAAAGAATTACTGACACTAGTGGCTGAAGCTACAAATAACACAAACTTGAACTTCAATAACACAAACTGGCACACCAAATAAGTGATACTGGCACTCCTAAAAACACAAATTGGCACTTCAGTGAGCAAAGTTTCCTAAAATATTAAATCTGGCACTCTAAATAACGTAAACTGGCAATCCAAATAACACAATCTGGCACTTCAATGAAAAAAGATTTATCGACACTCTAGTGGTCAAGCTACAAATAACACAAACCGGAACTTCAATAACACAAAGTGGCTTATCAAATAAGTGATACCGGCACTTCTAACAACATAAAATGGCACTTCAATAATAAAACAAAGGTGCCGAAGCTACAAATAAAACAAACTGGAACTAAATAACATAAACTGACACTCCAAATAAGTGATACTGGCACTCCTAACAACATAAAATGGCACTTCAATGACTAGACATTGGCTGAAGCTACAAATAAAACAAACTGGAACTAAATAACATAAACTGGCTTTCTAAATAAGTGATACTGGCACTCCTAAAAACACAAACTGGCACTTCAATGACTAGACATTGGCTAAAGCTACAAATAAAACAAACTGTAACTAAATAGCACAAACTGGCATTCCAAATAAGTGATACTGGCACTCCTAACAACATAAAATGGCACTTCAATGAACAAAGTATTCAAAAAAATTAAAACTAGCATTCCAAATAACAAAAACTGGCAATCAAAATAACACAATCTGGCACTTAAAAAAATTAAAAATTGTACTTCAAACTACTAGCATTATATATAACATATCTGACATTATGAAATTGTATTACCTGTATCGTGATTATCATCAACTTCGTGCAGAATTCGATCAATTACAGTAGCATTATCTCCAGTTTCATCTTCGTGCTGAATTCGATCAATTGCCGTAGCATTATCTCCAGTTTCAACTTCGTTCTGAATTAGATCAATTACAGTAGCATTACTTCCAGTTTCATCTTCAAAATCACGTAAGTTCATCTTAACCTAATAAAAAATTGCCAGAATTGAATAAAACAATTAGGAATGATTGTAAATATCTGTATTGATAGTCTATAATTGACAGTGAATCATATATTACCTCAATCGATTGAAACAGATTGATTTTCTATTTAATTCTGCTTTAGCTCGATGAATTTCTATGTTGCGGCGTCGTAACTGTGTGTTTTACTGTGTGTGTTCGTTTGGATTTGAGTTGATTAAAGGCGGTTCAATTTTGTTAGTGAACCGGTCTCGGTTCAATACGCGTATCATAGGTTTAAACCGGGTCCAAAAACTAGTTTTTTGTTAAGCTTAACAAAAAACTAGTTTTTCATAAGAACAACTCTACATAGATATGTTATAACAACAAAAATGAAATCAAATTTGATATTAAGTTTGAGTGGCGTGGGCTAGTGTGAGTAGGCCAATTGGAGCGCACGTGAATTCGGTAGCTCGAAGCCCATTTCAGACCATGATTTGCACCTCTTTGCGCACCCGTGCGGGAGAGAACCTCTACGCCATGCATTCATACCCCTTACCAAAGTGTGGGGATACTTAAACTTGCTAGCTTTTACATTCACATTCCATGTTAGATAACCACATTTTTCAACTTTTAACTCACTAAATTTGAGTTTTAATATCTCATTTATTCATTAAATATTTTGAATAAATAAATATTTGATTTTAATATTTTTATTGAGTAAAATACAAAACCACATTTAATTAGGTTATTTAATAAATAGCCCATTTATAAAAAAAAAAATTCTAATTTTCTTTCCATCTATTTATATTTTTCAACACAAGAAACCAAAACTCTACTGATGGTTTTTTCCGTACAAAAAGTCGTTATGATACGCATACTGATTGTAACGAACTCAAAATTAGAGGCCGTGATCGCCACCCCACAAAAAGCAAAAATAGTGTGGTTGTGTGTGGGTAAGTATTATTTTATTTTAATTGAAAAACCCGGCTGTGGGGCCCAATTTCACTCGTTAACACCACCACAAACCCTCACTTCCAGTTCCAACAAGACAAGACCATTCCAAAATCGAAGCAAAAATACTTGGAGTTGGAGCCGAGCCGCCTCTCTCTCTGTCTCTCTCTCTCTCTCTCACTCACACACTCACACTCCCCGCCCTGCTCTAGAAGCTCGAATAACAATGGATCTGCTTCTTCAGCTCTTAGGAGAAGATAAAACTGTTGCTGTTGGATCGGAACGAAACATTATCAAGTAAGAGAATACAGACCTTAATTTCAATTTCCGTTTATTTTTATTTGGTTTTGTTTTGTTTGGTCTGCAATCTCCATTGCCGTGTTTCAGGAGGACACTCGAGAAGATGATGCTCGATGTTGCGCGCCAATTGATGCCGGTAATTATGGAGCCAATGATTCGTAGAGTTGTGAGTACTTTCTCTTTTCTAATTTGACCTTACAACCAACCATCAATCATGTATTTCAATTACTTATGTTCCTGATAAACCCTAGTGATAACCTACATGTTATGATTACTGTCTTCATTAATCATTAATCACATAGTCTCTCAATTGGGGAACTTGTCTGCCTGAGTACTTGATTTATATATGGAGCTTGCTTTATGTTTGTGATAAATTTCAGCAACCACCGATGATGGTTGATCAGAGTAGAAGTGACTCAGGCTGCTTAAGCGAAAGCTCTCCCGGATGCACACACACATATGCATATATACTTCCTTCCGTGTCCCGCTCGAAATATAATTTTTGTCAACTTTATTACACCTTGACTAAGTAATTTTTTTAAAAATTATTAATTATTCTAATAATAATCTAAAAATTGTTACTGGGTGAGTATTATTAATCGTGATCTAATACTAACATTTCTATACTTTTTTATTCCCATATTTATTTTTATTTAAATTACTTGGTTAAAGTGTAATCAAGTTTACCAAAATCCTATAATTCGAGCGGGATGGAGAGAGTATATGTTGATTTTCTTGTAACAGAATTGGCGAACCACACAAGTAATAATAATACAATATTATTATTAATTTAGCAATACTTACAATAGACAGTACAACTTTTAATGCACACTAATGTGCTCTAACACAAGGATCCACACTTACTTCACTAACACTTTCCCTAATCCCTGTGCCATTCCATAAAATCCTGCTTCTAGTGGGATGGAGGGAGTGCAACTCTTTGTTTTGCTGCTACTATGCTATATCAATGTATGTTCTTTCCTGTGCTTACCCTAATAATTCTTTTGTCTGATGATTACAAACGTCTCACCCGCTCATTTGATACTCTTATTGTGCAGCCCTCATTGTTGAAATGCTAATTCTTTTCGTCTTTCTTTTGTAGCAAACGTCCCTATTCTACAAATATACATGGTCCATTGTCTAGTCAATATAAGTCTCTCATTATATGTTGTAGATTGCATGATCTAAAGTTTGCTTAGACTACTTATCTGTACCTCCAATTTGGGATGCCATGCAAACTTCAATATTTAGGTGGTGTTTGATAGCAACAAGCACCAACAATCACTTAATGCTTGTTGTTGAATGGTTTTCTTTTATACAACTACTTCAAACTAAGGGTGAGCCTTGACTTGAATTGTAACAATCATCCCATATTTCTCTTACACAACAAGCATCAATATTCTCACTTGTCATTCAACAAGCATTAAGTGATTGTTATTATCAAACACCACCTTAGTTTCATTTTGAGACAAAATATTTAAGCAATTAAAATATAATGTACTGTATATTTTTATAGCATGGAACATTGCAATATAATGTATAAACATCTGAGCTTATTCATTTGTGCAAATTGTAATTGTCTAATAGATGCTAGTAACATCTTCCTGCTTCTTGGTTTTCCAGGTAAAAGAGGAACTTGTATTGGCAATGGAGAAGGTGTTGCCTACCATGAAAATGTAAGGAATATTAGTGCAAGCTAATTTCTAACCTTTTCCCTTTTCTAGTGAGCTGGTACATAATGCTCTTTGTCAGTAATTATCCTGTAGCTCACAAGTCCTTCACTTTCTATCAGGAACTCCGAAAGCAGGGCAAGTACTTCGGAGTCACCAAGCTTGCAACTTCGGTTCTTAAGCAAAATTAGACCCGTGGTCTGGACTGGAAAGAAGAATGAAGAAGAAAATCCCCGCATTGAAGTAGCTTTGATTGATGGTCGAACTGGGGAAGTTGTGAAATCTGGTCCAGAAGCCGAGGCAAAAGTGGAAATAGTAGCTCTTAAGGGAGATTTTGATGGCATTGGTGAAGGAGATAATTGGACAAGTGAGGAGTTTAATGACAAAATTATCAGAGAATGTAAAGGGAAAAAATCCATACTTAGAGGAAAAACTTACTTGAAGCTGAAAGAAGGGAAAGGTTTCTCCAGCGATATTAGTTTTACGCATAATAAAGACTGGATGAATATCCATGAACTCAGGCTGGGTGCAAAGATTGTGGATTCTGTTTTTACGACTCCTATAAAAGAAGCCACGACAGAATCCTTCATTCTCAAGGATCTACGCAATAGTAAGTTCTCTGACTAAATGAATTTATGTACTACCTCTGCCCCAATATGAATGTCCAAAAAAAATTCAAATTTGCTCTTGATCTATAGTAAATTTGAAAACTTCTTGGACATTCATTTTGGGAGAGAGTAACAAATTTTTTTTTATTTTATTTTTTTTGTTTTTGTTATGTGATGGCCTGGTCAAGATAGAGGTTTCGTTGTACGTAGAGGATAGAAATGAATTACTGTCTGAAGATACTGCAGCCATTTACACACTTGAAAACATAAATAATACTAATATTTATTGAAGAATTACTGACACGGGCGTATTTCGTAAAGACAAAAGATCTTTATCGAAGGGAAGACAAATATAATTTTCTGAATAGATGAATGATCAAAAATGTTACTGCATTACAAAACAAAGTTTCACCACTTTATAGGTGAACAAGGAAGAACGAAAAGATAGTGAACAAGGAAGAACGAAAAGACATTCAACAAAATTAATTAAAGGAGGAAAACATAGGAAACATAAAAATATTGGTCAAACTGCAACAATTATTAGGATAGAAGTTTTCAAGGCAGAGTCAAGGCTTATTCCCGATTATGTACCACATCAGTCCCCCCCCCCACTTGAAAAGAACTCGACCCCGAGTGCTCCGGATAAATAGATGGCTCAGTAGGAAAATAACGATACAAATCAGATACGTTGAACGTTCGCGAAATTCCCATGGAGTCAGGCAAGTCCACCACATAAGCATTATTGTTAATTTTACGCACAATTTTATACGGACCATACTTCTTCGGCTGCAATTTATGGTACGTACCAGCTGGAAAACGCTCTCGACGGAGAAAAATCATCACGTCATCACCTACTTCAAAACAGTTTACACGACGATGCTTATCTGCAGCTTCCTTGAATTTTCTGTTAGTCTCTGCCAGCTTCTCTCTAACCTCAGCCTGCACGTCCAAAGAATCTTTTGCCAACTTGGCAGCAGCTGCACTACTTCCAGGAACCTGGGGCAACTTCACTAAGTCAACTGCATGTTGAGGTACCCTCTGATAAACAACAGCAAAAGGAGATTTTCCCGTCGAGCTGTGAACAGCGCTGTTGAAGGCGAACTCAGCTTGAGGCAAAGCAAAATCCCACTGTTTAGGACGATCTCCACAAATGGACCGAATCAGATTCCCAAGGGTACGGTTTACCACTTCCGTTTGCCCATCGGTTTGGGGATGCGCAGTGCTACTGAAATTTAAAGAAGTATCAAACATTTTCCACAATGTCAACCAGAAATGACTCAGGAATTTGGTATCACGATCCGAAGTAATGGATTTTGGTACTCCATGCAGACGCACTATCTCTCGAAAGAATAGGCGAGCAATATGTGAAGCGTCCGACGTTTTTCTGCAAGGAATAAAATGGACCATTTTGGAGAACCTATCCACTACCACAAAAAACAGAATCAACTCCACGCTGAGTCCGGGGCAAACCAAGGACGAAATCCATGGAGAGATCTTCCCAAATGGATTCTGAAACCGGCAATGGAGTATAAAGGCCAGTATTCTGAGCACGTCCTTTGGATGTTTGACAGACGTGACATCGACTCACAAATTTTCCAACCTCCCTCTTCAATTGTGGCCAATAATATCGTTCTTCCAAGCTAGCAATAGTTTTCTCCCTGCCAAGATGCCCACTCAAACCTCCTCCATGAAGGTCGCGGATTAGCTTGTCCCTTAAGGAAGTGCGCGGAATGCACAGGCGATTTCCTTTAAAGAGATCCTTCATTTGAATAAAAATCTTCATATGGTAGCTTGTTCCAAATCCCACCAAAATCCTCATCTTCTTTATATAGTTCACGAAGAACGTCAAAGCCTGTAACTTCATGTCTCAATGTTACCAACAAGGTAGCTCGTCTACTCAATGCATCAGCAAGCTTATTTTGCGTTCCAGACTTATGCTTCAGAATGAATGGGAATTGTTGTAGATACGCAACCCATCTTGCATGCATCTTGCTAATATTCTTTTGGCTATTTATGTATTTCAAAGCTCCGGTGATTCGTATACAATACAAACTGATCTTGGAGAAGATAGTGCTCCCAATGCTTCAAGGCTCGAAATACAGCATAGAACTCTTGGTCATAGGTTGACCACTTCTGTCGCGGACTACTTAGCTTCTCGCTGAAATATGCCACCGGTTTTTCTTCCTGAGACAAAACAGCTCTGATTCCCACCCCACACGCGTCACATTCCACCACAAACAGCTTTTCAAAACTGGGAAGAGCAAGCATGGGAGGTTTACATAATTTGTCTTTGATTAACTCGAAACTCTTCGCCTGTTCGGTACCCCACTGGAATTTTCCTTTTTTTAAGCAGTCAGTCAAAGGTGCAACGATAGTACTGAAATTACGAATGAATCTCCTGTAGAAGGTAGCAAGCCCATGGAAGCTTCGAACCTCCGTCACGGATTTTGGATTAGGCCACTCTCGGATTGCCTTAACCTTCTCTTCATCCACGCGAATTCCATCGTCACTAACAACAAAACCCAAAAATACAAGGTTAGACTGTAGAAAACTACATTTCTTCAGGTTAATATAAAGTTTATTAACCTGCAACACAGCCAGAACCTTCCGCAAATGCTCCAATTGTTCAACTTCATTAGCACTATATATCAAAATATCATCAAAATAAACCACAACGAATTTACCGGCAAAGGGCTTCAATACTTCGTTCATTAAGCGCATAAAGGTGCTGGGAGCATTTGATAAGCCGAATGGCATAACGAGCCATTCATACAGACCCTCTTTCGTTTTGAAAGCTGTCTTCCATTCGTCACCCGGTCTGATGCGGATTTGATGATACCCGCTCCGTAGATCAATCTTGCTAAAAATCTTTGATCGACTGAGGTTATCTAGCATATCCTCCAGTCGCGGTATGGGAAATCTGTAGCGCACCGTAATTTTGTTTATGGAGCGGCTATCCACACACATGCGCCATGTTCCATCCTTCTTCGGCGTAAGTAATGCTGGAACGGCGCAGGGGCTCATACTTGCTCGAATCAGTCCCTTACTCAACAACTCCTCCACCATTTGTTGTAGTATCTTGCTTTCTTTCGGACTCATCCGATAATGTGGGAGATTTGGCAACGTGGCTCCAGGAACCAAATCAATAGCATGTTGAATACTCCTTACTGGTGGTAATTCCGATGGCAACTCCTCAGGTGCTAGTTCTCGGAACTCTTCTAGTAATTCAAGGACAGAACCTGGTATCGGCTCCTTCGGCTCAATTTCTCCTGTCAAATCTACTGCTTTAATTACCAAAGCATGAATTTCTTTGGTTTGTCGAGCCCCCTCCACAAAGTCTGCTCCTGAGCGAGTAAGAGACAGGAAATTTTCTGTCTTCTGTGGCCCGGTCTTTTGCTTGAAACCCAAAGGTAGCAATGTAATCTTCTTGCTATCCTTTGAGAAATGATAGGTATTTTTCCGGCCGTCATGAGTAGTACCAAGATCAAACTGCCATGGTCTTCCAAACAACAATTGACACGCATCCATATCAACGACATCACAAATAACTTCATCCTTATAATACTTACCAATGGTCAAGGGAACACGACACCTCTCCTTCACCTTAATTCCTTCACCATTCGTAATCCACACAATGTTATAAGGCTCAGGATGTTTCTCAACAGGTAACTTCAAAGTATTAACCAAGCTTTGAGAAATGATATTTTCACAACTGCCACTATCGATAATCAGTTCAAAAATACGATTCAAAATTGTGCACCTCGTTCGAAATAATGCATTCCTCTGCGAGTCATCCTTTCGTGGCGCCAATAAGACTTTTCGAACCACGAAGGTTTGTTGGACGTCGTCTTCTTCCCCATCCGGTTCACAAACTGCTTCCTCCTCCTCTTCACTGTCATTGGCATTATAATCCGCCATATTAACTGCGCGCCATTGTGGACAGTTATTTGATCGATGCCCAATTTCACCGCATCTGTAGCATTTATCTCCATTGGCCTTTGCATAAGGGTTGTTAGCAGGTTTCTTTTGGGGATATTTCTCTATTACTACACGTTTCCCAGGGTTGTGAGCGTTTTCCAGATTGGGCTTGGGATTTGCTCTAGATGGTTCAACCACATTCCTACGTGTCTCTTCCCGTCCATAGCGTAGAAATCCCATTGACTCCGCTCGTTGTGCCATATTCTGAGCCTCGCTAAGGGTGAGAATGACTTGACACCCGATTTTGTCATGGATTGTTGGTTTCAATCCATGAAGATATCTCGCAACCTACTTCCCTTCTGTCTCCATCAGATTATTTCGTGAGGACAAGCGTAAGAAATTTGTAGTATATTCGGCTACAGATTTTTGTCCTTGTATTAACGTCTGGTATTGATGGAATAAGAACTGGTCATAATCTGGAGGAAGAAATCTGGCCATCAACATTCTCTTCATCTTTGATCACAGCCTGACTGGTTGTTTTCCCAAGCGCCGTCGCTGAATCTGAACTTGTTCCCACCAAGATGAAGCTCCCCCTTTCAATCGATAAGCTACTAACTTCACCTGTTTATGATCAGGTATTTCAGCATACTCAAAAAACCTTTCAACTTCCGCCATCCAATCAAGAAATTCCTCAATGTTGAAGCTTCCATTGAAGGAGGGAAGATCCGCCTTCAAACGAAATTCATCTTGCCTATAAGGTCGATTTCCTCTAGGATTAGGATTTTCACCAAAGATTTCTGCTACCTCTTCATCACTCGAATCATCTTCTTGGACCTGAGCCCCGCGAGGAATTTGGGGAACTTCACGATTGGCTTGAGGAGGCCGAGTGATTCTCTGCCCTCCATTTCCGCCACCTGGATTGCCCTGCACAGCCTGCAATCCCGCCTCGGTTCGTTCAACACGTGTAGATAAATCTTGAAGCGCTGTTGCTATTGCTTGAATCTCTCTAAGCACACCAGCAAGAGAAGGCTCACCGTTGTTAGCCATTGCCAAGGAGAAACCAGGCTCTGATACCAACTGACACGGACGTATTTCGTAAAGACAAACGATCTTTATCGAAGGGAAGACAAATATAATTTTCTGAATAGATGAATGATCAAAAATGTTACTGCATTACAAAACAAAGTTTCACCACTTTATAGGTGAACAAGGAAGAACGAAAAGACAGTGAACAAGGAAGAACGAAAAGACATTCAACAAAATTAATTAAAGGAGGAAAACATAGGAAACATAAAAATATTGGTCAAACTGCAACAATTATTAGGATAGAAGTTTCCAAGGTAGAGTCAAGGCTTATTCCCGATTATGTACCACATCAATTACATAGTTAGCTGTGATTGATCACATCATGCTCAATGACTTGTCCAGTCTCAAATTATCCAATTAGACAAAGTCAAGTGTCAAGTTCATTTATTTTGGGATCCCTAGCTTAACATTACACTAAATTTAGGGCTACTTGAAAACTCCAGAATGAAGTTTATTACTGGGATTTATTTTGGATATTCGCGAATGTACACTTTAGTGCATAACATTCCATATGTCCTTAAATGAGTGTTTCTAGTTTTCCATTCAAGGAAAGTCGAAACATCCCATAAAGTAATGTGGGACTCTTATTTTGTAAACAAGGGAGTATTAAAATTGTATAAAAATCATCTTTCTTAAGCTAACTTGTTTCCAACTCTTATTAACCCTGGTGTCTTTCTTATGAAACTATCAGAAATTTCTGAACATGACAAAGCTAAATCATCAAACAAGTGAGGTATTAAGATATTTTGGGAGTTGGTCTCCATTCCAATGTGATTGCTGGTTTTTGTTTGCAGAGAATAAGAAGCACTACCCTCCCTTACCATCCGATGAAGTATGGAGATTAGAAAAGATTCAACAGAACGGGCCATACCATAACCGTTTGACAGAAGCAAATATAAACACTGTGAAGGATTTTCTGACTCTCCTCTCTATAAATCCAAAAGAGCTCCAAAATGTAAGCACTGAAGACTCCCACTCTTATTTACACATTGAAACTATTGCTAGTGGTATTTTGTTGTGCTTTAGCGTTTACTTGAACTCAAGGCATCAACTCAAACACTGATGCATTCTCAAGGCATCAACTCACTTCAGTTCCCCTATCACTTCAGTTCCCCTATCAATATGGTTGGAGTTTACATTTGGGTTAGAACTGCTTTTTTGTTATTACTGTTGGGATCGATGCCTTGAATCTGTTTTGGGGCAAAATTGAGAAAGCTGAATCTGTCCCCAAGGGGCCTCTTATTGCCAGCATAGAGGGCACCTATGCGGACTCCTTAAGAGGGGCATAGGCCATCTGAGAAGGGGAAAATTTGACTGCTAGGAGGCCTCCTTTAGAGGGCGAATATGTCAGACCTATGAGGCTTCTTAAGGAGGGCGCATAGCCCTGGTTTTTGGTCTGGGCCGGGCCGGCCGTTTTTGGTAGGATTTCTTGCAACCCTGGGGTTAGGAATAGCTATCCCCCTTTTTTTTTTCTTTTCTTTGCTCACCAACAACTATCAAAGGTTGACTTACCTCAATAGTGATTGCCTTATTTTTGTTAACCGCCAATGCTTCTTGGGACCCACCACCAACCTTTGCATTAGAGATTGCCACAATATCCGTTGAGGTTGACTCCTTGTGCACATTTAAATTTTGAAGATCTTTATCACATGCTCCTGCCATATTTTCAATAACATTGACTCTGATATTTTCGTTTTGATTTGAAATTTCACAAATCATGCTACCTTCCTTATCTTCCCCACATACTGCTTCAACATGCGCACTAAACTCCACAATCATAGGGTCAATCACTTCCAAATCCAAATAAATGTTAAAATCAACAACGACTCATTTGTCGGGAACATTCCGGAAGCTTCTCGATTGTCCCAGTTCATGAGCACAATTCTTGAATAAACTGGAAATTCACCTCCACGCTTGAACTCCTAACTTCTTCTCTCCTACACTTATCTCCCTTGACGTGAACATAATGGCCGGCATGTCTTTCACCATTGTTGCCGGTCTAGGAGGAAAGGTAAAGCCGCCAAGAGGTGGCGTCGTGGGTGGTTGTGCCAAACACCACCCTTAGAGACTGCCGTATGAGACAGAGGAAGTGTCACACCTTTCACCGCCTCCGCATAGGATGGAGGTGTTGTTGTAAAGGACGGAGGAGGGTCTCTCGTGATATCATCCGGTGGCATGGCCACCAAAGGCCACCGCCAAAGCTTCAAAGAGTTAAGAGAGAAAATTTCTAGAAAGAGAAAAAAAGGACATGTTCGAAAAAGCGTTGTTCAAATACTAGCTATTCCCTAACAGCTGAATAGCATTTGAGATGCAATTAGAGACTCACAGAGAGAGAGAGAGAGAGAGAGAGAGAGAGAGAGAGAGAGAGAGAGAGAGAGAGAAACTCAGTATATTCATTGATTCAAGACGAATTATGGGATAATCAGAGACTATCAAATCTGGTGATTCTCGTCTAAAGAGACAATCAAATCTGGTGATTCTCGTCTATTGATCTGAATCGGGTGTTCATCTGGTTCAAGACACGTGGTCTAGAATATATCCGAACACATCTGGTATCTGGTAATCGAAGAGTAGTTCTTGTTCATCTGTTTTCTCTCTATTGTACATTATGTAGTGATCTAGAAATCTGTTGCACACATAGATATTTGTAATGTATCTTGGATCCAACATGCTATTATTAATATGTGTTCTCCCACTACCCGTGAACGTAGCTAATGAAAGTTGGTGAACCACGTAAACATGTGTTCTTCTTTTCTGTTCATTATTACTCTCTCCGTCCCACCCAAGTGTGCACCATTGATCGAGACACGCCGATTAAGAAATATTATTAAGATAATGAAAATGTGTGGTAGAAAATGAAGAAAGGGAATGAGTGGAGTAAATAGTAGGTTGGTTGAATAAATTGTATGGTGGAGAATGAGTGGAGTTAATGAGTGGGTGGGGTAGGGAGAATATAAAATATTAAAGGACATACCATTTATGGTAGTTCACACTGGGCTGGGACGGACCAAAAGGGAAATAAGTGTACACTGGGCTGGGACGGAGGGAGTATATGCTATTTTCTCTGTCAGGTTACAACAATTACCTTTAACCTAGAAGCTTCCGGTTCGTTTTAAGACATATTGTGCCTTTTTCTTCACTATGAATATTGACAAGTCAAAATGATGGTTTGTTGCTTGATTGAAAATGATATGAGACCTTGATGAATGGGGTTAACTTCTTTCCGTTGTCATATTTTCAGATACTTAAAATTTGTGCTACTCCAAAAAATTGGAAGGCCATGGTAGATCATGCACAGACATGTCTGGTCAATGAAGGTTTATACATGTACAATGATCCTAGTTATAACCAAAACACAGGGGTGGTCTTTAATGCTGATGGAAGAGTGATGGGATTAAACATAGAATCACAGTATGTTCCTATTGATCAACTCTCTGAAGCTAAGAAGGCACGTCTCTCTCTCTCTCTCTCCCCCCCCCCCTCTCTCTTTCATGTATGAACTTGCTGAATTGAAATTGGTAACAGGCTGAAGGCCAGAAATCGGTGAAGTCTGCATCTGAACATTGGCAGGACGTAGTTTCTCTCGTAGATGAGGCTAGTCTTAGACATGCCAATACTCAGTCAGCTACTACGGTCAAATCAATTTCGTCATTGACTCGGGAGAGTTCCGCTGGTTCCAACTACAGGATTCCACTATTAGTTAGTGATCAGGGGAGTCCAACTGGCTCTAACTGCAGGATTCCACCATTAGTTAGTGGTCAGGGGAGTCCGACTGGCTCTGATTGCAGGATTCCACCATTGGGTAGTGATCAAGAGAGTCCTAACTCCAGAAATCCACCATTATTTAGCGATCAGGGGAGTCCAACTGGCTCTAGCTGCAGGATTCCATCATTAGGTAGTGATCAGGAGAATACTAACTCCAGAAATCCACCATTAATTGATGATCACCCTCAACCCAATAGCTCTTGTCTTGTTTTTACTCGTTCCTTCGACCGTAGTGGGATTGCAAATTTTGATTCTTGGCTCGAGGGTGTTGATAATAATACAGAAAGCAACATTTTCACGTATCTAAGTCACGAATTACCAATCCCCTCCCCAGAGAACAACGAGGAGCTTTGGCAATCTTGGCTTTCAGACCACAACCTTCAACAAGAGATTCCTAATGTTGAGATGAATCCTGAGCAACAAGGTTCTCCCAGCGATATCCTACTAATGACTTCACAGACAGTTTGTTTCGATCATCAAAACCAGAAATGCAAAATGGTAAGGCAGCTCTCAATAAGGATCAGTGCTACAGAACCAGAAGCAATGCATATTGAGAAGAAGCAACGGGCTGTTAAGAAATTAGTTGTAATGCTGCCGGGCAAAGATCAAGTGCAGTTGTAGAGAGGGAGAAGTCCGGTATAGTGCAGACAGATGTTGTACAGAGTTGGCTGTGGTCAGGCTATGGGGAATTCATAAGGTGCATTCTTTCATTATTACTGTTGTGTGTGTATATGTATTATACAAAATGTGCGTGGTGCTGATGGAACAAAAACAAGAACGCCAATGCAACTTCACAAGTTCATTGAGCAGTAAACACTCGGAAGCGGATGACTAAGAAATGCCACCGTTGATGAAGAAAAGAGCATCTGCACTTGTTGTGTATGTATTCCTACCTTCCTGTATATTACACTTGTTATATTTTAATCATGAACTCTGATCACGTTCATGCTTGCTTTGATAACTGCATACTATTTGAGATATAGAAATAGAATGAAATCCAGGAAGGAAAAAAGAAAAAAAACACTTCCAGTTAGACTTGTCTCAGAAAGAATTACGGAGTAAGAAACTAGGCATAGGAGACTAACCAAAACACTGCACATCAACAACAACAAGCTTTAGTCCAAAATAATTTGGGGTCGGTTAACATGAATTCTCATATGTCATTGTGAAACAAAAAAAGTGAGGGAGAGAGGGAAAAAAATATAGGTGGAATAAAAATTGAAAGAAGAAAAGAAAAAATAATAAGAATGATAGTAAACAAATATATATATATATATATATATATATATATATATATATATATATATATATATATACTCCCTCCGTCCCGCTAATATTAGCACAAATACTGTTTGCGCGAGAATTAAGGAATATGATATTTTAATAAAATGTTGTGAGTGTAAAAGAATGAGTGGAGAGAGAATGAGTGGAGGGTGTAATAAATTATAATGGTGTTGTGAGTATTAAAATAATGTAGGAGAGAGAATGAGTGGGGTTGGGTGAATATTTTATTAATATAAAGTTTCCTTTTTGGGAGTGTGCGAATATTAGCGGGACGCCCAAAAAGGAAAGTGTGCTAATATTAGCGGGACGGAGGGAGTATATATATATATACTCCCTCCGTCCCAATAAATGCTTCACCATTTTGGGCCGGCACGCAAATTAAGGAAAAAGGTAAGTGGAGAAAGTGTTGTGAGTGTAAAAGTAAAATAGGAGAGAGAATGAGTGGAGGGAATAGTAAATTTGAAAAGTATTGTGAGTATAAAAGTGAAATAGGAGAGAGAATGAGTGGGTGGAATAGTAAAGATTCTTTGTCATTTTAGGAAAGGTGAAGCTTTTAACGGGACACCCATTTAGGCAAAAGGTGAAGCTTGAAATGGGACGGAGGGAGTATATAACTGGAAAAAAAGAGGGGGGAAAATCAACACCCATCACCAACATGAATTTTTGCCCTCCACTCAGGCCTTTTCAGCGCCTTATTTTCATTTAATCTCAATAACTCATGTCGTTTTCAAACATTGCACATCAAGGCATTATAAAAAAAAGGGCAAACCCCGGTGCGCCAAGCGCTCCCCGCCAAGCGGGGGTTGGGAGAGGGAACCATTTGCTAGAGCCTTCCCCTGACAATTGTCAAGAGGCTGTTCGCCAAGGTTCGAACCCGTGACCTTATGGTCACCAAAGGAGCAACTTAACCGTTGCGCCAAGGCTCGCACTCTACATCAAGGCATTATAAACTGTGATTTAATTTATTCAGCAGTATATATGCAACTCACAATTGCATTCTATGACCACGCAATTCCTAGTACTAAGGAAAATTTGCTCAAAATATACAACTTTAATGCTTCATATGAAAAAAAAAAAGGGAATGATTTTTGAAAGGCAGGAATAGTCATGCCTTCAAAACCATTATATTTGTATTATTCATATTGTGGTTGGTAATGGTAAATATTGCCTGTATATGAAAATTGAAAACTAGAATCTACACTAATGGAAGCTGGTATCAGGTAACTCATCTTCCTTAATGTTTCTCTGTAATTATAATTGTGACAGCTTACATCTTACACGCCTTGCCGTCATTGCAGATTTCCTCCTGTAAATAAGCATAGAATCACGTATTATAGCGTCTCAACATAAAAGACTACGAAGTATTATCTTGAACAAAGTGAATTTAATGGTTTTACTTGTTCTTTAGATTGTTTCTAGATTGGATTTATGAACGTATGATATTTGTCTACCTTTAAAATATGGTTGATTACTCTTATCATGCACAGATTAAATTTACCTTAACTTTATAGCTAATAATTTGGGTCCTCTTATCGATTCCATTGATACAAGTGGAAAAAGATGTTAAATCTCAATGTGTAGGAAATATAATTGAGTTTGCATAAATCTGACCTTTTTCTTTCTAGCCTCAAGTACTTGTTCTAAAGGTGGCCGACCTGAAACCAAATATATTGTTAAGATTTCTGTCAGCTGAAACGGACACTAATAGAAGGTATCTGAATAGCGCAGGAGCAATTTGGCAAACAATTTATTCATGTATTTTCCAGTATTTTGTAGTTTATGCATTGAGGGTATTTCCGCTTGTTAGACTTATACGTAGGTGTAAATGGTAACATTGTAATTAGGTTTTGGTTAATGAACATTGTATTTCTTTGACTTATAAATTGATGTAACTTGGCAAGCAAATATAACCCAAAATTATGTATAGGGGACGCACCTGTGACTTGAAGGCGATACTTAGCCCATACACCATACACAGCATCTGCTATTGTTGCGACCTGTTAATAGCAGCATGATTTGTGAGACTGTAAATTCGTCCCAATACAAACTGGCATCTTGAAGGCAAAAATGTCCATAAAACTAAACTTGACAAAGAAATTAGGGGAGACTTACAGGCTCATATTTTGTGATAGCATAAACCCACCCCAGACCAACTGCTTCATAAAGTTTTCTAAATGCCTGCATAACTTTAAAACGTTAGGCTTGACTGGAACCTGCAGTACTCCCTCCGTCCCATAGTATAAGTGTCGCAATTAACTTGTCAATGTTTTTACAGAATGTGCTTTACGCGTTGGTACATTGCTTGTATCATGGTAAAATTACAATGAGACATTTTCATACTTGGAAACGCAATACCTAATATGGGAGAGAGACAGGGAGTATAAGAAAAGAATGACAACAGTTCAGGGATTATCTTGTTCAATTTAAAACAAAAACCAAACCTATGTCTACAAGTTTTAGGATGTTAGTGCATAGTATGTGAGAATCAATGTGTTGATATATCAAATAAGGAAAGAAAAATTAAGTCAGAATCCCTAAAGAAATTCAAAAAAATAAAAATGGCACACATTATGATACGGAGGGGGTACTTATTAACTACGTAAATAAGAGGAGTAAAGCAAAAGCAAAGGGAGCATGCCTCCACGTCTTTGACTACAGTTCCATCGGATAGGATTGCATGAATTCGCCCCATAGCCTGAATGTTCAAAATATGAGATCAATTGCCTATACAAGTAATTTTAATGCTTTAACGACAAAATCCGTAGGAGGTATATTCAAAAGCAAAGATATGACGAAAGCGGATCCAAAACATGGATTTACATACAGTTTTATAGTCAAGGCCTTGATTATCATCCGGAGAATATTGATCAGAACTTATATCAACAAACTTTATGGCTTCATAGTTCTTATTCCTCTCTATCAGCATATTAACCTGATGTATAACATAATCATAATAATAACCACTGATCAATCAGTTGCTCCCTACGTCTCAAAATAAATGAATGTCCAAATTTACTTATAAAACTAAATTTGGACATTCATTTCAGGACGGAGGGAGTGCGATTTAACAACCTTCCAAACGCGAAACACAATGGGCTCCACAACACAGAAGATTAAAAATTATTTCAAATGATGAACAAAATCAACAAGAAATGAGAAGGTGATGAGCATACCTCACGCATACAAAGCGGGCAATCGCCATCATAGAGCATTTTAACCTTCCAATTTCCAGGCGAATTAGGAGGTCCTTTTCCATTAATTTCTTTATCGGAAGTGATGGAATCTGCAGTTGCCCCTTGTACTGCTTGAACAGAATACCTAAATCCTGAAATTCTTGAGCAATCGAAAATTTAACCATCAAAAACGCGAAAAAGAATATCTCAATATAATAAAGAATTGAAAAGATTCATATATGAAGAATATCAACAGGAAAAAACCAAAAATTAAAATAAGAGTGGAATAATAAATTACCCGTTTTGATATGGGGGTATGAAATGGATCCATGGAGGGGATTGGAAGCGCGGATTGGAATCGAGAGGAGAGTGAAATTTGAATGTCTTCTTCCGATGGATGCTGCGGCGGCGGCTGCCCTTATTGTCGCCATTGTTTTAATTTCTTTGATCTCTGGGATGTGAAGAAGAAGAAGAAGAAGAAGAAGAAGAGGAAGAAGAAGAAGAATATGAAGAAGGACGTTTCCGTTAAACAGACAGCGTACGTGGCGCTAGGGTCTTCACTCTTCACTCTTCATCCAATTTGTGCCTAATTTTGCTCTATGCATTTTTTATTTTTTTTTATCATTTACTCATTTATTCTTTCCAAAAATTAATAATAAATCATCTGTAGTGCCTTTATAAAAATAAAAAATATGCACCATCTAAAGTTTTTTTTTCTTTATATAAATAGGCGAGAAAAAAAATGACGTTTCACAAAATTTGGAGGCTTTCATTCCATATATTAGTAGATAGAGCCGTCAAGTTGGGACTGTTCCGTCGGGACGTTCCGTCCCGACCTATAAATGGGACGGAATGGGACAGCATTTTTTCATTCCGTTTGAAAACGGGGCTATTCGGGACGTCTCGTTTGGAACGCAGGACAAACGGGATGAGACGGGACGTCCCGTTCCCGTTTCTTAAAAAAAAAAAAAAAAACGCACATCAAAAAACGAAATAAACCTAACCCTAACCTAAATTAAATCCATTCTCTGTTCTTTTATTTTCTCTCTCTCTCTTTCTCTATTCCGCAGCAACAACAGAGCCCCGCGATCGGCGAGGGGACGACGAGCACTTTCCCCCTTTCCCCGCCGTTCCTTCTTCTCCTCTTCTCTCGAATCTCGATCTCAGTCACCGTGATTCAGCGGCGCCGCGGGTCAGGTACCCTCTTTCTCTTAGATCTGATTCATGTGAATAAATCTGGTTGTTATTTATGTTCTTGTTAAGTCGACTTGAACTTGGTAGAAGGATATAGACCGCTTCCCTTTTCTCATTGACATTTTTTTATTTGTCTTGAATTTTGCCAAATTTATACCCCCACCCCAGCTCTCTCACAATACTAGTTTTACCTGGGCGATAGAAGTCACTTGGTTAATCTCGCACCGCATTTTACTGGAATGGTGCGGCTCGTTGCTCATAGATGAGTTTTGATTTGTAATTGATGCTCAATGAAGGCCTATAGTCTCCTTCTTATTAACATTTGGTTGTGCATGATTGGTTCATTGCTTTTCTCTGTCTTTTTGTGTCTTGATGAGCTCGGATCTACTGGACCGGGCCCGCGCTCGGTCTGGTCCAAGGAACCAGTGACGTGGCAGTTCCTAGACCGCTGGGGGGGAAGACCGCAGACAGATAGGCCCTTGAGGTCAAGACCGCGTCCCTCCCCGCATTAATCCTAACAAAGACCGGAGGGATCCTGACCGCTATATTCGTGCCCGCACGATCTATGACCGTTGGGTCCATGCCCGCAGGAGGCATGACCGCTCCATCTGTGCCCGCGTCAACACGACCGCGGCCACGATGTCGACCGCGGGCTCGTGTCTCGCCTCCCGTTAAACTCTCCCCGCTTCCCTGCTAATTTCAAGCCTTACCGAGCAAGTTAGCTTACCGGCTCGACATGCAAGTTACCGGCTCCCCATCACGCATTTAATGCGCCTGGCCAGTGCGCCTACTATTTCATTTAATGCGCCAAGCCATCTACACCGCTCATGTCCCTTTCACCATGCCCTCCGACACAATGTTTCCTCCCCGACAGTGGCCAATTAGCCGCGGACACGTGTAGCCGGTCAAATACCAAAGTGCCCCTGTGGCCGATCTCACCGCTTACATCAACAAGCACCATTACATTGCCTATAAATAGAAGACCTTTGTCCCTCGGGGCAAGGTAAGTTCCAAATATATCGAGTAAGCCATATTACTCTAAACCCTAAACACACACACACTCCAAGGTATTCCAAGCCTTATTATCTCGCATTCTTACTCACACCCGAGGGCCCGAGTTGGAGTAACATCCAACTTCGACCTTAATCTGCTCTTTTTGTGTTGTGATTTAGGTACATCAATCCACCAAAATATCCTAGACAGATATCCACGAACCGCTTCCGACCCCCGAAAAGCTTGGCGTCATCAAATGGTTCCATTGTCGGAAGCCGACTTTCATTAGTTTTTCCCGTTTAAAATCTTTGTTTCCGTATACACCTCAGATTCTAAACAACCGACCGTCAAAAGCTCTCATTTTCAGCTTATATTCCTTCTCTTCCAAACATGTCTAGAATATTGGAAAACGCCGGTCATTTGACCCTGAGAGGAGGATAATCAGGCCTCACCTTCTAATGTCAATAAGGGAAAGGCTACGACCTCTGTTTTTAACCGTATGGGGCCCGTTCCTGCCCGCTCACACCCTTTCCCCCGCTAGAGCTACGCACAACCGACAGACGAGGCCCGAGCCGAAAAAGCCCAAGCCCTCCTAAATAATAGCCCAAAACCCCCAAGATCCTCTCGAAAATACCGCCTTAAACACTCCACTCTCCCTGAGCAAATCCCGAGAAGGACGACGTAAATCCCGGCCTCCAAGGAGAAGCCGGTCGCGGAGGCTACGGCCATCGCCGACGCTCAATCGAGATGTTTGAGATAGAGGCCAACGGAGGGCTCCAGCTTCCCTCGTGGGTCACTAAGGTTCTCCCAACGAGCTCCCTAAATCGCTTGCTAGTCAAACTAGGGGGCAAACCGGGTCAACCAACCTCGAGCGCGACAGCCCGCCAAGCGCACCGCGGTGCAAGTGGAAGATAGCGAGGAGGTCGGAGAAGAGGCCCAATCCAATCTACGTGCGAAGTCCAAAGCCGCACCCTCGCTCCGACCAAGGAGAAGGCCGCGACTCCACGAGCTAAGAAGCGTAAGGTTGATAGTCAAACCCTAAAGTTTGCGAATTTCATGCAAGATGTGGGAAACCCATCGAAGGCCGCCAGTAAATGTGGCCGCACCATGGACGCCTTCGCCGACAAAATTGTGCGGCACCTATTCAGAGGGGCAAGCCCCCGTACGGACACCTATGATGGCTCCAAAAATGCCAAGAGTCATATGGGACGCATTTGAGGAGCAAATGGCTCTATTCTCCTGATGAGTCTCGCGACGTGCAAAGCCTCGTCGCGACCTTCACGGCAAGGCCCTATCCCGGATGCCGGCTCTCAAACCTCGGTCCATCCAATCATTCAACCGCCCAGAGCATCTTTCTTAATGCCTTTGGCTGGCCGGTGTGCCCGCTAGACCAAAGATGCACCTTGTCCGTGTCAAGCGTGCCCCGGTGAAGCAACAAAAGATTACATCTCCGCTCGTAAAGGTGAGCGAGGAGATTGTAAACTTAGAAGAAGGAGACATCGACTGCTTGAGGGCGGCCTCACCTCCTCTTTCCTCAAAATGAATTTTGCCTCTAGCCCGCCAAAGACCGTGGAGGAAATGTATGAAAGAGCCTCGGCCATAGCATCCGCCGAAGAGACAAACGTGCCCGCTCCCCGAGCCTCTAAGAAAGGAGAGAATAAGCCAAGTCCAGTGAGACCACCCTGAGCCTCGCCCGCCCCAATAATCGTGGCAAAACAGAGGCCGTGGGTCGACAAACTCCCAAGGCAGATAGTACATCTTTCACCGAGCTCACAGAGCCAAGAGCGGTAATAATGAGAGCCTCAGACTTCCTCCTCCTCCCCCAATGCTCGAAAACCAAATGAAAGGAGTAGGGCTAAGTTCGTGAGTATCATAACGACCACGGCACTGCATCAAGATTGCTTCCAACTAAAGAGAATAATCCAACAGAAAATCAATAATGGGGAGCTGACCCAGTGGGTTAAAGGGAACAACAACAGTGCCCCCAACAATAATAACCAAAGAATGGGCACGAAATACACGTGGCCCCGAAAGGAATGAGAGAGATAACTATGATGATGATTTGGAGGATTATGACATTCATTTCATCGGGCGAGGAGCCTCCCTCCAATAAACAACTCTCCCTTCAAATCCGCACTTTGGAGAAAGTTTTTCCGATTCCCCCACGACTCCTAAGAAGAGCAGAAATAGGGTTCAAAAAGAGCGAACTTGCCTCCTCCCTATTTCACTCTACTCACCCCATTACCATCCCAATGAAAATAAACCGGCCAACATACACCGAGTCCTAATTGATACGGCGCGCCAGAGACATCCTCTACTACCACACGTTGGTTAGCATGAGGATGACCGAGGCTAACCCGACTACTTACGCGGGCATGTTGAAGGCTTCACAAATCACGCAATGGGGTAAAGGGACGATTGTGTTTGAAGTAACTATCGGGGAAAACACATGCGTAAGACGGCCAAAATCACTTTCTACGGTGGTCGATCTTCCTTCCCAATACAATGCTATTCTCGGCCTAATCGCCAGCCGAATTGGGAATAGTTGCTTCCGTTCCCCACCAAAGGGTGAAATTTAACACCCCGAGCGGGGTTGCTACCATCAAGAACCACCAGAGATTCCTCCGAGCACTCGAGGAGAAGAGAAAGGCGATAAAGGCCGACATCCCGCCCGCAGATAGGGGCGAGTACAAAACGAAGAAAGTGGAATGCCCTAGCACTTCGTGCCGCCACCCATTCCAATTGGCATGCTTTCTTTCCATACCACTAAGGTGGAGCTCAAGACGAGCGTAAAATCCAAACACTTGGCCCCTATCGAGGGAGGATACATTGATCGAGGAATTGAGGGAGAGATTGACCGCGATGTCATATACTCTATGGAAACACCGACCGAGCCCAGTCAACCCCCAACTATTATCATCGACTCCGCACAACCGTGAAATCGCCGACCTTCAACCTAACGACGAGCTCGAGGAGGTGGTCATCAACCCACACTTCCCGAGCAAACCGTTAAGGTTGGGCCGGAAATTCACTGCGAGGAAAGAAGGATACTCATCGAGTTCCTTAGAGCAAATTGTGATGTGTTCGCTAGAGGGTGGAAGATACGCAAGGAATAAGCGAGGACGTGATCCTCCATAAAATCAATGATGACCCATCCTTCAAGAACATTCATCAAAAATCAAGGTACTTCTCTCCGAGAAAGAAATGGCGATCAAGGAAGAGGTGGAAAAATTACTCAAAGCGGGATAATAAAGGAGATTACCTACCCAAAATGGTTGGCCAATGTGGTTATGGTCAAAAAATCCAACGACAAGTGGAGGATGCGTGCCGATTTCACGGATCTCAACAAGGCATGCCCCAAAGATCGCTTCCCTCTTCCTCGCATAGACAGATTGGTGGATTCTATAGCCGGCCACGTAGTATTGAGTTTCATTGATGCATACTCCGCTACCATCGATCCAAATGGCTCGAAGATGTCCGCTCCGTTGCTTTCATCGTCGCGGCAAGACTTATTGTTACAAAATGATGCCTTTCGGGCTAAAAATGCAGGAGCCACATATCAACGAATGGTCAATCTCGGTCTTCAAAAACCAACTCGGCGTAAACCTTGAGGCCTATATTGACGATATGGTTATAAAAACTAATGAAAACTCCCACGAGCTCGACGTGGAGGAAACCTTCAAAAACTTGCGCCGCAATAACATGAAGCTAAATCCCCTTAAGTGCGCTTTTTGGGGTCAAGGCGGGCAAGTTCCCTGATTCATGGTCAATCAAAGAGGGATAGAGGCTAATCCGTAAAAATCCAAGCCCTATTAGACATGAAACCTCCCGCTTGCGTGAAGGATGTACAAAAGCTCAATGGTCGCATCACCGCACTTCGCCGCTTCATCTCGCGGTCGCCAGAGAGATGCCTCCCTTCTTCAAAACTCTAAAAGGGGGAAGAAGCCTCGATGAATTTGCATGGAATCAAGAATGCCATCAAGCTTTTGAAGAAGTCAAGACATACCTCGGGCACCACCTCTACTCAAAGAGGCTTGCCTCTGGGAAGAGCTTTTTTCGCTTTTAGCAAGCATCGATCCGGCAAGAGGCCGCCGTTCTTGTAAGGGAGGATAATAACTCCCAAATACTAGTTTATTATGTATCTAAGGCGTTGTCCGTCGTAGAAGGGCGTTATCTTAAATATAGAAAAGTTATCTTACGCCTTGTCAGATCCGCTCGAAAATTAAGAGCTTACTTTTTGCACACCCTATAACCGTACCGACCGAGGCCCCGCTTAGAAAGGTTTTACACAAACCGAGTCCCTGGGAGAATGCTAGCTTGTTCTATCGAGCTCACCGAGTTCCGCATCACCTACTCCCGAGAAAGACAATCAAAGCGCAGCCTTAGTAGATTTTGTGGTAGAATCATCATTCGTAATGGCGGACACGACTGGGAAAAAGAAAGCGGCGTAATCCGAAGAAGTCCCAAATAGCCCGAGCACGTAAATTATACAGCCAAGGGAGCGTCCGTAGGAGGTAATGGATTTTATACGTGGACGGCTCGCGAGCAAGCTAATTAGTGGCGCGGGCATACTTCGAATCGCACCCGCGGGGAGAAATTTAAGAGGGCCTTAAGGTTCAAGTTCGAGGCATCTAACAATCAGCCGAGTATGAAGCGATTATAGCAGTGCATGGAATTGGCAAGAGACTTGGGAGTTCGTAATATAAAGATCAATAGTGACTCTCAAATTTCATAGTTAATCAAATTAGGGGGAGTATGATACTATCAACCCAGCTAACTCGCATCGCGGCCTCGCAAAACCCTCATCAAAAATTTCACCTACTATGAGCCGAACCAAGTCACGAGAGAGGATAATGTGGAAGCCGACCTCCTCTCCGTAATAACCGATCAAGAAATTGAGGAATTAGAAACAGATTGCCGATTGAGTTCACGTAAAGACCTCGCTATAGATCGAATTCGTATAAACAATCTGAGGATCAAGTAAGTGGACTCGGGTAGATGAGATCAAGGATTACATCGAGAAACGTAACCTCCCCGAGGATCCAAGAAAGGCTAGAGCCATCGAACGGTGTCCGCAAAATACCTCGTCCTCGAAGGAGTACTTTTCGACGATCGTTCACCAAGCCTTTGCTAAGATGTGTCAAAACTCACATGGTCACCAACTTACTCTATGAGGTCCATGAAGGAGTTTGTGGCGGACATCCAGGTGCTCGCACTCTCTCAGACAAAATCAAATTCCAAGGTTTCTTTTGGCCTACGACGAGGAGTGGACGCACAAGAGTACGTCGAAAGTGTGATAAGTGCCGTAGATTTGCGGACATTCCTAGACTACCATCAACAGAGCGTA
Organism: Adenophora triphylla var. japonica; assembly: GCA_022495995.1. NCBI lineage: Eukaryota > Viridiplantae > Streptophyta > Magnoliopsida > Asterales > Campanulaceae > Adenophora > Adenophora triphylla. The sequence goes on along the minus strand of JAFEMH010000234.1, from coordinate 770,658 downwards.
CTTCGTAGTACCATCGCGGCCGTTTGATACGTGGGGATAGATCTTATTGGACCATTTCCAACTGCTAGAGGAAACATTAAGTATGTTGTTGTGGCCGTGGATTATTTTACTAAATGGACAGAAGCCAAGGGATTAGCTACCATCTCTGAGGAGAATACTATAAATTTCGTCCACGACCACATCTATTGCCGATTTGGAGTTCCCCGAGCAATAATTTCGCATAATGACACTCGCTCCGTAAAGTTCACCGCGGAGTGTGAGAGAATGAAAGTACAACACCGCAAATCTGCAGTTGCCTATCCTCAAGGAAATGGCCAGGCTGAGGCCGCAAACAAGCTAGTCCTGACCGCCCTAAAGAAAAATTTGGAGGGGCGAGGAGGACGATGGTTGGACGAGCTCCACACCGCATTATGGGTTGTCCGCACAACTATAAGAAATTCTACATGATAAACTCCTTTCTCGCTCACGTACGGGTCGAGGCAACGGCTCCAGCTGAGGTTGCCCTACCTCGCATGCAGTCACATACTTCGACGAGTCTCAAAACGAGGCAAAATGTAAGGTGTGACCTGGACGATCTCGAAGGAAAGAGAATGCGGGCATATGAAAAATGGTGAACTACAAGCGTAAAGCGAAGAAGCACCACGATAAAAGGGTGAAGATGAGGAGTTTTTCACTGAGATCGGGTACTTAGAAGCGTAGAGGTCCAAGTGGGCCCAACCTCGGTTTCAATAAACCGTCCCCGAAATGGGAGGGACCATACGAGGTTACCAAAATAGTCAAGGAGTGGTACCTACATATTGCGACCAAGGGAAGGAGCAGAGCTCAAGCACGCTTGGAATAGCGATCACCTTAGAAGATACTTCTTTGAAATCTTTGTAATTTTTGGAGGGAGTATAGACCCCTATATATATATATATAAGTGAGAAGTTATCATCATATTTTGATGGAAAAACCTATTCCCACCAGCCTTCAAAAGCTAGAGTGGATGTCCGCAGCGGATGCCGCAGGTTAAAGAGCCAACATATGAGCTCCTACCTACTGATGCGCAAAGATTCTTTAAGATCCGCAAGCCTATATGTGTACAAAGGGCCATTACGTCCGTACTAGATCGCGGGGAGGATACTCCGTCCTGCCCGCGTGACACCACCAAAAATAAGTGGATATAGATGCCATGGGGACAAAGACCGAAAGTCCGCCCGCCGCTCGCGCGAAGGTCCTCGTTAGTGGCCGTTATCGTATGCCCGTATGTGACAAAGGCCTACATATAAGCCCGTTCACCTGATCGCCATAAGACCCTCACAAAAATCTCAAGGGGTTTTCAATAAAGGGTCAAAAAGCGTGAACCTCCAATAAGGGGATACAGCTGCTGTAGGTTAAAGTGCCTCTATGCTAAATATGCTCCTACCTACCGATGCGTAGACAATAGCCTCACGGCCACCTTCTACATGCCCTACGAAAGTAGCTTGTCTGTTACTTTTGACTTACACCACACCGCAAGGCTGGGAATAAGTGTAAATGGATGGGAGTGATCAAAAGAGTTTAACAAAGCCAAATAGACAAACTGGGGTTAAGGCCCCTAAATTTGCCACAAGGCTAAACAAACGCGGTCACAGAGAAATAGGGCTGACTCTCACTAAAAACCTCAAGGGGTTTTGAATAAAGAGTTAGGAAAACTCAAAAAATGCGGGCAAAGGGCCTATTAAGCTTTTGACCGCAGAAGGAGAGTATAAAATTTAATTGTTAGTCAAAAACGCTGGAAAAAGTAAGAAGCAAGAAGGCAAGTACTAAGGTGCTCGAAAGTTGCCAAATACTCAAAATAGCCTACAAGACAAGCAATTAAGATAAACAATGCAGGAGCCAAGGGAAGAAAAATGTTTCTATTAAATGAGGAAAAATAATTACAAGGTCCTAATCTATTACAAAAAAGAAACAAAAAAGACCTATACTAAGGGAGCTTGGCCCTTGGGATCCTCAATAACCATATTTGTGGCCGCACCTTTTGTGCCCACTTCTGAAGCAAGAGTTTGATCCTCGGGGCCTCCGTGACTCGTGGCCGCACCTTTCCGTGCCCGCCTGGCCGGAGTGGGAGAGGGAAGGCTAGTCACGAGCACCTCTCGTAATAGGATCGAGGAGGGCTCAAGCAGAGACCGGAGCGTGGGCCGCCCGCAGGGGAAAGAGATCACCTACGGCAGCCCATCCGGAAGAACACGAGCCAGTGGCATCCCCAAGTGACATCGGGTTCTCCCCAAATCGCAGCCTCATCCAGCTCGCCGATCGTGCTAAGTGGTCAAGCATTTCGCCACAGAGGCAAGGAGGCCGCAATGGATGCCTCCAAGCCCTTAACCTCATCCTCTGACAGAGGAACTAACGCATGCCCAAAGTGTGCATTCAAAGATCCGTAGCAACAAGCGAGCCAATCACGACCAACTCCCGCAAGGAAAACTTGCCCGCGGCCGCGGTTCCGACCGTGTCCGGACCCCGGCCTCATACCGAGCGATTCTCGGCGATGAGCGCTTGAACTCCTGAGTTCTTATATTCCTCCACCGCCTACTACGGACATCATCCAGAGCGGACTTCCCTCCGCCTCCAACCGTTTGTATGGAAGCAAATGCCGCTTCTGACACCATCCACCTTTTTCTCCAAGGTCTCCACGGCCACCTTCACGGCCTCCACTCGCCACGAGCTCTTTGTTCCTAGGCTCCCACTGCCTTACGCCCCTGAGCTCATCCCGCCGACTCTTCGCCTTTTTCAAGGCTCTTCTCCAACTCGTCACCCTCTCTCGGAAACCCTTCAAATCGGCCTCCTCGTGGCAAAGGCCTTATCCTCGCATCAATGAGGAGTTCAAGGTCCCAACCCTCTCGAGCCTGCTTCACCACTGAGTTTGGCCGCCAAAATGGAAGTCTTATTCTCCACGTCGGCGACAAGCTATCGCAGCCTCTCCCGCAGACGCAAAGACTTTATTGCTCACCTACGGGAAGGAGAGTAAGAGTTAGACAAAGATCGAAAGGGGGAAAGGGTGAAGGCAAAGAGAAAAACGATTATCTACTCCTGGCCGAGCAAGGCCTATATCCCTCACCAGTGGCAGAGGCATTCTCCTCGGCAACCACATTTTTGTAGAAGTCCTGGGAGTAGAGACGATTCACCACCCGATCCCCACCGAGGCATTGCTGAATTCCGGTGTAAATGTCCACCCCAAGCATACCTGGGCACATCGTATAACTTCTTTCCGACGGCCAGAGTCTCCTCGCGGTGGTAAGGGGCCACCGGTAAGCAACCGAGCAGATTGTCTCCCAATGGGGGAGAAGCTGGATGAGACGGAAACCTGGAGCAAATGTAGTCCGAGGAGGAGCATCCCCAATTTTCTCGAAGCTTCCCGTGTCCTCGCCCGCCTCCCCATCCCTTTCATTCCTTTTCCGGAATCCACTTGATGCCCTAAGGAATGGTGCGACTGTGAGGATGCCCGCATCGCACGTACGGGCAAGGGAGGACCCTCGTGGCGGAGGCAGCCTCCCGCGGTGGGGATAGACTCGAGCTAGTCGCAGGCTCCCGCCTTCCTACTAACGACGGGCACAGCTATTCTTGCCTCGGAGTCCTCCCATCTCGCCTTGCCTCCTCTCGGGCAGCCTTCCCTATCGCCTTCATATTTTTGGCCTTCAACTCGAGCAAAGATTTAGGGGGCCATCGAAGTTATACTCTTCCTGGATCTACTCGAGGAAAAGAAAATGGTTAGAAGACAAATTCGAAAAAACCAAAGGCAAAATAAATTTGCAACAATTTCTAAAAAGTCGAGACCGATGAGTTCGAGGATCGCATTCGCCGCCCAAAGATACAGTGTGTCCTACAAGCCGGCCTCAAATTGGTAGCGCTCGTGCACCCTCCAATCGTGTTCATGGGGCAAGGGCTCTATTTCTAGTCTGGGGCACGCTGGGCGCCCTCCGCGAGGAGCCACCCCGAGTAGATCAAGAGGGGCTCATATTCAACTACGGCGCCCACATCATAAACGGGCTCCTCCCCGCGGCCGAGATAGGTGGCCGATGTTTCTCTAAGGCACATCGCATCCCGTCGCCAGAGGATGGGTCCGGATAACTACTAGCGGCCACCTTCATCGGACCGGGCTCGAGGGTTTGGAGAAGGGCCAACCAAATCTAGACTCAATGACCAAAATATCCCTCTCGGTTCCATCGGGTCAAATTTGTTCGATCGGGGAGAGAAGGTCCCGGTAGAGTAGTTCCTAGCCTTCAAGCTCGTGGATGCCCCGACCGATTTGGTTCGACAATAGGCGTAAAGCCCGGCCAGTGGTAGGTTCATGACCTAAGAATCTCGCAAAACACCTATAAAGGAGACAATGGCCCTGATGGGCATTAGGAGTCAATGCATGGGAAGGCGCTGCCAACTCCGTGAAAAAGTAGAAAAAGGGGTCCAGTGGGCAATCTCGTGCCATTCTCAAATTGGGCACCATAAAAACGCAGCCCCGTTGTCCTCGCGTGACATCCGCTATGGTCTCTTGCCTCACTGTCCTTCCCTTTATTCGGACATGGCCCAAGGTGCGGACACGAAAGGCATTGCGGTCCACATTGTAAACATCATAAATATCCTCCTCCCACCAATCGTAGCCACCTCCTCGTTTTCTTACCACGGCCACGCGCTGTGGTTCACCTCAAGAGCCGGCCTCGCCTTTATTTCCGGCAGGGCCACCACTATCTCCTCCTGAGTCGTGGTCGAAAAGCATCAACAATGTTCGTAGTCTCGCCGGCCTTCTTAGAGGTCCCCGCAGCCTCCTATCCTCAACCTCGCGGTCATCCTTCTCGGCCTCCGAGCTCGCCGAGCCAAAGAGACCGGTGGCATCACCGCGGCGTAGTTACTTCAGCCTCATTCTCTTCGCTCCGCCTGCCTCAAAATTCAGTAGGCTCCAGCTCTCCGCCGCTACTCAGGTCGATTGGGTTATTAGGGGCCGCGGCACATCGGGAAATATGGTCCTCAGGGGCGTAACATCTAAAGTGGTCATTCGTGTCCGTGCAGGTGCCCGCGCATCATCGGGTTTGTTCAAGATCCATCGCTCACACTTTTCCCACCACAAATTACTTCAGTGGACGCGAATCGCTCTCCTCACTAATTCAATCGGCGTTCGCAGCCGAGCCTCTCTCACGGGGGAAACCCGCACAAAACCCCCATTACAAAATTTCTCAAATTACCGGTATCCCCCAACACCAAAACATCACCGCCTTTTTACCCTTTTATCCTCGCCTCCCACAACCGGTGGGACAAAAGGCCCCCATCGGGATTTTTCACGTAAGTATTGGAAGCACTCAAGTGGATAACCTAAGCCACCCACGGCCTACCTTCCTAAATATCCCCCTTTCCGTTTACAAACGGCAAACAGATCCGGAGTGCTCCCATCTCCTAACTCTATGGGACTACGGGGTCCAAACTCACGAGTAGTCATTTTACAAAACCTTAAAAGAAAAACAGTAAAGAGATGAAGAAGAAGCACCCCAATAATTACTTACGAAGAAAGACTTGAAGGTTGGATTCGGAGAACACTAGCACGTAATTGCAAAGCAAGAAATTTCTCTCTCAAGGGCTCTTTCAAGGTTCGGAAACGGTAAAAAGGGCTCGAGGTTTAAGGGTTTGGTATTTATAAGGCCTACCTATACGGGTTAACCCATTAACCCGTATTAATTAGCCCACAAACCACGCCGAACCCCGAATCGTCTCCAAACGTTTGAAAATTCGAAAATTCCGCCGGTTAAGCATTTATTGCCCCTCGATGACCGACACGCACCCCCGTACGTACCACGCCCATCTTTTCATCTCGCCAAGGGGCCCACTGATTAACCGGGAGGCACAAAGATGCAAGTGGCCACGCGTCTCTCACCGGGTGCCTCCCGAACGTTCCCGTATGCCCACGAGGCAAAGCAACAACCAACAAAAACGCTAACACCGGTGCTCGCCAAAGCGGCGGTCTAATCCAACCGAAGCTTAGTACCTCCTCGCCGTACCAAAATAATCACACTGAGCTGGGGGCCATTGATGAGCTCGGATCTACCGGACCAGGCCCGCTACGGCCTGGGTCCAAGGAACCAGCTGACGCGGCAGCCTAGATCACAGTGGGGAAGACCGCGGACAGATAGGCCTCGAGGTTAAGACCGCGTCCCTCCCCGCATTAATCCTAACAAAGACCGAGGGATCCCGACCGCTATATTCGTGCCCGCACGATCTAGCGACCGCTGGGTCCACGCCCGCAGGAGGCATGATCGCTCCATCTCGCGCCCGTCACAATACCTTTGACCGCGGCCACGATGCCGACCGCGGCTCGTGCTCGCTCCCAGCTTAAACTCTCCCGCTTCCCGGCTAATGTCAAGCCTTACCGAGCAAGTTAGCTTATCGGCTCGACATGCAAGTTGCCGGCTCCCCATCACGCATTTAATGCGGCTCGCCAGGCGCCTACTATTTCATTTAATGCGCCAAGCCATCTACACGGCTCATGTCCCTTTCAGCCATGCCCTCTCGATACCAATGTTCCTCCCCGACAGGGCCAATTAGCCGCGGACACGTGTAGCCGGTCAAATACCAAAGTGCCCCTGTGGCCGATCTTACTGCTTACATCAACAAGCACCATTACATTGCCTATAAATAGAAGACCTTTGTCCCCTTGGGCAAGGTAAGTTCCAAATATATCGAGTAAGCCATATTACTCTAAACCCTAAACACACACACACTCCAAGGTATTCCAAGCCTTATTATCTCAGTATTCTTACTCTCACACCCGAGGGCCTGAGTTGGAGTAACATCCAACTTTGACCTTAATCTGCTCTTTTCGTGCCGTGATTTAGGTACATCAATCCACCAAAATATCCTAGCCAGATATCCATAAACCGCTCCTGACCCTGAAATGCTTGGCGTCATCATGTCTGCTAAACATACATAATTCGTTTAATTCTGCATCTATACTGTTTATCTTTCTAGAAAGGAAGAAAACAGAAAACAAAATTGTATCGAGGTACAAAAGCTTAACTTTTAGTGTTATGCTTTGAATTGGATTTATATGAAGTATGAATCATTAGGTTCATCGTCATAAAGATTTTTCACTTCTCATTTTTCTATATATTTCATTTTTTTCTTACATTTTCTTAACTGCAAACAGAATGATAGTGCCTTTTATTGTGAAATTACATTTAATTGTCATTGCATCAGGAGTTTTATCACATTTGCTTTGTTGGCATGCTGTAACATTTGGTTTCTGTTCACTCTTTTCAGAAATGTATTCATGCAATGTCTCCTACTCCAGCATCTACCATGTTTTATAAATATGTAGTTTGGAGTTGGCGCCTAGTCAACGTTTATTTCTCATAGTCAACGGGTCCCGTATGGGTCTCACGGGATCCCGCGTCCCGTAAATGGGACGGGATGGGACGGAGTATTTTTGTCCCGTCCCGTTCCGTTCCCGTCGTGGAACAACGTAATTTTGTTTCATCTCGTCCCGTATTTCCGTATTGACGGCTCTATTAGTAGGACTCATATTTGAAATGAAATCAACCGCGATAAAATGGGAAGGTTTAACTATAGCTAAAAAATTTGTGAAATAGTGTAAAAGAGAGAAATAATAAATAAGAGCAATTTTAGTACTTTTATTAATATAATAATTGTCTTTTTTAAAATCTATGAAAAATTTAAAAGCAACCATTATTTTGGATGCAAGAGGAAGTAAAATTCAAATGCTTACATGCCCGTGTTCAAGGACACGGGTTTTTTTTTTAATTAATTTTTTTTTAAGGGCAAAATGGAAAAGGGACAAATTAGTGAGGGCAAAATGGGAATTTTCGCACTTGGTACTGTTCAAACAACTGTAACACCCAGGTCTAATTTATACTATAGATAATACTAGTACATGCCCGTGTCCAAGGACACGGGGGGTTTTTTTTTTTTTTTTAAATAAATTTTTTTTTTAAAGGACAAAATGGGAAAGGGACAAATTAGTGAGAGCAAAATGGAAATTTTCGCACTTGATACTGTTCAAACAACTGTAGCACCCAGGTCTAATTTATTATATAGATTTTCAGACGAAATTGACATTTATTTTAGTGGCACACAACTATGTACTCCATCCGTTCCGGTTCACTTGGCATCAAAATGAATGGCACAATAATTAAAAAAAAAGAATAAAATAAAAGAAATGTGTGATAAAAAATGAAGAGAGAGAATGAGTGCAATAAATAGTAGGCTTGGTTAATAAATCGAGTGATGGAAAATAAAGAGAGAGAGAATGAGAGTATAGAGCTAATATAAAATTATAAAAAGTCATTATTTTGATAATACAAGAAATTCGAATTGATCAAAATAAAAATTAGCTGAAGTCCAAGAGGACGGAAGGAGGTTATCACATATCTTTTGTGTCGGTGTGATTCGATTTAAAAACAGTTTGGTGGATCCACAAGTTACTGTCCATTTCCATTTATATTTTAATGACTCACATTATTGTCATTTGTTAATGACATTTTAGTCATTTTTTAAAATCGTATAATCGCTAAGTGGTTAAAATGGGCACGAATTAGTGACGTCAGGTGCATAGAATGGGGATGGGGTAGAAAGGAAAATAAGGTAAATTCAGAGGAGTTTTTTCCAGATCATCACTTACCGAGTCGAGGTCATCATCTTCTTCGCGTGCTCTGCAACTTTTACCCTTCCCATTCGATTCAATGGCCTTCTTAATCAAAGGAAATTCCTTCGCTCAGCTTCGTTCTCATACGCAGGCACCTTCTCTCTCTCTCTCTCTCTCTCTGTATGCATATATATATGTATAGCGTCGATCGATCTGCTACTTTTTCTCTCTTATAATTGTTGTTTCTTCCTTTTCTTCTCTCTCTAAACATGGATGGATTTATGTGCTTATTCTTCAATCTGATTGAATTATTTTGCTGGAGCAGAAAGGAGATGATTTGCTCTCAACATCGAGACGCGGATTACATGTCGCACCGGGGCCTCGCGAGCAAGCTGTGAGTTTTCCTTTCTATTCTCTTAGTACTGAATTTAATGTCTACTAATTAAATCATCCTCATCTTGGATTCTATACCTTATCATATGATTTACAGTGGCTGAGCCAGAATTCTTTTGAAATGGAGGCAAGATCATTGTCATTAAATAAAAGGGGGCAAATTAAATTCCTAGTGTATTGTTTCCTTACATAAATGGGGGAGAATTTCCATTTACTACTCTATGTTGCTAGTTTTGACAAAATGTATGCTAGTATTTTTTGTGATATCCCCCCCCTCCCACCTCGAAAATATGTGGGAATTTTGTGTGATATACAGAAGACCCATCCGCTACTACTAAGTATCAAATCATCCATTGGACTTTTGGAGGCCTGTGATGGGCTGTGGTTGGTTGACCCAATTGAGGAGGTGATTAGTGGGCCAGTGTGTGGTGCCTATACGTAGCGGTTGGGCTTCGGGCTCGGGTCGTTACAAATGGTATCAGAGCGGAACCCCGCCCTTAAGGCTTGCTAGCTAGCCCGGGGGTACGATGATGCAGTATGATGGGATAAATATGAGTTTTATTTTAATTAATTGTTATTTTATTAGTATTTTCGGAATTAAATGTAGTAGGATGATTATAAGAGGTTTTAGAGTAGATTTAGCATTGATTTAGTAGTTTTAGACTTCTATTAGGTTACCTTATAGGTTAGGCTTTATTTTAGGATGATATTTCTTGTTTTCTAAGTTTTATGAGTGCTATAAAATAGCCTCAAAGTTGTAATCCGAAAATCGAGAGTTTGATTAATAAAAATTAGATTTGCCGTCAGGCAATTATTAGGGTTTCAATCCGTCTTGTTTCAATTCCGTTCGGTCTTAATTCTCATAACCTTGCTTTCGCTATCATTCGTATCGTGGAGTTCCCGGTGATCAACGGCCGAACGAGGACAAGGAAGTGGTGGTCGTGGTAATCGTGGTAGTGGCCGCAGATCGTATCCCCACGGAGACGAAATCCATCGACATCATTACCTACGTGACATCGAGAAAGACGAATTGCGAAGACAGATTCAAGATCTCCAACTTCGCCACAAGGCGTTTCAAGATTCAAGAACTCCAACGTCGCCTTGATCGTGTGGAGGGTCCACGAGTCCAACGACATCTAGCGTGTTTGGAGGTTCCCACCGATGTGGGCTCGGAGTCAGATCTGTGGTCTGATGATGATGAGGATATCTATCCTTTCGATCGTGATCAAGAACTTGAGTGCAAGAGAGAGGCCGATCCTCCTGTTCCCGTGGATTGCTTTGTTGATTCGACAGGTTCCGACGTTGTCATTGATTGGTCAAAACCACCAATCTTTGATGACGATAATAATGAAGAAGATTTTGAGGGTTTTGACCCAGCAGAAACCATTGTGTTGCAGCGCACCAGTCCCAGCAGCAGCTCGGCGCAGCAAGCACGACCGTGCCAGTTTCCCATACACGACCGTGCGAATAATGACGATGTGGGAGTCCTTTGCGCACTGTTCTGCACGACCGTGCCATTTTTCAAGACACGCCCGTGCTCGGCGACCCTCAGCCGAACCTGGGAGCAGGTTGTGATTTTCTGGGTTCATCTATTTTGCTGAAAGGAGGCATTTTTGGTTCTTATTGTTATGAGGATCCCTTTTATGTTGAAGTTTCGTTTATTTTGCAATCTGGGTTCTTCAAAGGTTTATTCATTGAGAGTTTTTTAGTAAACGGATGGACAGATTGGATGGATGTGATGAGAAGTGCTACTAAGTATACAGTTCGAAGACGTTTGAAGCTTAAGTTTTCAGAGGTATTTCCGAAGAGCAACGACTCAAATTCGAGGTCGAATTTTTCTAAGAAGAGGAGAATGATGCAGTATGATGGGATAAATATGAGTTTTATTTTAATTAATTGTTATTTTATTAGTATTTTCGGAATTAAATGTAGTAGGATGATTATAAGAGGTTTTAGAGTAGATTTAGCATTGATTTAGTAGTTTTAGACTTCTATTAGGTTACCTTATAGGTTAGGCTTTATTTTAGGATGATATTTCTTGTTTTCTAAGTTTTATGAGTGCTATAAAATAGCCTCAAAGTTGTAATCCGAAAATCAGAGAGTTTGATTAATAAAAATTAGATTTGCCGTTGTGCAATTATTAGGGTTTCAATCCCGTCTTGTTTCAATTCCGTTCGGTCTTAATTCTCATAACCTTTGTTTCGCTATCATACGATCTGGGTATTGATTGACCTTGCTAGGGACGGCAAGGGTTTGAGAGGGGGAGATTGTGATATCTCCCATCCCACATCGGAAATATGTGGGAATTTAGTGTGATATATAGAAGTCTCATGCACTACTACTAAGCATTAAATCATTCATTGGACTTTTGGAGGTCTGTGATTGGCTGTGGTTGACCCAATTGAGAAGGTGCTTAGTGGGCCAGTGTGTGGTGCCTACTTAGCGGGTCGGGCTACAGGCTCGGGTCGTTACATTTTTTCCCTAAACCAATGGGGCAGCTGCCCCCAATACCATATGGGTGACTCTGCCAGTGATGAAGTTAAGACTATGTATTGTCGTAGATTTGGGCATGAAATAGAAGAATTCTATTTTTATTTTTTTGTCTCGTTATGGTGTTGTTTCAGAATCTCATCTTCTTAAATAAACCCATTGGTCCTTAGTTCACACATTTTTCTTCAGTTTATGCCTTATATTTCATGGCCAAAGTGTGATGCACAAGTCTCCCATGGCTGGTGGGGAATAAGATAGATAATTATGAAGTAGAAATCTCGAGGACACTCTTAGCTCATACCAGGGCCGTTCCAAGCATGTTTTAGGCCCGAGGAGAAGTCAAATGAACCCAAATGACTTTTTTTTATCCATATGTCAAACAAGATGGTTTGTTGATTAGACTCTTTCTACCCAACTCTGCATGGAAATCTACAGCGTACTTCTTGTCCTTGTACTCCTATTTAGCTTATCGATTTACTCTTGACAATTGACTGTTGCTTATCGATTTGGTACTGCTTATCGCCTTATACATGTCTTTGAGATCTTATCTGAGTCGAGGCTTACTTCTTTTGGTCTATAATTGCGATGATTGAAAGATAGATCGACTTCTAGAGACTATGCCTCTGTTAATTTAAGACACACCTTCATTTTCTGGTATGCATTATCTTTTCTTGTGACAAATACATACTAATCATAATTTTAGTTGTGAAAAGATATTTTTAGTAGACATACTATATAGGATGGTTTGGGTGAGACTATTGATTTATTACTAAGACACATTTTCAGTCCATTTCATTTCCTGCTGTCTGACCAGAAAAGCCAAAAATTCTTTCTTTACAGGTTTTATATTCTTCGTATTTACTTGCAATAATCTGCTTATATCTAGGTTAAGAAAGTTAGGCTCCGTTTGTTTGGTGGAAAATGTTTTTCGGAAAACATTTTCCTCATTTTTCGGTGTTTGGTAAGCACCGGAAAATGGAGAAAATGTTTTCCCCACTTTTCTAAGTAAATGACTTACGAATTTTTCCTAAGTAAAACATTTTCCGAAAAATGGTAACACACACACACACACCTAACTTTCCATACACCCCCACGTTACCCACCCCACATCAACCATCCCCTACCACATCCCCTTATAAAAAATTATTTACATTAAAATTATTTTTTACAATCCCCCCCCCCTCCCCCCCGCGGTCGGGTCAAAAAAAAAATTAATCATTTTAAATTTATTTTTAGCAACTCCCCACTTCCACCACCACCACATCAAGGTAAAAAAAAATAAAAATTATTCATTTTAAAATTAGATTTTAACAACTCCCCCACTCCCAATCCCAAGCAATTTTATTTTTTATTCATATTAAAAATATTTTTTAAACAACCCTCCCTCCCCACCCCCCACCAACCCCCCTCCCACGGTCAAACTTTTTTTTACTCATAAAAAAAGGGTAAACCCCGGTGCGCCAAGAGGGGGTTGGGAGAAGGAACCACCCTACCCTACCCTCCCCCACTCTCGGCTACCATCCTACCCCACCCCCACACCCTACCCTATCACCACTCTAAATTCTCTACCATCATCTTATCCTTTACATTTTCCCCACCACCCTACCCTACCCTACCTTACCCCACACCCACCAACCCTACACCCACCAACCTCACCTCCTACCCTACCACCCCATTAAAAATATTTTTTAAACAACCCTCCCTCCCCACCCCCACCAACTCCCCTCCCGCGGTCAAACTTTTTTTTACTCATAAAAAAAGGGTAAACCCCGGTGCGCCAAGCGGGGGTTGGGAGAAGGAACCACCCTACCCTACTATCGGCTACCCACCCTACCCTCCCCCCCACTCTCGGCTACCATCCTACCCCACCCCCACACCCTACCCTATCACCACTCTAGCCTACCATCATCTTATCCTTTACATTTTTCCCACCACCCTACCCTACCCTACCTTACCCCACACCCACCAACCCTACACCCACCAACCTCACATCCTACCCTACCACCCCACCTCTATCACCCTACCCCACCCTATCTATTTCAACTTACCTCAAATTGTGTTTTTATCGAAAAATATTCTCCTTTAATTTATTAAACACATGAAAATATTTTTCGAAAAACATTTTCCTTACCAAACAGCCGAAAACATGTTTATGTCATTTTCCGGAAAACATTTTCATTTTCCGGATAACATTTTACGGGAAATCATTTTCCTAAAGTCGTTTTACGCGAAACAAACGGAGCCTTAGTATATGTGGATTATATAAGCTGTTATAGCAAGGTGCTGGCCTATTACCTATAATTTGAATGAAGACATTGTTTAACTAATTGCATTATGATTTTTTTAGTTTAATACTAGCATTTTCATTCACCTTCAATTTTTCTTTTTACCCAATTCATATAACATATTAGTATGGTATCATTCTTGTGGTTTGCGGTTCTATATCTGCTGACAAGTTTTCATGCATAGCTCATGCTGCTTGGAGCTATGCATGCGCAACATATAGTCCAATTCAAATTTATCGTCATATTGTTTCTTTACTTCTTTTTGATAAGATGTTACCTGTTACTCTGTTGCTGGATATACATTTAAAAGTTGTATCCCCTGAATTTTCATTTTTTTGACTTTAAATAGTATGTGCAAACTTTGATTTCTCAGTGTTTTGTTATGTATTTGACTGAACTCATCTCCTTACAGCTCTTGGCGAAGGACCCAGCACTACGCCGTTTCAAATCTTTTAAGAAAAGTGTCAAAACTCTTAAAAGAGTAGGAGATGTTCTAACTGTTGTCGTCGTAGCTGGTATGTTGTTCTTCAATTTTTATAATGAATAATGATTTTTACAGCAATAGTGTAATTTCAAAGCAAGTACCCTCCGCCCTTAAATGAGTGTCCATTTTCCAAAATAAAAATGTCTCTAATTAAGTGTCCATTTGCTAGTGTGGGTGCTAAAGTCACCTTATAAACTATTACTCCCTCCGTTCTACCCACAAAGGCACAAAATGGGTCTTGCACGGGAATTAAGGAGAGTTTATAGTGGAGTGACTGTTCTGAGTATGAAAAGTGAGGTAAGAGAGAGAATGTGGGGTAGGAAATAGTAAGTGGATATTATATTGTGAGTATGACAAGTGGGTTCTATGAATAAATAAGTATTAAAAAGTTTCCATTTTGAGAGCGTGACTTTTTAAATGGGAAACCAAAATGGAATTTTGTGTCTTTTCGAGTGGGACGGAGGGAGTATGTTCTAATTTGCACTTGCATTGATATTGTGTGCTCATTAAGGGTGTATTTATGCAAATACGTCACTAAAAGTGCTCAAAACTCAACTTCCTTTAATTCCCTTCAAAATCAAGAAATGGATACTCATTTAGGTACGAAGAGGTTGCGATGGGGGGGGGGGAGTAACACAGTAGCAGATCCTCTAGACTGTACCATTACCATTTGCTCCCAAATATACATCTGCAAACTTATAGAGAAATCCTTTTTGCATCCTTAGCAGTGCCACACTGTTTGTCACACACGCACACACATGCGTATGTAGATGTGTGTGTGTTGTGCACCATCTATGGCTATTATATTTAGGGCAATGTTAGGGGCACAAAAAAAGTTTACCAAAAGATGGATACGAAATGAGGTGTCGATATTTTATTGGTTGCATCAATTGTGGACTGCCACACTTTAATTAAAAGCACCAACATAACCATGACACGTCATTTTGTGAACCAAATTTTGTAACATTTCTTTGTGACTATTACCGTTATATTTATGTATGTATGAGTATATAACAACATCCATGGTTTAGGGATGATTGAACCTGTAGTAGCATTATACGACACCAAAACAGATATCTTACAAATTTGCTATGTGTCCCAGCTTCCTGCGTATCTTACCCATCCCATGGCTGGTGGGATTGAAGACTCCGTCCAACCAAGTTTTAAATTGCTTAGTTATTCATTCAAATGAGAAAATGGTGAAATATGTATTCTGTTTATGAGTAATGCATCCCAAGATTTTGTACCATTACCAAGGCAAATTTTCAGTCTCATACCCGATTCTATTGTCCTTGGCATAATCTAGATAATAATCACCTCCTCATTAATTAGAAAATTATTGTCTCTTTCTATTATGGGAATGATGGTTTTAAGGAGGTATAAGAGTGGGAAATTTTGAAATGGAACCTAACGAATCCTTTGTGGAAAATTTGGAGCTCTCTATCCTATTTATATTGGTAGGGGCATTAGACAAACTTATCCATCCCAAATGACATGGCAATGCATTTGATTGGTTAGATAGAACACCGCTTGACATTGAGGGCATAACTAACCAATCACATGCTCCGCCACGTTGGTTGGAGTGGAAAGGTCAGTTAAGATCTTGGGATCCTTAACATCTTACTCTACTTATATATTTAGCCAAAGACATATCCGCAATCTGGTTACTAAATATTATGCTACCTTCTCAGGGAAGTTTCGAAACGTAAGCCTTGAGTCCTCAATAACCTGCTAGGCCTTATGCCAGAACCCCCTTCTGCCAACGACTTGAATTTTAAGCTTGATGATATATTTGTTTACTTCGTCATGGTCAATTTCTTTTTATAGCATTGTTGTATACTTTACGACTTATGTGCCCAGCCTTCTCGACCAAATTGAGTAACTAATTGTCGTGCTTGCTTATCCAAAAATATTAAGCTGCTCTTCTCCACTGTTTGCCGTTTAAGCCATGCAAATAGTGACGAGAGGAGAGCCTCAGTGGAAGTGGTACTCTGTGGTCCTGTCACTTTGGGGTACGACAAGCTTAATGTACAAATTTTATTTGCATATTTGCAAAATATCAACTCACCAAGTACAAATGTGTATCATGCTATGCTGCATCTTTTCTTTTGCGAATAGTCCTCATTAAATTCAAAGTCAACGCCCCTTTTCCTTTTGGGGAAATTAGCGATAGGTCCTTCACCCCAATCAAAAACCAATTAATACAAGGATTTTAGAATTTAACCACCTAGTCCGGCAACAAAATCAAAATTCCACCTAGTCCCTCACTAGTTTAAAGACACGCATGTCATTAATGGACAGCCTGTCACACCCTCTCTCCTCCTTCATTTTTTTCCCCTCAAAACTTTAAAATGAAATATCTTAATATTCAAAAGTCAAAAAAAAAAAAATTGAGAGCACTGTTGTATTCGTATCGTCAAGACGAATCAAACTAGTAGAATCAACAACAACAACAACAAAGCCTTAGTCTCAAAATAATTTGGGGTCGGCTAACATGAATCCTCATATGTCATCATGTAAAAAGGTTGTTGGAAAAAAAAATGTCTTCTAATTTACTTAATTCACAGTTGTTTTAGCTAAGTTCACAATTGTTTTTAGTATTTTATGGCCTCTATTTTTTATTTTTTATGAGATTATTTGACATGTTTGTTAAGTTCACACTTGTTTTAGTTAAGTTCACAGTTGTTTTTATTTAACTTTACAGTTGTTGTTTTTTTCTTTATGACCTCTATTTTTGCAATTTTATAAAATTATTTGACATATTTGTTAAGTTCACAGTTGTTTTACTCTTTTATTTCCTCTATTTTTGCAATTTTATAAGATTATTTGACATATTTATTAAGTTCACATTTGTTTTTAGTTAAGTTCACAGTTGTTTTTGTTAATTTCATAAAAAATAAAACTAGAGGCAATAAAAGAATAAAAACAATTGTGAACTTAGCTAAAATAACAGTAAATTAAGTAAAATAGAAGATATTTTCATGCAAAATTATAAAATTAACTAAATCAACTGTAAACTTATTATGTTAGTTGTTCTTTGAACAACTGTGAATTTCTAAAAAACAACTGTGAACTTGAAACAATTGTGAACTTCAGAAATTTGATACAGATTATATGTTGATTCTACTAGTTTGATTCGTTTTGACGATACGAACACAACGATCGTCTCGGATTTTTTTATTTTTTATTTACTTCTAAATCTTAAGATATTTCATTTTAAAGTTTTGAGGGAAAAAAACGAGGGAGGATAGAGGGGTGTGACAACTGGTACACGTGTGTGTATTTATAAAGAGAGGACCTGGTGGTCGTTTCAAAAAATATGTGTCCTATAGGTGGTTAGGATGAGGGACAATTTGGTAATTGCCCTTTCCTTTTATTGCCTGGATTACAATTTTCCGCCACTTGCCCATCCTGCATGACTTTGTCACATGTATCTATCTCACTTCAATTGCTTTTTCTTTTAAATCCGATTAAGAGTTAAATGCCAATCCAGCGTGAAAACGTTTGAACTTGTATTCATGGGCTTTAAATTGCTGCAAGTACTTGGTCATATTGAGTTATTGACTAGAAAAAAAATATTATATCCACGAGAATTGAAATTGCCTCGGTGCGACTGACAGTTAACGCCTTCATATGTTTGATTGATGGTTGTTTCAGGGATCTGCTATGAGATATATGTCAAAGCTACAATGCGAGAGGAAGCTCGGGAAAAAGCCCGTAAGAGTAATTGATGATGGAACCTCTCTATGTGCATATATAGTGCCTTTATAGAAATGATATCTTTGGTTAGGCAATGGGCATTTGTTGAACAATTTCCGGTAGAAGAGACTTGTGTTTAACCAAGGTGGGTGGACGTACCAAAAATAAAATGGTACTAGAGGGTGTCTTATACCTCTAAAAAGCCATTGTTAATGACCTTAGAATCAAACATGTTCTTGTGTTTTGCTCCTTTATCTTTGATGGGCGGATGGCTCGAGTTTTCTGATGGAGTAAGATAACAGCACTATTCTTCTATATCATGTTTTGTTATTACTCTCTCATTCTCTGAAATAAATGTCGCATTTGACTTGTAAACATTTTTAATGAATGTGTTTTATTAGTTTGTATAATGCTTGTACAATGTAAAAATTGCACCGAATCAGTTTCCTTATTAATAAAGATGACATCTATTTTGGGCAAATCAAAAAGGAAATTGCCACATTTATATGGAGTAAAAAACAGATGATTTTGTCATTACTGAAATTCTTAGTATTGAAATGTTTGATGTTGATGATAGTAAACTTTAAATAACATTAAATAACATTGTCGGTAGGTAGCTGGTGGTCCAGGATTAGTCCGGCAAAGCTGAAACCCGGGTATAAAGAAAAAAAAAACTTTAAATAACATTGAATATGGTTTCTTTCCGTTTGGCCCCACCACTTAATGGAATGACACCAGAATGGTTTAGTTTAGTGGCTAGAATAATCAGAAGTAGTGCTCATCTACCCAGCAGAATATTGACTATATTCCCTCCATTTCACATTAATTAATATTTATAAAAAATGTCAGCACTTTTTATTTTAGTTTATTCGAAAATAAATGTCTTGTTTTTATATAAGAAAAGTGATTTATTATAATTTTATCATTATACAAATAATATTCAAACTAATAAATCGCTTTCTTTCTGTACAAATGTAGACCATTTAGAACAGAGAGAATAGTCGTTTGCTCATTATTTCTGCCGACTTGATACTTTAACTAAAAGATGCGAAAAAAATATTTTAATGAAATTTTCTAAATATTTATTATTAGCAGAAAAAAAAGTGTGTTTTGGGTAGACATTTGATTTGATGTTGCTAGGAATTTTCTCAAACAGAAACACGCCGTTGTAGTCGAATTTGGACAACTCCGGCTCCTTCTTCACTCCTGCACACAAGCAAACGTCAACTAAGCCGGGGGCGGCTCCGCCGTAAGCCCCTCCGGCGTGAGGATAAGTGTTCGTCTGAGAAGGGAAAATCTGGAATGGAAAGGTGTTTTGGTGTGTGTATTGAACGTACCTTTACAATGAAGATTATCTCTCATATATATACCCCTTCCCCCGTGCCGTGCACATGACATCCTCACGTTCCATGCCTCCTTACACGTGTCATCCCTCCATTGGTCCTTTATACAAACAAACCCTCAACACGTGATCACTTTTCCCAATGCATAACCGTTCAATGGGTCCCACTTCAAAGATATTTATATGCCGCCTCTTATGAATAGTATAAACTGGGATCCATATCTCGCCGGATAAGGTTAACCATGGTTCGTGTCGCCTTACCATAATGTCTCGCCTCTCATTTTTATCATTATCTCGCCGGCTTGCCTCATAATATCTCGCTATTACTGCCTTGTTCCTCCCCCTTACCTTGAACCTAGCGGGATATTTCATACCATGCTTTCCTGCGATCCACACTTGGGCCACCTTTATTTTTATCTTCTTTTTGGGTTTTATCTCGCTTTGGGCCTACCTGATGGTTTCTCGCCTTTGAACTTATATCGGGCCCAACCATTATTTTTGGACAGCATCAACATTAGAGGAGTTGTTTAAACAATAAACAACATTTAAAACACCACATTTAAGGTGCTTGCAATGTTGTTTTCTTGTAAGCTCGAGCATACAATCAAAATGTCTTACTATATACTCCCAATTTTTTTATCGTTAACATAATATGAAGATACTTTGGGCAATATTTTTATGTTAATTTATTTAGAGTCGTTCTTGTGTAAAACAAGTTCTAGGATAAGCTATTCTAGAATCTGTTTTGCGTAAGTGTCTTCTCTGTTATTATAAAGTGCCTCTTACAAAATTAGAAAGTCACTGTTCTAAAATAACACTAATAAAACATTTAAATCGGTTGTAATGTTAAATAATAACGGTGATATTATTGAAAATAGTTCATGTTGTAGTGTTAAAAAGTGTCTGTTGTAGTATTGAAAAGTGCCTTTTGTAGTATTGAAAAATGCCTGTTGTAATATTGAAAAGTGTCAAGTAAATTAAAAAATACATGCCTGTTGTAGTCTCAAAAAGTGTCTTTTGTAGTATTGAAAACTGTCTTCTACAGTATCAAAAAATGCCTGGTGAACCTGTTGTAATATTGAAAAGTGTCAAGTGAATTAAAAAGCACATGTCTGTTGTAGTATCAAAAAGTGCCTTTTGTAGTATTGAAAACTGTCTTCTACAGTATCAAAAAATGTCTGGTGAATTTTCGTAAGTTTCAAGTGAGTTCAAAAATACATGTCTGTTGTAGCGTTGAAAAGTGCCTCTTGTAGTATTCAAAAACTGCCTTATACAGTGTCAAAATGTGTCGGTGCGTTTTTCGTAAGTTCAAGTTATTTACAAAAATGTCACCGCGCCTATTGAAAAGTTCTACTTATTTACAAAAATGCCACCGTGCACATTTTAAAACACGTTCTACGCTCAGCAAGCGTAGAACACATTTCACCCAAGATTTTATGATTTAATTATTTCAATTAACACAAAAAAAAAAAAAAAACAGGGATGTCATTTCGAGGGGGGGGGGGGGGTTGTTTATCACGGCATTGGGCAATAATACACAAATTCATCAACAATACAGTGTTCACAAATGCATCAACAGTCTGTTATATCATCAAAGGATACTAGTGTGTAGCCCGTGCTCCGCACGGGAAATTACTTTGCCAATTTCTTTTTGTATTTTGCTTATAATTTTATGTTTTTATTTGATAAAGTAGCATATCATTTTTTTGGTGATTTAAATTTATTTTATATCAATCAAAATATTTATATTTATAAATTCAGGAGAATTTTTTTACTGTAACTTTTGTTGTATATAGTTTTTACTTATTATGACAATTGAAATTTGAATAATAACAATGAATTATTGTTGTTGTTATTAGTTAACTTCTAATTTTATAGATGATTGAATTAATAATATTATATATCTTTGATATTAATGATTTTATACTACATACTAGGGATGACCAAATCCGGTCCGGTTCCGGTTCCGGGCCTTGAACCGCCGGTTCCGGTTCGGCGAGGAGGTGAACCTTAACCGGCCCGCTTTTCTCACGGTTCCGGTTATCCGGTTCCGGTTTTCTCACGGTTTTGGTCCGATTTCGGGCTTTTCCGGTCCGGTTCCGGGCCGGTTCTATTGAAAAACAACAAATTTTTGTCCGGTTCCGGACTTTTTCCGGTCCGGTTCACCAATTTGGTGAACCTTAACCGGTCCGCCTACAAACCGGTTCCGGTTACCCCGGTTCCGGTTTTCTCCCCGGTTCATGGCGGTTCCGGGCTTTTCCGGGCCGGTTCCGATCCGGTTTTCCGGTTCCGGTCCGGTTTCGATCCGATTTGGCCATCCCTACTACATACATACACATATTATGATTAGTAAATATAATTAGCGGAAACCATTATTTACATTTAATGTATTAGTAGAATAATATTTTTATTATGTCTTAAAAAAATATTTTTTCTAGTTATGGTTAACTAATATAGTAATCATCATCTTAAATAGAAAGTTATATGAGAATATTGATCTAATATAGTAAGTTCAACATCTAATATTTATCAAATACGGAGTATATTAGTAACTAATATTGAAGCATTATCTAAAATATTCTAATATTTTAAAAATTAATGTTTCTAATTATATTTTACTATAATGATATCTACTTCTTAAATAGTAAGTTTAAGAGTCACCATATATAGTAATTGTTATATTTAACTAATAATATTAAACTAAATGATAATATTTACTAATAATAGTTATTATTATGATTACCTAATACTAATAATAATTATAATTAACATATATAGTCACTATTATAATTAACTAATAATAGTACTAATAGTAATTGTTAATCTATATAGTAATTATTATAATTAACTAATAATAGTAATAGTGATAGTTAACCTATATAGTAGTTATTATGATTAACTAATACTATTAATAGTAATGTTAACATATATTATATATTAACTATTATGATTAATTAATAATATTCATAGTAATAGTTAACATATATTAACTATTATGATTAACTAATACTATTAATAGTAATAATTAACATATATATTAACAATTATAGTTAACTAATACAATTAATATTATTAGTTAACTTATATAATAACTATTATAGTTAACTAATACTATTAATAGTAATAGTTAACTATAATAGTTATTATATAAGCTAACTAATACTATTAATAGTAATAGACACTAATAGTTAACATATATAGTAATTATTATAGTTAACTAATACAATTAATAGTATATGTTAACTTATATAATAACTATTATAGTTAACTAATACAATTAGTAGTAATAGTTAACCTATATAATAACTATTATTATTGACTAATAATATTAGCTAATAAGGAGAATATCAAAAGTCATATATATTTTGGATAGTGATGAGGTGGCTTCTCCACAATCAAACTTCTACCATAACATGTCCACATGTCAAATCTATAGGCATCCTCACCAACTTTAATATATATATATATAGATTTATCCTCTCTCTTTGTTTTGGATTCTATATTTCTAATTATTCAAGTTTCAATAGAAATGTGTAATAAATCTTTAATGTTAACATTGTTATTGTTAATCTTATAGTACTCAAAAGCCCGTGCCATTGGCACGGGTCAGTACGGAAAGGAAGACAGTATGAAAAGAGAAAGACGTGGTGAAACTGAAATCGCATGCTAATTATATGATGTTTTAAATGTAATTTTAAACTCTTTCAAATATAAGAAGTGAAAAAAAATGATAAGTAGAATGAAACAGCATTCATGTCATCCAACTCCAAGTGAATGTTAAGTTACATATCAAGAAATATTTTTAACAAAGAATAATAGTTTAGGACATAAATTAACATCTAATTAACATATAGATTTTTAACCAGTTGAAGTAAATATGTTGTCTCAATCGAAACAGACATTGGCCAGGTACGTTTACGTAAAAATACCTTAAATAAATAAAAAATGAAATCAATATATTTTTATTAAATTAACAATATAATAAGAAAAAAAATAATAATATCTTATTATGCCCATTCCAAGTCTTTGTTGTAGGTTTGTGCAAGCGTCTATATTCTTTCACGCACTCATCCCATGACTACAAATATATGATTCAAATATTTGAGAATGATGATAAAATAATTATTGAAGTGGTAAGTAACTTGACATAATTTGACAGATTTAAAATATAAATAAAATTAAATTACATGCATCTATATCAAATTATAAATATAAATAAACAATAATAAATATTTAAACTGAAATTATAAATAAACAATACTAAATATTTAAACTGAAATGAATTAAATACCAGTGGGGGCAATGCAACTGTCGGTAGGTTGGTAAGTCAATTTTGATCCTAATAATGAATTCTAAATATTAGTCAAAAAATCTATATACTCCCTCCGTCCCACAACAAGTGACACACTTTGCCATTTTGAGCGTCCCACTAATAAGTCTCACTTCCTAAAATGGCAAAGAATCTTTACTATTTCCTCCACTCATTCTCTCTCCTACATTATTTTAATACTCACAACACCATTATAATTTACTATTCTCTCCACTCATTCTCTCTCCTACTCAACTATCTACACTCACAACACATCAACTTTTTCACTTTTTTTCTTAATTTCCGTGCGGAACAGTAACTGTGTCACTTGTTGTGGGACGGAGGGAGTATATCCGTTAATTATTGTAAATAAATAAAAATAAGAAATAAAAACTTAATTTAACATCAAATGTTTACCCTTATCATTTCATCGTGTTCAAAAGGTTCTCGCATGACAATCGAGACATTGTTTCTTTGCAAAATGTCAATCTAAAAATCACATTATTATCACAATCACATATCACATATCACATATGATAAAAACAAATATTTACAATAAAATAGTAATAGTAAAATATTAACTTACTGTTTCACTTAGAGCCGAATCACCATATCCATAAATATTCCATGTTTCTTGATCGTTCATTTTTTTCAAACCTATAAAATTAAACACAACAAACTGCAAACATACGTATATATTTAATATAAATTAAATTCTAAATTAAATTAAATTAAAAATATTGATAAAGTGTTAATAATATTATAAAATTATAAGATATTATTCCTAATTTTAAATTATTTTTTCGATAAAAAAAATACGTCGGTATAAATTATATAATAACCCTAATTAAAAAAAATTGATGTAGTAATATTATTTTAAAATGTTTTAAAAATTTTTTAAGAGGCCTGCTCTCTGACGGTAAATTCTATATACAAGGCAGCTTACATACAAGACACCAATAATGGCCAAACTACCCTTCGCGTGTCGTGTGCGAAAGGACGATAGGAAGCCTTCATGTCGTGTAATTTTACACGACATCAACTAATTGTGACGACCCCAACCCTAGGCACTCATTTTAATATTTAATTATATGCTTTTAATATTCATGCTAGCTTTATGTGTTCAATTATGTCCTTTAAATTCTTAAATTTAGATAAATTGGGTGAAAAGTAAATTTGGGATATTATAAGAATTTATTGGTCATTAAATAAGGAAACTTGTGGAAATAATAAAAATGGAAAATTAATAAAATGATAAATAATGTGGGGAGGTTAAATGAGTAGGATGAATTAATGGGATAAGATATTTTAATTGGGTAGAGGAAGCCTTGGGTTATTTTTCCATGGGGGGGCCAAAAATACTCCCTTCCTCCTACCATGCCAAGTGTCTCCCCATCCCCATTCCCCTTACTCCCTACCCGGTCCCCTTCCCCTTCATTCCTCATTCTCTACACTTCTTCAACCTAGAGCAAGAAAGAGACTCCATTGAAGCCCCTTCCCCCAAGCTTTGCTCCAAGACTTTCTTCACCAAAATTCAAGTCCTAGAGCTCCATTGAAGTTGGGTGATCTAGAGGAAACCTTCTAGCTAGAAAGATCAAGCATTTCCTTCTAAAATCCATGTGAGTTGTTATGACTTTCCTTCTACTATTTGTTCATACTCTCCTTAAGTATCTCCTTGTTCTTATGATGCTTGATTCATGCCTTTGGGAATTTTATGAGAGTTGGATAAGTAGAAAATGAAATATGATGAACTTAAAGTTTGGTTGATAACCTAGAGTATATGATTTGGGGAAAATGTGTAATGAACCATGATCTAGGGTTCCTTTATATTGGGATATATGAGTTAGGTTGAACTTAGGCAATGTAGGAATCCCTTTCCTTGTTCTTGAATGTAGAGTAGGAAGAAACCTTGGAAAGAAATGAAATGAGGAAAGGTTTACACATTTGGCAACACAGGAAATTCGATCCTAAGACAGGCGGTCGCCCGAGGGGCGAGCGGCCGCCCGTGTGTCCAGAAACTTGATATGCTTGGAAAGCCTCTTGGCGGTCGCCCAAGAGTAGAGCGTCGCCCTTCCCCTTTGATTCCTCCTTGAGCGGTCGCCCACATTGGGTTGAGCGGTCGCCCACTAATGGCAAACTTGGTATCCTTATGAAACCTCTTGGGCGGTCGCCCAAGAGGTATGGGCGGTCGCCCAAGGCCCTGAACCAATATTTCTTGAATTGAACTAGGATCGTTTAGTAAGTTGTTGGCCACTTATAATTGGACACTCCCACTTGGTAATTGAACTTGAACCTTCACTAAGGCCTTGTATCCTATTATGTGGAAATTGTAGGGTAGGTTAATGCTCCCTCTTTTCCTTATTTGATGTCACATATATTGTTGATTGACATTGTTTAGTGTATTCATAAATTGTTGCACTTTGATATTGTTTAGACATGAGTATATATTACCATGTGGCTATTGTTTATCCCTTTTTGTGGATTCTATTCAAGTATCTATTATGTGCTTGATTATGTGCTTGAGTCAGCTGACGTTGGGGTATAACATAATACGGTCAATTATGGAAGTGTGACCTAATGTGACCGGATTATGTTATATCTGTGACCGTCCCCTCCTGTGGCCACGGGTCGGGGTATAGCATCTGTATTGAGCCACAAGCCTTACAGAGTTCCCACTGTCTTTATTTGGTTCCCTGAAAAACGGGTCTTATAAGACGTGAGTATTGCCTAAGCAGCTCACTGTAAGATTGGATTATTATTATTATAACCAATGTTGTACGACTATTGTTCAGACGGGAAAAGGTAAACCAAGGTAACGGAACGTGTTTATAGCTTTTCCAATGTGTTACGTGCGACTTGTTATATGTTGCATTTATTTGGCATATTGCTGCATATCATAATAGCTTGCTGAGATTTATTCTCACCCCTCTCCCTTTACTGTTTTAGATCCCGAGACAGGAGGACCGCCCAAGTAAGGACGGAGAGGAGTTTGGAGTAATCTTTTGGGGTATTGTCAGGGTATGTTTAGGGTGACGTATAAATTGTATTTTGGTAATTCCATTCTTGGAGTTTGTAATTATAAACCTTAAACTCTACGTCATAACCTTAAATCTTTTGTAACTAAACAGTTAACTATTTTCAAAGTTAGTTATCTCCTCCTCCGATGTGGAGTAGAGTGGAGTTCTTTTGAAATGTTATGTTATTCATGTTCATGTTTGAAAGTCAAATTAAAGTTTTAAAAGTTTAGTGTTTTTGGGTTAGTTTGGGGACGCACCAACTCGGGACACGTGTAGGTTCCGGGACGGGGTTCCCACAGTTGGTATCAGAGCTCGGTTAGAATTCTTGGGTAGAGTCTAGCTGAGTGAGAGTGTGTGGTAACTGACGTCGAGTGTTTAATGCAGGAGTTTGTTGTAATGGCGGGAAATGAAGGTGATCCGAATCTGGGTTTGGGTGGTGTTGGTAATCCGAACGCCGAGATGATGGACATGTTCCGAGGGTTCCTTCAAAGATACTGGCAACGCAGTAATCGAATTTGAATCGAGAATCTAGGCAGACAAGGGCAACATGGTTTGGAGAAGTTCGTGAAGATGTCTCCTCCTAGCTTCAACGGAGATCCGGATCCGGTGAAGGCTGAGAGGTGGCTTGAGGCTATGAACAAGATTTTCGCAGCTATGGAGAGTACTGATGCGGAGAAAGTGAGATGCGCCGTTTTCAAATTGGAAGGACCAGCGGAGCATTGGTGGCAAGTGGTAAAGGATGGTTGGGACCGAGATTTGACACCGCAGACGCTGGGAAAACTTCACGCTCAAGTTCGAGATCACTTTGTGCCGATGGTTACTAGGGACAAGAAAGAAGGCGAGTTCCTGAAGCTGGAGCAAGGGACCATGACAGTAGCGCAGTATTCAGCGAAGTTCACAGAGTTGGCCCGATATTGTCCCCATTTGGTGCCAGATGAGGAGAGGCGAGTTTACCGGTTTGTGAAAGGTTTAAGAGTTGAGTTTCGGAAGCAGTTGTTGACGCATAACTTCGCCAATTTCCAAGCAGCAGTGAATATGGCGTACCGGATTGAGAACGACATAGAGGAGCATCGTGGTAAGAATGAAGGAGGAAGCGAGGAATGATTTTCAGGGGTCAAGGATCGGGACAGAATAGAGCGCAGCCAGGACTTTCACCTGGGAGCGAATCGAGGAGGTCATGTGGCGGCTCCGGCAAATCGTGCGACTTCCGGCCAGCTTGGGACAACATGTGGGTTTTGCAAGAGGATAGGGCATTCCGAAGACAAATGTTGGAGCAAACAAGGCAAGTGTTTGGAGTGTGGATCGCCGGGCCATTTCAGAAGGAATTGTCCCAAGTTTCAGAATAAGCAAGCGACGGGTACCGGATTCGGGGGTCAAGGTAGTGGTGTGAAGAGAGATGTTGATGGGAAACCTAAGGATAAAGTCCAAGGTCGTGTGTTTGCTTTGGGTCGAGGGGAGGTCGATCCTAATGCCGTCATTAGAGGTATAGTTCCTGTCTCAGGAGTTAAGGCCCGCATTCTTATAGATCCCGGGTCTTCCCATTCATTTGTGGCGTCTCATTTTGCATTCTCATTGCATATCTTGCCTGAATCTATGCCTTATGTGTTAGAGGTCTCTACTCCTATGGGAGAGAGCCTTGAATCTTCTTTGGTATATCGTGGATGTGATGTGACTATATGTGGGCATGTATTGCCGGTGGATTTGGTCGAGTTACCAATCCGTGATTTTGATGTGATCCTTGGTATGGATTGGTTGAGTCAGTGCCATGCTTTGGTAGACTGTCGTAGGAAGCGAGTCTCATTTGCTATGCCTGATGTGCCTACATTTATATTTGATGCCGATAAATCTATGTTCGGGTTACATGTTATTTCTCGCTTAAAAGCTAGAAAGATGCTATTTAAGGGGTGTACGGGTTACTTAGCTTATGTGGTAGATTCCAATAAGAAGTCTCCCGAGTTAGTTCATGTTCCGGTTGTGAATGAATTTAGTGATGTGTTCTCTAGTGAGTACTCTATGCCTCCGGATCGTGAGATAGAGTTTTGTATTGACTTAGTACCGGTACGCTCCTATCTCTAAAGCACCCTATAGAATGGCTCCGGCCGAGTTAAAAGAGTTGAAGGTCCAATTGCAAGAATTGTTAGACCGAGGTTTTATTCGTCCTAGTGTGTCTCCGTGGGGAGCACCGGTCTTGTTTGTTAGGAAGAAGGATGGTACCTTACGATTGTGCATTGACTATCGTTTGTTGAACCAAGCCACCATTAAGAATAAGTATCCTCTTCCGCATATAGATGATTTGTTTGACCAACTCCAAGGTTCCGTTATCTACTCAAAGCTTGATTTGAGAAGCGGATACCATCAGTTGAAGATTAGGCCGGATGATGTTGCTAAGACAGCTTTCCGTAACTAGATATGGTCATTATGAGTTTGTGGTGATGCCGTTTGGGTTGACTAATGCTCCGGCCGTGTTTATGGATATGATGAACCGTATCTTCAAGCCTTATCTGGATAGTTTTGTGGTGGTCTTTATTGATGATATTCTTGTGTATTCTAAGTCCCGGGAAGAGCATGAGAATCATTTGAGGATTGTTTTGTCCGTTCTTCGGGAGAAGCAGTTGTACGCTAAGTTCAGTAAGTGCGAGTTTTGGCTTGAGCAGATTTCTTTCTTGGGGCATGTTGTGTCGAGTTCGGGAATTTCCGTTGATCCTTCAAAGATTGAAGCCGTGGTTAATTGGAAGCAACCTTCGACTGTGACCGAGGTCCGTAGTTTTCTTGGTCTGGCGGGATATTATCGGAGGTTCATTGAAGGGTTTTCTCGGATTGCTACTCCGTTGACTAGGTTGACTCGAAAAGATGTTCCGTTTGTATGGGATTCCAAGTGTGAAGCAAGTTTTGATGAATTGAAGAAGAGGTTGACGACGGCTCCGGTTCTTACCCTTCCGAATGGTTGTGAGAATTTTGTGATCTATAGTGATGCCTCGAAGGCGGGTTTGGGATGTGTGTTAATGCAAGATGGAAAGGTTATTGCGTATGCCTCTAGGAAGTTATCACCGGCGGAACAGAATTATCCTACTCATGATATGGAATTGGCGGCGATTGTATTTGCGTTGCATAAGTGGAAGCATTATCTTTACGGAGCGAAATTCGAGATTTTCACCGATCATAAGAGTTTGAAGTACCTATTTACCCAAAAGGAGTTGAACAACCGGCAAAGAAGATGGTTAGAGTTTTTGAAGGATTTTGATTGTGTCATATCCTATCATCCGGGGAAGGCCAATGTGGTGGCCGATGCGATTAGCCGAAAGGCGTACGTGACAGCCTTGAGTTCTCGGGAGTTGAAGAGTGAAGTGATAGTTGCGAATGTTCGAGCCGTTCCGATATTGTATGGTGATTTGAAGGAAGCTCAACAAGAAGACCCGGAATTGAAGAAAATTTGTGATCAAGTACAAGATGGGAAAGCCGGGGATTTTGCTTTGAATCGAGATGGGATTTTAACTTTCCAAGGGAGAATTTGCGTTCCGTCATCGCCGGAAATCAAGAAGCGTGTTTTAGAGGATGGCCATAAGTCCAAGTTTGCGATTCATCCGGGGAGTACCAAAATGTATCAAGACTTGAAGCGTGGATATTGGTGGAATGGAATGAAAAGGGAAATAGCGGATTATGTATCTAAGTGTTTGACGTGTCAACAGATTAAGGCAGAACATCAAAGACCGGCGGGACTACTTCAACCATTGGATATTCCGGAATGGAAATGGGAAGGAATTTCGATGGATTTTGTTTCGGGTTTGCCTCTCACCGCGAAGAAGATGGATGCTATATGGGTTATCGGGGATCGGTTGACGAAGTCGGCTCATTTTCTTCCGGTATCAACCAAGTTTTCGTTAGAGAAGTTAGCTCAGTTGTACATGAAAGAGATTGTGAGACTTCACGGGGTTCCGGTTAGCATTGTGTCTGACAGAGATCCGAGGTTTACATCTAGATTTTGGAGAGCATTGCATGAAGCCTTGGGTTCTAAGTTGTGTTTTAGTACCGCGTTTCATCCTCAAACCGATGGTCAGTCCGAGAGAACTATACAGATACTTGAGGATATGTTACGAGCTTGTGTGATGGATTTCCAATTGTCTTGGGAGGATCATTTACCTTTAGTGGAGTTTGCTTACAACAATAGTTATCAGTCTAGTATTGAGATGGCTCCGTATGAAGCATTGTATGGTAGGAAGTGTCGATCTCCGATGTGTTGGGACGAGGTTGGTGAAGCGAGACTTTGGGGCCCGGATTTGGTTCGAGATTCTTCGGAGAAGATCAAAGTGATTCGGGATAGATTGAAGACAGCTCAGAGTCGACAGAAAAGCTACGCCGACAATAGAAGACGGGATTTATCATTTCGGGTTGGTGACTTTGTGTTCTTGAAGGTTTCTCCGAGGACGGGGATTAAAAGGTTTGGTAATAAGGGTAAGTTGGCTCCGAGGTTTGTGGGACCGTTTGAGATTCTAGAGAAGATAGGGGAATTGGCTTACCGGTTAGCGTTGCCTCCGTCTTTCTCTTTGCTTCATGATGTGTTCCACGTTTCTATGCTTAGGAAGTATTGTCATGACCCCTCCCATGTTTTGAGCTCTCCTCCCGATGATGTCCAAGCGGACATGTCGTATGTTGAAGAGCCATTAAGAGTCCTAGAATTCCAAGTTAAGGAATTGAGAACCAAAAGTATTCCGATAGTAAAAGTCCTTTGGAAGAACCACACCGTAGAGGAAGCGACGTGGGAGCTAGAGTCGGAGATGAGAGCGAAATACCCGTGGTTGTTTGAAAATTCAAGTAAGTTTCCTTTTAAAATTCGGGTCGAATTTTCTTTAAGGGGGAGTGAGTGTGACGACCCCAACCCTAGGCACTCATTTTAATATTTAATTATATGCTTTTAATATTCATGCTAGCTTTATGTGTTCAATTATGTCCTTTAAATTCTTAAATTTAGATAAATTGGGTGAAAAGTAAATTTGGGATATTATAAGAATTTATTGGTCATTAAATAAGGAAACTTGTGGAAATAATAAAAATGGAAAATTAATAAAATGATAAATAATGTGGGGAGGTTAAATGAGTAGGATGAATTAATGGGATAAGATATTTTAATTGGGTAGAGGAAGCCTTGGGTTATTTTTCCACTGGGGGCCAAAAATACTCCCTTCCTCCTCCTACCAAGTGTCTCCCCATCCCCATTCCCCTTACTCCCACTTCCCTTTCCCCTTCATTCCTCATTCTCTACACTTCAACCTAGAGCAAAAGAGACTCCATTGAAGCCCCTCCCCCAAGCTTTGCTCCAAGACTTTCTTCACCAAAATTCAAGTCCTAGAGCTCCATTGAAGTTGGGTGATCTAGAGGAAACCTTCTAGCTAGAAAGATCAAGCATTTCCTTCTAAAGTCCATGTGAGTTGTTATGACTTTCCTTCTACTTTATTTGTTCATACTCTCCTTAAGTATCTCCTTGTTCTTATGATGTCTTGATTCATGCCTTTGGGAATTTTACGAGAGTTGGATAAGTAGAAAATGAAATATGATGAACTTAAAGTTTGGTTGATAACCTAGAGTATATGATTTGGGAGGAAATGTGTAATGAACCATGATCTAGGGTTCCTTTATATTGGGATATATGAGTTAGGTTGAACTTAGGCAATGTAGGAATCCCTTTCCTTGTGCTTGAATGTAGAGTCGGAAGAAACCTTGGCAAGAAATGAAATGAGGAAAGGTTTACACATTTGGCAACCTGGGAAATTCCTGATCCGGCACTTGGGCGGTCGCCCTGGGCCGAGACGCCGCCCATGTGTGTCCAAAACTTGATATGCTTGAAGCCTCTTGGGCGGTCGCCTAAGAGTAGCCCGAGCGGTCGCCCTTCCCCTTTCGATTCCTCCTTGAGCGGTCGCCCACATTGGGTTGAGCGGTCGCCCACTAAGGCGATAAACTCGGCATCCTTATGAAACCCTCTTGGCGGTCGCCCAAGAGGTACGGGCGGTCGCCCAAGGCCTGGAACCAATATTTCTTGAATTGAACTAGGATCGTTTCAGTAAGTTGTTGGCCACTTATATTGACATTTCTGACTTTGGTAACTGAACTTGAACCTTCACTAAGGCCTTGTATCCTATTATGTGGAAATTGTAGGGTAGGTTAATGCTCCCTCTTTTCCTTATTTGATGTCACATATATTGTTGATTGACATTGTTTAGTGTATTCATAAATTGTTGCACTTTGATATTGTTTAGACATGAGTATATATTACCATGTGGCTATTGTTTATCCCTTTTTGTGGATTCTATTCAAGTATCTATTATGTGCTTGATTATGTGCTTGAGTCACCGATGCCGGGGTATAACATAATACGGTCCAATTATGGAAGTGTGACCTAATGTGACCGGATTATGTTATATACGCGGCGTCCCTCCCCGGCCACAGTTCGGGGTATAGCATATGTATTGAGCCACAAGCCTTACAGAGTTGCTACTGTCTTTATTTGGTTCCTGAAAACGGGTCTTATAAGACGTGAGTAATTGCCTAAGCAAACTCACTGTAAGATTGGATTATTATTATTATAACCAATGTTGTACGACTACTGTCGATCTCGACGGGAAAAGGTAAACCAAGGTAAATCGGAACGTGTTTATAGCTTTTCCAACGTGTTACGTGCGACTTGTTATATGTTGCATTTATTTGGCATATTGCCGCATATCATAATAGCTTGCCGAGATTTATTCTCACCCCTCTCCCTTTAATGTTTTAGATCCCGAGACGAGAGGACCGCCCAAGTAAGGACTGAGAGGAGTTTGGAGTAATCTTTTGGGGTATTGTCAGGGTATGTTTAGGGTGACGTATAAAATTGTATTTTGGTAATTCCATTCTTGGAGTTTGTAATTATAAACCTTAAACTCTACGTCATAACCTTAAATCTTTTGTAACTAAACCGTTAACTATTTTCAAAGTTAGTTATCTCCTCCTCCGACGTGGAGTAGAGTGGAGTTCTTTTGAAATGTTATGTTATTCATGTTCATGTTTGAAAGTCAAATTAAAGTTTTAAAAGTTTAGTGTTTTTGGGTTAGTTTGGGGACGACCAACTCGGGACACGTGTAGGTTCCGGGCCTGGGGTCCTCACAACGTTTTTCCCGTAAAAATCGTTAACAATGACATGTCCTAGCTTCAAAACCTGAAAGTTCGACATTCTAACTCTTTTTCAAAAAGCGCGAAATGACGCTGGCATCCAAACGCTCATCTTCAAACTTAAAAGCCGACTTGACATTCAAACGCTCTTTCTTAAAATTCAACATTTGACACTTAAGATAAAATAGTAAAATCGAAGATTCGCGCCACTTTTCCTAAAAACTTCAAAAACCGACGTTTGTCATTCAAACGCCGACCTTTTCAAACAAGATCCCATAATCAACGTTTGACATTCAAACCAAGATTAAGCTTGTCATTCAAGCCTCCCCATTTCAAAATGCAAACACACACACACACACACACGATTTCGAGAAAGGTAGAAAGACTCATCATACGAGGAGTCTGTAGGAAATCTCAATATACTCTTCCCAAACGTAACGTGACCTCCGGAACCAAAAATTAAAAATCTTTTTACTGCTTTTGCTACCAATAAAAATGACTTGTTTTCAAAGCCTTTTTCTAAGTTTTTGCTACCAATAAAAACGACACCTTTTTCAACCAATAGCCGTTTCTCAACGTTTTCAGATCTACAAAAAATACAAAAACCGCGGGCGAATCCTCTCCTTCCCAAAAAGCGAGGACTCGTACACCAACCTCCTAAAGACTAACCGCGTTTCAAGGCCACGCGAAAATCCCGGTAATTTGCATGGATTGGCCGCATCATGAAAACCGGCTTGACTCACACGTCTTCAAACGAGTTCAAGAAAGGCATTATTGATATCAACCTCGCGGAGTCCATCCCCGAATAAATGGGCAAGAGCGAGAATAGTGACGTACACTGATAACAAAACCTGCATCAAGGTTTCTGAATAATCAATACCCGCTAGCGATGAAATCCTCTTCGACATTTACAAGACATGCTTTTTATGTCGTTAATGGACCCATCGTGTTATATTGGTTCGATAAATCCATTTGCAACCAACAAGATTCTCGTGGAAGGAGAGGAGGTACAAGATCCAAGTGTTCTATAAGAGAGCATCAAACTCTTTTTGCATGGCATTACGCCTGCTAAGGATGAGGGCTTTGGGGTTACAATAGGGCGTCTGGCTGGTTCAAGAGTGCTTGTAGGTTTAATTGATCGCTTTATGAAATTGTTTTTTGACCGAGTGATGGGCAAGGGGGCATGCATTGGGAAGAGGAGGACCTCATGCAGGGGCGATCGCGCGGGGGGCGTATCGCGTGCTTCGGAGAAGGGGGCGATAGCGCGGCCGGGGGAGATCGCTAAAGTTTCGCACAAAGGGGGCGATCGATCCCTTCCAATGAGGCCCGCGTGGTCCGTCGGTTCACTCGGTTCAACAAGAAGCGCGAGAACCTGTCGTTCCAAACAAAACATTATAATCTAGCCTCTCAGATGGAAGGCGCGTCGAGCGGATTTTTGGTGATGGAATACCCGAAAGAAGCGTATAAAGACATGAGACATCACACCAATCATTGATCGCGTAGAGCGGAGTATTTTGGTAGATTCAAAAGTGAAGACCGACTCAACAAACTTGATGAAGAGATGTGTATATTTTGTCGTGTCACCGAGGCAATAAGCACTTTGAAATATTGAGTAGCCAACAAAGACACAAGGAGCTATGTGGATCAATCATAGAGGTGGAGACGTAGCTACTGGTACCGTAGACACCCAAAGCTACGTAGTTCGACAAGTAGTTGGATTTTGTCGTGGAGAACTAAGAATGGTGAATGGAGATTTAAAGCTGGGCGTAGTCCGCGATTTATGATGTAACATGCCTGGAGAGAGCTGAGTCCAAAAGGTACGAGGCACGGAAGAGCTCGTAGAGAGAGACCCGTTTCAATCGATATGCCGATCCTGACTCCTGCTCCTCAAAATAACCATTCGTCATCGTACGGGGAGGAGAACCGTAAGGTGTTTGGATACCACGGGAGGCTGAAGATAAGTCCAAGATATTCACCCCATTATCACTCAGATGATCGTTCTGATGGATCGGTCAAAATATTTTTCTACCACGTGGGTTCAAGGTGGTAAAGACGGCATCGTTACGTCTAGAGGATAAAATCAAATATATTTAGAATAGCGTCAACAAAGATAATATAGTATTTGGAATCATCATGAGAGAGAATAGGATGTCCAAACATTATAGAGTATATCAAGTGTACCAAAGGAACGAATAGTGTCTATAAAAGGGTAACTTGTGACTTTTATTACAATCGCAAGAGTTGCAATGAAAATCACTAGAACTAGGAATTTCTAACCGAAAGCCGTTACTAAGATGACGTAAAATAGAAAAAGACGGTGACCTAATCGATTTGCCAAATCTGAAGTAGAAGAGATGGAGGCGAGTGAACAATGAGTGAAAGGGATGCCATTCATGTGAATGGATTTAGATAAACTCAGGAAGGATTGCCCCTGAAGGATTGTCCTTAACAACAAAGGAATCGTGGTAGAAAGTGATAGATGTATCATATCTTGACATAATTTAGAGATAGAGGATAATATTGCGAGACAAATTAGAAATGAAGAATATGGGATTAAGTTTAAAGGAAGAGGAAGGATGAGGAGAGAAGTAGAACCAATGTTCAGGACTACTCTTCCACGCTTAACGACGAGTTCATCGTGCCATTAAAGGGACAACGAGAGATAGATTGCGAGGTCATCAGGCATGATGTGCATGGCGCGCTATCAAGGAGCCAATCGCAATGAGGAGCAGAGTAGGAGGTAGCATGATATAGAGCTGGGCATGGTCAGCGATTGTAAGGGTCGGGACGAGGTTGTTGTTTTCTGCTCATTGGGACGGTACATCAAGGCTCAAATTGGATTCTCGCGGATGGCACAGGCGTAAGAAGGGTAAACACATCAACTTCTCACACCTCCGACACTCGCCTTAGCGGGAGTCATCCTGGCCGAGGGATACCATAATAAGGGGGTTTGTCAGTCATCGAAGGTATAGGAGAGAAATCTGAGGAGACCATTGATGTGGTTGCTTTCCTGGTAGGGAAGTTTTGTGGTTTAGGATCTAGGTCGATACCACTGTGAGAATAGAAGACAAATACTTGGGACATGAAAAGCCTTCGCCTTTTGTATTGGATACTAGCATATATATACAAGAGCACATGAATCCTATTCCTACTGTATTTGTATTTGCACTATTAGAAAACTAACTACAATTAGAAAACTAGATATACTAGAGAATAGATATACAAAAGAATTAGAAAATATCTATTTCCTTAACAATTAGGACCTTGGAATGAACAACAATGGGGTTACATGTAGCTAGTGTTTTTTTTTCTTCTGAAACTGAAACTGATTTAAATTTGTGATCGAAAGAGAGAAAATGAATTGATGATGAGAATTAATACTCTAGGCATTTGATGATGAACGAGAAGTATGTTGGCTCCGTGCGTTTAAAAAAGACGATGAAAACCCGTCATAATTAACTCCTTCACAACCGAGAGAGTTAAGGGAGCTCTATGAGAGTATCCAATTAAGACTCCACAAGCATCTCGTTAAGTTTCACTGTTAATTTTTTTAAACATTTTTGGATGAAGTTCGTTATTCGGGCAAATTAATGTGCATTATAAATAATGCTGGTTAAAACTCAGAAAAATAAATAAGGACGGTTAAAAGCGAAGCTTCATCAAAGTACCATTGATTAAAATGTCGACTCCTCCTATGTCGACTCAAGTTTGCTCAAATTTTAATGCCTATTGCAAATTTTTTTACTTTCGATATAGGGTATACCGTAAAATTAAACAAACATTGCAAGGTTAATTCATATGTCGAGAATTATGGATTGAATTTCAATATTTATCAATCCGAATAAGCTTTGACGAAATTCTGGATCCAACAAGTTCAAACGTCCATGCTATAACATGAGCCCAACATGCCAAGAAGGCCCATATTCCCGTCCACTAAGGCAACACGTCGATCAAACAAGTCAAGTCGATCAAGAGCTGGCCACGACCTAGCTTAGCTTGGTCCGTTATACGACCTAATTATACTCTATCCGCCCAATTCAAGGCACGAATTTAGGTCGATCTCGTTTTATCGAGCGACCTCGATCAAACCTCGATCAACCGAAAAGCGTGACCCCACACCGCCAAGAATAACAAACTTTTATATTATCTAAACTTAATCCCTACATTCCCGCCTTAGCCAAATTTACGACATGTCCTATCACATTCATAACTATCTACCATAATTCTCTGGAAAGGTAACATCATTTTTTACACACTAATTATACTGCTTATACGATTTCATATCTAACAACTCAAATTTATCATCACGCCGGATATCTACTAGACAATCTCACTAGTTGTTCGCAGATTTTAACAATAGCCACCATGAACACTGGCCTTAATTGCCGGATTAAATCTCGATTCATTTAGACCAATTCCCGCATCATCACCTATCAACTTTTACTTTCAATTAATTACATAAAATCATGTTTTCATTCCACCTAAAATCAAAAGATCAATGTTTGAGCTATCTGCATCTTATATATTATGTACTGGACACACTCAATACGATAATATCTCTAACACGCCGATACCACGATAAAAGTTCATGCCCACCTTAAAACCAATCATGATACTGGGCGGGAGTTCTTTATATATTGGATCTAGAAGAAGCGTTTATCAATTTCCAACTGCGATAATATCTCTAACAAAACCTTTAAAGCGTAGGGATTGAAATTAACCCAATATTGCAATTGCAAAACAAAAAATAAAAAAATACATAACACTCAAATTCCAACATTTTATCGAAACAAAGTATAATGTCTCAATCCAAATGTATACAGTATAATTATACCAAAATTATAAGAAAAATAAAAAAAAAATGGAAAGAATTCGCAAGAGGAAAATTTATTTCTATTCAAACACGTACAAGACTCTAGGTATGAGGTACAAACAATTATGCATACGTGTTCAAATAACAAATGAAATCTTTGTCTAGAAAAATGAAAATAAACTAGGCTCATAAGTGCAAGGAGAATTTTCACTTAATGCTATTTTTACAATTTATAAAAACAAGGAAGCAAGGCAATACCGCACGGAAATCAAACATCAGCAACTTTCGCCATTATCCCCACTCACTGAGTCAAACCCAACTTTATTCAAGAACGAGTCACACCGAGTCGTTTGCATAATACCCGCTATGACCCGGACAAACCAACATAGCTTTTCTCCCCTACCACCACCAGCGCTCTCGTGGGCCCCACCGCTGCCAAAAACGTACACATCGCCGCCCCTTTCCGCCGTGAAAAGCCCACGAACCGCCAACTGTATCATACGCGCCTACGCCTGTGGCCCCAGACAATGAAATCTCATCACCTCGTTTCCATCAGCAATACACCGCGCGTGGTCCTCAAGCAGCCCGTCAACATTGACCTGAGCCAGCTCCGCGTCTTCACAACCTCCTATAATCCTCGAAACGGGTCACAGTTCGAGGCATATTCTGGACCTTAAAAACCATCTCTATCCGACCCGCAAACGCCTTGGGCGACCAACTCGTGTGAAAAATAATCTCCACCACATTCCGCGACGGGTGTCCCTCCGGAAGCTCAGTGATGCCGGAAAATATTTCTTTGCGGCACGCGACTGCGACTGTGACGTCCGGGGCGGAGGATGTGCCTAACGAGGCCGGGGAGTAGTCGGATTATTCAAACAGGATTCGGATTTTCTTGAAACGGGTATTCGCCGCCGGCGAAAGTTTCGGCCTTTGGGTTTCTCTTTATTTCAACGACATCTTTAAGGCTCTGAACGTCTTTATACGAGCTATTGAACTCGTCGGAATGAGGTGGTAGTGAACGACGTCGTCTACAGCCGTTGATTTGCATTGTAACGATTTTACCCACCTCATAATTCACATAAATTTCCCCCTGATGGTGACAGCTAACATTAGCTGACTAGTATCTTGTCAAAGAAAAACTTGTCCTGCTCTGCTTACATTCCATAATTCCATTACCACTCTGACCTGTGAAAACGCCAACAATCCCCCGTCTCTCTCACACACACATACACACAGTGTTCTAAAATCAAGAATTTGAGTTATTTTCAGATTTTGGAAGTTAATTTCTTGGTGTGTTTTGGAAAAAGATGGCAACTTTTGGAGGAACAACCCAGAAATGCAAGGCGTGTGAGAAAACTGTGTATTTAGTGGATGAACTCACTGCTGATAACAAAGTTTATCACAAATTTTGCTTCAGATGTCATCACTGCAAGGGTACCCTCAAGGTCTTATCTCGATTTATCTTTCATAGTTTTTATGATTCTTAAACTGATTGATCATTTCAGTTAATTTCTTTCTTTAATCTGTGTTCATTTGTGATCTGGGTTTTTATTGTTAATCAAAAGATTTGAGTATAAGTATTTTTTTCAAACTTTTATTCTTGAATTACAATCTTAATATTGATTAAGGTTTAAAACTTGATACACTAATTTGAACTTCACTAGAGTGGATATTGTTTGATTTGTATTGTACCTTGGTATGACTTGTTGTACCATTATGGATTACGATCAAGATCCTGATTCTCTTTCAAATTTCATTAGTATGAGCCCTTTCAAGTTATATTAATGATAAGAATGCAGATTACTGTAAGATTTGAAGGATAATAGATCATTTAGGGTTTGTCAATCTGGTCAAACTGTAAAAAAAAAAAAAAAATAGATGTAAGTCTTCTACTTATCCTCTGGAATTATGAGGGAAAGTCTTCTAGCTGGAGATCTTTTTTATTCCTGAACTCCATCTGAATCAGATTTAGTTAACCTGATATGATGTCGTATCATTATTATTCTTCAATAGCATTCATGCTGCGGCAACTGATGTTCCTACATGCTGAATTGCTCGAAACTAGAATTTTCCTGATATTTGGTTGAGAACATTCAGTACTTGTCTGATCTCGAAGATTCTGCATTTTAGCAGAATTTTCATTCAATTTGATGTGGCTCATTGAGTTTGAACTAAGTCTGTGCATCGAAACCCGTCAATAGGTTTAACTTGAGCCGCTTTCGTTGGGTACCCCGGGCGCCTGAGGCGAGTCGGGGCTTGGGCCGAGTTCCGGCGTCTTCGTCCGAAGCCTGGGAACGCCCATTATCACACCGAATCCTTGACTAAATGTCTATATTTGTTTTGAAACTTGAGGTTCCAAACTATTTCTAGTACCCCTTTTCCATTATCGTCTTTTATGAATCTTTACGAGCAGAGAGACCTTTTCCGTTTTTGTCTTTGATTGATCTTTACACTCAACTTTTTACGTTCATTCTTGCAGCTGAGCAATTATAGCTCTTTTGAGGGAGTGCTATACTGCAAGCCCCACTTTGATCAACTATTTAAGCTCACTGGTAGTTTGGACAAGAGTTTTGAAGGTTGCTTCTATCACCTAGTTGTTTCGCTATATATTCAATTTCATTTCTTTAAGCTCACTTCTCCCCCCTAATTCTTTCAGGTGGCCCAAAAACTGTCAGAGAAAGATCTACGGATCAGGTATTTTAACTCTTTAATGTAATGATTTTACCAAATTGTTTATCTTATCTTATCTATATCCAGTGGTTTCTTACGGTGACTGAAAATTTGCAGAGCCAATCTAACAGCAAAGTCTCAAGAATGTTTGGTGGAACACAGGACAAGTGTGTTGCTTGCAAGAAAACTGTGTATCCCCTTGAAAAGGTAAATCAAATTTTGACTTATTGAATATGATAAAGAAATTCTGGTCTATGTTGATATTGGCCCTGCTTACTAAATTCGCGGAAACTCTTTCCTGGAAATGTTCTACTCCCTCCGTCCTAAGATGAAAGTCCGAAAAAAAATAATTCAAATATGCCCTTGAAAGTAAAGAAGTAATAATACAACGGTTAAGCCCTTTCATTTTAGACATGATACCCGCCCTTCCCTGGACCCCACGTATAGTGGTAGCTCTTGTAGCAATAGCCAATAGGTTACCTTTTCTTACCGTCAGGATTTGAGATGTAAAACTTCCTCATAGAAAGGCTGATTCTTTGTCATTGGTGTTATAGGTGGCAGTTGACGGGACTTCATACCACAAGGTATGTTTCAGGTGCAGTCATGGAGGTTGTGTGATAAGCCCATCAAACTACGTAGCTCACGAGCATCAACTATACTGTAAGCACCATGCATCACAGCTCTTCAAGGCGAAGGGGAACTTCAGTCAGCTGACCAAACAAACCGAACAAGTTGTTAATGCAGTGACTGACAACACGGCGTCAGTGTAATTTTGCTCTAGTTTGTTGTGTAGCTTGATATAGAGTTATTCACCTTGAAAATGGACATCTGGCCATTAACAAACGAGTCTGATAAAACTTGAAAGTATACCTGCAGAGATTTTGTCATCATCTTTTGTTAGTATGTTGTTGAGGGAGAGGGGTGAATTTTCAGAGAGGAGTTCTTGTTTGTTCTTAACTCTTTTTCGATTGTGAGATTTGAACGAATAATATGTGATCTTTAAATAATTATGGAGTTGAATTTGTATCTTTAAAGCACGATACCGAAACGATTAGCTCATTTTATCTGTTCAAAACAAATGACGTGTTTCTAAATAAAAAATCATCTTAATGCAATTTTATCATGTAACCGATGTAAAAAAAAAAAAAAGTAATTAAGAAACACACTTGATAAGTTTGACCGATCTTCCCTCCGTCGCATAATAACATACACAAATGGTTGGACACAAGAATTAACGAAAAAAAGTGATACGTTGTGAGTATACTCCGTAGATGGTCGGTGAGAAGATAGAAAGTGGATTACTGTTTTAAGTACGATAAGTCGATAAGTAAGTCTCATTTCTATTTTTGAGACTTTGCTGATTATGATTATTATGAACGCTCAAAAGGTGTCTTTTTTGCAGATTATTATTGTGGGTCGGAGAGAGTATAAAAATGTTGATTGATGTACACAACCGGGTGATTAGAGGCAAGACGCCTAGAGTCTCACCGGCTACTTGTGCTCCATTATAAGAAGTGGACTCAAGCTCTTGGTTTAGGCATTTTGTCAAACACCTACCATGAACCAGGCGGTCCAGGCCAAACAACCATCTACGCTTGTCCTTAACAAAGCAACACTCTCACAACTACTCAAACAAAAGGCATCACTGCGACGAACTACTCAAATACACGCCCAAATCATCACTCAGTCCCTTGCTCAAAGCACCAACCTTGTTGGCTTTCTCATTCGATCATACAGCAACTGCAAACACCTTCCACTCGCACGACGAGTATTCGATCAGCACCCTCTTTTACCACATAAATTCCTATGGGATACCATGCTTCAAGCCTATTCCAAGACATTGAATTTCCGAGAATCGTTGTTTCTCTTTCAGCAGATGCTTCTTCTTGGTGGCAACCCTTCAGCGATTCCAGATGAATACACTTTCACATTTGTCATCACCGCTTGTTCGCGGCAGCCGGCGCTCATTGGGTGTGGTAAGAATGTTCATGCAATGGT
The DNA here is from genome assembly GCA_022495995.1 of Adenophora triphylla var. japonica. NCBI lineage: Eukaryota > Viridiplantae > Streptophyta > Magnoliopsida > Asterales > Campanulaceae > Adenophora > Adenophora triphylla. The sequence goes on along the minus strand of JAFEMH010000234.1, from coordinate 727,422 downwards.
TTTTAAATATGGGTACGACTCAAATGTATTTGTGGGTAATTCATTGTTGAACATGTATGTATTCTCGTCGGAGATAGTAGATGCTAAGAGAGTGTTTGATAAAATGTCTGAACGTGATACAATCACCTGGACTAGTTTAATTAAAGGGTATGCGACACTTGGGCAGATTTTTAAAGCTAAAGAATTGTTTCATGAGATGCCTCAAAGGAATGACATTTCGTGGACGGTGATGATTTCCGGTTATGTTGGCCAGAGGCTGTACAACGATGCGTTGAAATGTTTCAATGACATGCTTGCAGAGGGTAATGTCAAGCCTAATGAAGCCATTTTAGTCAGCTCTTTATCAGCTTGTGCTGATCTTGGGGCACTAGATCAAGGGAAATGGATACATATTTATATAGACAAGAAAGGAGTTTTGAAAAGTTCAAACATCTCGACTGCTCTAATTGATATGTATGCAAAATGTGGGAGAGTAGATTCCGCGAAGCAGGTTTTTGATGGAACTTATAAAAGAGATTTACTCATGTGGACAAGTATGATATCAGGATTATCATTGCACGGTCTAGGTAAGGAAGCACTTGAAGTCTTTTACGATATGCTAGCAGCAGGCGTTAAACCAGATAACATCACCCTTGTTGGTGTGCTAAATGCATGCAGTCATTCAGGTCTAGTTGAGGAGGGTCTCTCGATCTTTGATGATATGAACCGGTTATGGGGAATCATGCCCAAGCTTGAGCATTACGGATGCCTAGTAGACCTTCTCGGTCGTGCTGGCCGACCTGAAAATGCCTTTGAAGCTGTTAAAACCATGCCCATTAAGCCTGACATTGTTATCTGGAGATCGTTGCTTAACGCTTGTAGAGTTCATGAAAATATAGAACTTGGGGAGAGAATTATAAGTCATATATCTCAGATGGAGTTGAATACTCGTGGTGGAGGGTATGTGCTACTTTCAAATTTGTACGCGTCTTTGGGCCAATGGGACAAAGTAAGTGAAATGAGGAAAGACATGAGTTACAGAGAGCCTGAATCATCCCCTGGTTGCAGCTACATTGATATTCATGGTGTGTTTCATGAATTCTTGGCTGCCGATAAATTACATCCTCAGATTGTGGAAATTAAGGAAAAGTTGAAAGAGGTTATGAAGAGAATAAGCCTAGAGGGTGGTTATATTCCTATTACGAAACAAGTTCTGTTTGATTTGAGCGAGGAGGAAAGGGAGCAAGCAATATCTTGGCACAGTGAGAAACTAGCAGTGGCACTTGGGTTGATGAGTACTGCAGATGGTACGCCTATTCGAATTGTGAAGAATCTAAGAATTTGTAGAGATTGTCATTCTGCTATGAAGGCTATATCCCGAATTTACAGTAGAGAAATAGTAGTGAGAGATCGATCTCGTTTCCATACCTTCAAAGATGGGCATTGTTCTTGTTCCGATTATTGGTGAAAAATAACTTGGAACCATAGGATTTAAGTAATTTGGAGAAACTCCTTCACTGAAACTCCAAAATGCAGTTCATGCCAACTAGTAGGTGAAAAAAAAAAGAGCAGATTGAAGTAGCTTTGGCCCTTTTGTAGTTGACTGATTCAAGTACTTGGGACAAAGGCCGAGTTGAGTTGAACTTATTTATTAACATTTGTGTAACCAATAACTTGATACAAATAAATGCATTCTAATAGGAAATTGATAATTTTATTGTACCCTTATCTGACTTCATCTTACAAAATGGATTTGGGCCAACATAGTCCCATATGCATAGCATCCCAAATATCGATTCCAATCTGACGACAATGCTTGCTTTAAGAGCAAATATCAATTGTCTTGTGACTCGTTCAAGTTTTTATTGAATCGATCAGGGGCGGATCCAGAATTTTGGAATTGCGTGGGCTTGATTCAGAATTTTGAAATTGCGTGGGCTTGATATTTAAAAAATATTGTAAACAATAATAACAGTGAAAATAAACTTCATATATATATATATAAATATATATATAGTCGGTGACTTAGATAAAAAAAAAATCAAAATTCTGAACGTCAAATTGGGCTTGATCCGCCCCTAATCGAACACAAATGTGTCCTATACTAAAAGAAGCCTCTTCGTAAGCTGAAATGCATCATGTGATTTTGTGGCCGAAGACAAATGTCTTCAAAATGCTTTAGGTTAACAACTAGTCACTTCTATTCTTCTTCAACAGCCATTCCCGCCAATTTCAATCGAAGAACAATTTCTCAGCTGCTGCGTCAGTGTCCACCGCTCTCCATACTCAGGCAACTGCATGCCAAGATTATCACTCAATCACTCTCCTCGCATTTCTCCCTAACCAACTCTTTAATTCATTGTTACCTTTCTGCGAAAACCCTCGCTTGTGCAAGATCTTTGTTTGATCGTTACCCTTCTCCTTCCCCTCCGATTCTAGTATGGAATTTGATGATCAGGGCTTATTCGAAGCTTGTCGATTCTCCAGAACCCTTGATTTTTTTCCGGCAAATGATCGCTCTAGATGTTGTACCGGACGATTACACATTCACCTTCTTGATAACTTCATGTTCACACCAAATTTCGAAACTACATGGCGTAATTGTTCATGGGATGGTGATAAAGAATGGGTATTTGACTAATTTATATGTGGGGAATTCGTTAATAAGTTTGTATTCAGTTTTTGAGAAGATGGACTCTGCCTGCAAAGTGTTCGAAGAAATGTTGCACAGAGATGTGTTCTCGTGGACTAGCCTGGTGCGTGGGTATGCGAAATATGGGGAGATGGGTAAAGCCAGCGAACTGTTCCATATGATGCCAGTGCGCAATGAAGTGTCTTGGACAGTAATTGTTTCGGGCTTTCTTGGAGGTGGAAGGTATACTGAGTCCCTTAAATATTTTCATGATATGTTAAGTAGTGATGATAATGTGAAGCCCAATGAGGCTGTTCTTGTTTGTGCTTTAACTGCCTGTGCTCATCTTGGGGCCTTGGATCAAGGGAAGTGGATTCATGATTATATAGGCAAGAGCGGGGTTACAGAAAGTTCAAATGTCTCCACATCACTTATTGATATGTATGCAAAATGTGGGAATATAGATGGTGCAAGTCGAGTATTTAATAGGATTCCTCAACCTGATGTTATCAATTATACGAGCATGATCTCAGGCTATTCAATTCATGGGCTTGGTAATGATGCTTTGCGGGTTTTCCATCAAATGTTAGCAGATAATGTTACTCCCAGTGAAGTGACAATAATTGCAGTTTTGAATGGATGTAGTCATTCTGGTCTAGTGGAAGAGGGTTCTTCAATTTTCAATAAGATGGAAAATTCATGGAGGATTGTGCCCAAAATTGAGCATTATGGTTGTTATGTTGATTTACTTGCCCGTGCTGGTTACTTGAGAAAGGCGTTCAGCATTGTGAAAAACATTCCCTTGGAGCCTGATGTAGCTATATGGAGGGCTTTACTTAGTGCTTGTAGGGTTTATCGTGACATTAATTCTGCAGAACAGATTATTATTCACATTGAACAGTTGGGATCTAGAGTTTGTAATGGAGGTGAAGTGCTGCTTTCGAATTTATATGCTTCTATGAGTATATGGGATAGAGTTGATCAAGTAAGGAAGCTAATGGGTAAAAGAAAGACAGAGGTAAACACTGGATGTAGTTGGATAGAGGTGAAAGGTGTTATTCATGAGTTTCGCGTTGATGATCAGTTGCACCCACAAATTGATTACATTCGAGACAATCTGCATGAAGTCTTGAAGCGGGCTAGACTTGAAGGATATGTTTCTAGCTCCATGCAAGTTTCGTTTGATCTGATTGAGGAGGAGAAGGAGCAAGCAGTGGCTATGCACAGCGAGAAGCTGGCTGTCGTTTTTGGACTGATTAATACGGTGCCAGGGACATGCATCCGAATTTCAAAGAATTTAAGAACGTGTGAAGATTGCCATTCCGCTTTAAAGGCTATTTCTAAAGTTTATAAACGAGAAATTATTGTAAGAGACCGGTCTCGTTTTCACACTTTCAACGATGGGAAATGTTCCTGCAATGATTATTGGTAGTTACCAGTTCTTTCATTCTTCAATTACGAGAAATACAAGCTGAGAGAAGTTGTTATGATAGAGAGATTGGTCCCTAAGAAGGTCATGATGGAGCACATTATACCAAAGCTTCTTTGTGAAACTTTAGTTACTATGAAATCAAGACCACCCGGGGCTTAAGAAGCAAGCATTTTGAAAACATATTATGCTATACCCTACACATGTTCGATCTATGACTAGATTTCAGTTGAGAGGATAAGAAGGTTAATGTGTAATGCAGTTATCTGAATGTTCTTGTGGTGATGGATTCAGCTCATGTTTTGGCTGTTAACAGATGGAAGATGCAAAAGTGAGTCTCAGATTAGTTAAGGTTGAAATTTATTGGTTGAGAACCTTAAAGGTAAAATATGCATTTTATTGACAAGAGTATTGTGTACCTAATGTGCAAAAATGGAGTAGTATTGTTTATAAACATTGCTTCTTCCAGTTACTTTTTCTTTTCATATGCGTGTCTGTGTCTGTCTGTTGATATTTACAGTTAACTGGTCCTATATTATTGATGAAAAACAGTAAATCTAAAAGTGAAGTTGAATTCTGTAGCCATTGTTTGTGTTTCTCATTTTTCTCGTTCTTGTTAGTGCTACGTGGAAGGGTGATATCATTGCGGAAGCTTGTTACAGCATCTAAAGCAGGGTGACTAACAGGTAAACCCCCTTAACCATTAACTGGTGAGCTTTGTTAGGAAACAGCTTTTTGTCTACTTATGTCTTTGATATAATAACTTATTTTAAAGCTACTTTAGTGTAGGCTCAAACCCTCCTTAGAAGCATGGTAGCATGTCTTCCCCAATTAGTCATTGGGGGAGACATGCGCAATATCACACTTCTAGACTTGTGTCTTAATATCTTGTCAACATTTCATTGTGTTAGTGTTTTTTTTTTTTTTTTGTTACATTACTTGCCCCATTACTCCCATCTCAAATATTTTGCAAAATGTCTTAAATCTATCAAATTTCCCTAAAGAAAAGAAAAAGTGCAATCTTTTTTTGCTTTTCTTCCAACTTAGAAGAGAGAGAAATAAGTATCTAAATGGGTCATGGTTTGAAGAATATTTGTGATTCTAACATTGCACGAGATGATCTTCAAAAGTCAAAAAATGGACAAAGAAACATGATTGATTTTGCAGTCCAGAACCCCGACCCTTCTATTTCCTTCTCCACTTTTCACAATAATGCTTTGCTACTTTACCTTTCTCTGTTTTTCTTGCTTTGTTAGATTCCAGGCTGAGCTGTGAAGCATATTCTCCAACTCCATTTTTGAAATTGAATTGGTGGACACTGTTCCATTATCAAAACTCTATCAGCCTTCTTACTTTCTTCACCAACTCTAATTCAGTAGAGTTTGTATTGCCACAAAATCTTTACGTATTGGCAACCAAGTTGAATTGGCTAGGAATATATTCCCTGTGATCTGCCTTGAACTGATGTACGAAAGACTATGCCTACTAAGACTAGAAACGGAAGCATAACACAAACCGCAATCCCTTCTTGGAAACTCGAAATGGGAGATAACCATTGTATATGTGTTGTATTTTGGTGGAATGGAACTAATATGAGGAACAAATAGGGTTCGTGTTAATCATAACAAGAGGTAATTTAGGGCGGAGAGGGTTCCTCAACAATTGACCCCGTACCTTTAGTGACATTGAGGGTCCAGATTAAATTTAATTTATTTAGCGATAAATTTCAATAAGTGAGATTAAAACGTATTAACATAATTTTAATATTTTATATTGACTACTGGATTGTATCGTTAAATGAAATGATTTATTTTTTGTTATGAAACCTAGAAAAACACCCAGTTTCAAAGTCAGAGATTACGGGTCAGTGAATGGTGCTGTTCATGAGTTTTGAGTTGATGATAGGTTGCACCCACAAATCAATTACATTTGAGACAATTTGCATGAAGTTTTGAAGCGGGCTAGGCTAGGAGGATATGTTACTAGTTCTATGCAAGTTTCATTTGATTTGATTGAGGAATTTAAGAATTTGTGAGGATTATCATTCCGCCTTAAAGGCCATTTCCAATGTTTATGATCGAGAAATTATTGTGAGGGCCGGTCTCGTTTTCACACTTTCTACGATGGGAAATGTTCCTGCAATGATTACTGGTAGCTATCCGTTCTTTCATTCTTCAATAGTGAGAATTACGAGCTGATAGATTGTTATGATAGAGAGATTGGTCCTGAGCTTATGGACCACGTTATATCAAAGCTTCTTCGTGAAACTTTAGTTACAATGAGATCAAGACCACCCGGGGCTTAAGAATCAAGCATTTTGAAAACTGATTTCGCTGTACCCTACACATGTTTGATCTATGACTAGATTTCAGTGTAGAGGATAAGAAGGTTAGTGGGTAAATTGGTTCTTGTGGTGATGGATTCAGCTCATGTTTGTGCTATTAACAGATGGAAGAAACAAAATTGAGTCTCAGAGAAGTTCAGGTTGGAAGTGATGGTTTGAGAACCTTAAAGATAAAACTTGTATTTTCATGACAAGGGTATTCTGCAATTAATGTGCAAAATCGGAGTCAACTCAACCCGGTCCTAAATAACTGTCGATTTTGGTCTTTTCCCCCCAGTTTTAAGAAATCAATTATTACTACACTTTAATACTTTAATGAAGAAACCACCAAATTTACCTTTATTTATTATTTCTCTCTCCTATATTACTTCACTCAATAAAAGGCAAACCCTGGTGCGCCAAGCGCTCCCCGCCAAGCGGAGGTTGGGAGAGGGAACCATTTGCTAGAGCCTTCCCCTCCTGACAATTGCCAAAATGCTGTTCGCCAAGGTTCGAACTTGTGACCTATATTGCTTCACTCAATATAACAATTAATACAATGATCCAAGTTTCAATGTATGGGTAATTGAGTTTGGAAATTGATGTTTTCAACCCAAAATTGACAATTATTTTGACCAAAATTTTGATAAAAAAACGACAGTTATTTTGGAACGGAGGGAGTACCATTTCTAAACATGCTTCTTGAGATTACTTTTTCTTTTCCAAGGTGTCTCTGTGTCTGGCTGTTGATATTTGCAGTTAACTTACCTTATCTTAATTTTTTTAGTGTTCATGAAATGTAATTTTTTCAGTGTTGTGCTACAGTTGAATTTCTGTATACATTATTTGTGTTTTCTCATGGTTCTTGTTCTTGTTAGTTGTAGATGGAAGGGCGAGTATCATTGTGGAAGCTTGTTGCAGCATCTTAAGCAGGTCGACTAACAGGTTAATCTCCTTGCAACATTAACTCACAAGCCTTGTTGCGTAACAATTTTTTGGTTTAATACCTTAATGGAGTCTTGGAGTTCAAATTTATTGTAGGCTCAAAATCTCCTTAGAAGGATGGTAGCTTGCCTCCCTTTACGACACCCTCTACATTAACATTTCTAGACATGTATCTTTGTATCTCGTTAACAATTTTCGCTGATTCGAAGCTACTTTGAGCACTAAATTTAGGTTCATTTATTATTCTAATAAAAATTTAAAACTTATTATTGGTATTATTTATAATGGTATATCAATAACAAGTTTTAAATTTTCATTAAAATAATTAAAATTAATCTTAAATTATTGCTCAAAGTATTTCGTATTAACGATAAAAAAGTGGATTAGTTTGGGACAGAGGGAGTAGTTTTTATGTTACTCCTACGACATTACATGCCCATTAATCCATCCGCCTCAAAAGATATACTCCCTCTGTCCCACTCGAAAAGATACAAATTTTCATTTTGGGTCTCATTTAAAAGACACACCCAAAATGGAAACTTATTTATTCATGAGACCCACTTTTCATACTCACAATAAGTATTAATTTACTATTTTCTACCTCACTTTCTCTCTCATACTTCACTTTTCATACTCACAACACTTATTTCATTTTACACTCTCCTTACTTTTCGTGCAAGACCAACTTTGTGCCTTCTCGATTGGGACGGACAGAGTATTGCATTTGAGAAATAGAATCTTTTGCTAGCATATCTTAAATCTAACCAAATCCCACAAGAGATTGTATAAGATAATAAGAAGATAAAAGAAAAGAAAAAGGGCAAAAATCATTTTTTGCTTTTTTCACCAACTTAGGAGAGAGAAAGAGAAAGAGAAAGAGAAAGAGAAAGAGAAAGAGAAAGAGAAGGAACTGGTAAATCTAATGGGGTCATGGATTGAAGAATATTTGTGATTCTAAAACTGCACGAGATGATCAACAAAAGTCCAAAAGAAAAATGTACAAAGAAGCATGATTGATTTTGCAGTTCCCCACCTTTTCACAATAATACTTTTATTTACACCTTTCTCTTTTTTTCTTGCTTCCTTAGTTTCTTTCCATGCTCAGCTGTGAACCATATTCCTCCCCCCCCCCCCAACTCCATTTCTGGAATTCAATTAATGGACACTGGAGTGTTGTAATCTGGTGTCTTAAATTATTCATCAAGGGTATAACTGCTTTTTGACCCTTCGCCCCCACAGTTGTTGATTTGTTAGAGATCTAATCTAGACCGTTAAACAATCTGACTTCTGTCAAGTCGGACTTGATAGGCCCCAAGTCCTTGTCTATGTGTCGTGTTTTGTAATTCAGAGAATACGGGTCCAATAAGGAGCGTAGGATTTAAGGGAGTCCAAAAAATGGTACCCAACCAAAGTGGTCCTGAGGAAGGCAACCCCAGGAAATACTAATAATTCTATATCAAATTCAGCCATCCAAACACGAAAATGAACCTTATCTACGTATTTGACCATTTCTTTTAGACCTGTTTGGTAGAGTTGCTTCAAAACTTAGGCACAAGAAATCTCTTCAAGACACTATGAAAGAAGACAAGATAATAACACTAATGTTAAATCCATTGCATTTCCTTTACACTATACATTTTTTAACCAGAAAAGTTCAAGAAATGCAATGGCTGTCGCGAAAAAAGCTACCCATAAATGAATCCTTGTGTTTCTGGTAATTTTTCAAAAGCATTCTTGCGTTACAGAAACTAGGATTCAATACGCATAGAGAAGTGATCTGTGATGTGATATATCGGCTAGCTTGAGGACTCTGAAATGCTGTTTAATGAAGGATGCCATCCTTTTGAGGCTGATGCTGATGATGTTCTTGCCCTTTGTTTTTCGTGTTTTCGTACCTGTAAATCGTTAAATTCATGTAATTAATTTTCACATTTCTATGATATATCTGAGGCCTCTAAAAGTATTCATATGCTTCAAGCTTCTTCTTCTTAATCATCATTAGAGAACCAAAAAAGATTAAACCAACTTTGGGACTAAACAAGTATTCAATTGGTCCTGAAGATATTGAATTGAACTTTAACAACAACAACAAAAAAAAAAAAAAAAAAAAATTGAAAATTTAATGCTCCCCCATCCCAAAACGAATGACCAAACATTTTTTTATTTAATTTATTCAAATTTTTGCTCAAAATTTTAAAATTGTTACTGATTCCCCATAAAATTAATATTAATAATAATGCTTAGAATAAAAATTACCAGGTTGGTGTTGTCCAATCCAGATCTTGACGCAGTTTTCTTCTCAAAATCTGAAGTCCCTTTGTTGTCTAGGTTTTCACTACCAGAGTCTGGCTGTACTTTGTTCCTCATCTTCTTCCCATGTTTTTTCTCCCATAACCCTTTCATCACCTCTGTAAATAAAAAACCCAAACAATCTATCAATAATCAACCAAATTGAAATCAAATTAACAATTTAAAGAAGAAAATTCAATAATTGCAACTAAAATTTAAGCATATTATTACCTTGAGTAGTTATGAGTCTATAAGCATGTCCAAGAGTTAGCATGTCATTCGGCCGGAGAAGCTTGATGCGCGTAACCCGCAACGGTTGATTGTTGTTTTTATTAACAGTAGCAACGGTATTGCTCTGTTTGGTGGTGTCGGTGGTGGTGGAAGGGGCGGTGGGGGAAGTGTACAAGGTGGTGGTTAGGAGAAGAGCGACATAATGGCCAGGGTTCAATTTCATAACCTGATTAGCAGAGATAGGCCAATATAGCATCTCTGATCTTCCACCTGGGTGTTGTATTATCAAACTTGCGTTATCAATTGCTTGGCAATTCCCCATCTCTCCTCTCTCCTCTTTGAAATCTCTCTCTCTCTCTCTCTCTCTCTCTCTCTCTCTCTCTCTCTCTCTGCTCTTTGAAATGAAGGGGGAGGAGGAAGAATTGGTATGATAGGTGTGTATATATAGCCACCATCACCTTTCTATTAACGGCTATTCCCAAGGTATTATTTTAGCTTTAGCTTAATAAGATAAGAAAAGGAATATAGTATTAATTAAAGTTAAATAAGAAAGTTGAAAAATTCTCCAAACAGATTAGTGAGAATTATTATGTGGTCTCACGCAATCATTTTTCCAACTAGGGTAGGGACAATGCGTTGCGATTACATATCAATGGAATAAGACTATCAGGGTCGGATCCAGAATTTTAAAATCGTGTAGGCTTGATATTTAAAAAATATTGTAAACAATAATAACAGTGAAAAATAACTTCATATATAAAAAAAAGTTACATATAGTCGGTAACTTAGGTAATAAAAAAAAATTCAAAATTATGCCCACGTCAATTAGGTCTAGATCCGCCCCTTGGAATAAGTTGAGGCTTTGTTACGGACCGTTCGATTACATAACAATATGACAATAGAATACGTTGAGACTCTGTAATGTAAAATGCAGATATTCCGTTGGTTTGATTATAAAGCCGTTAGATTAATTGAGACTCAATGAAAAATTAAGAAACGAAATATAAACAAATTGAAAATATCTAAAATAACTCAAAGATGAAATACATGTCATTTGCAAGTTTTACCTTTTAAATGCGATGTGGTAGGGCCTTGGAAGGTGAAATTTGGGTGTGTAACACATTATAGTTAGCTATTCGACAATTCTTAATCTTAACAATTTTTAGCAAGGTTCTAAAAATCGTTCTAAAAATCGCTAGGCGGCTCCTAGGCGGCGAGGCCGGACCTAGCGTCTAGAGCGTCTAGGTGGGGCCACGAATTTACACACATTTTTATATATATTTAATAGTTTTCTGTTCATAGTGACAAATTCAAGAGGATAAACACAGATTACCATTATGCATAACCAAAAAAATTTACTCACATATTTTTGAGACTAAAAGCCACCACCATATTGGCTTACATACTGACCTGTTTGATTCATAGTTATAAATACCGTCCCGGTCAGCGCACCGATTTTGCCATTGGGACGGAACGTACCGGTACCGGAATGTACCGGTGCACCGTACCGGGTTTATCGCACTTTTTATGTATTTTTTCACTAATTATATCCCTAGTATATGTTAACAAAAACATAACACTTTTTCGGTACAAAGTAACTCATTAATGATTAAACTATAAGAATGTTAGCTATTACCATGTTTTTACACCAAGTAATAGTAATTTTAAGAAAGAAATGAAAAAAAAATGATTTTTTTTCATTATTTTCAATTTTCATGGATTTCTGGAGAAAAAAAAATGATTTTTTTTTTCATTCTTTTCATGGATTTCTAGTACAATTGTTAAAATGACATTAAAAAATTTGATTTTTTTTCATTCTAAAAAAAATTGCGTCCCAGCCGGGATATCCATCTCGGCGGGTTCGGTCCGGTACAGAGCGGTTTTTAGACTGGGACGGTATACAACCTGTTCCCCCCCCGTTTTTTCACTGAGACGGGACGTACCAGCCGGGACGGACCGGTACGGTACGGGATTTATAACTATGGTTTGATTAGCTGGTACCCCAAATTGTTGAGAACTATTGATTGTGCTTCCCATATAATTTCCAACAGGTGGTGCAGGCTCTCGAAAATAACCAGATCCAGCACTATTTCTGCCTAGGCCCCGCCTAATCCCGCCCAGCCGCCTAGACCGCCTAGCCCCGCCTAGCGCCTAATTGCCCCGCCTAGCCATAAATCGCGGCACCCGACCTCCGCCTAGCGCCTAGGCCGATTTTTAGAACACTGACTTTTAGTCATCATCTTCGAGACTCAGCGATAAAATGAAAGTCAAAATTTACTTCTTTCATCCTGGTTTAATGTTTCGGTTGAATGTTATTATTTTGATTTTGTGCGGAAATAAAAATTAAATAAATGTTGTGAGTATAAAAAGTAAAGTAGAAAAGATAAAAGTAGGTAGGGAGTGTTGTGGTGAGAATGATAAGTAGATTATTTTGTCCATTTTAAGCAATAAAGCATTTTTTAAACTTAATACGAGACAAACTAAAAAATAAAGTAAAAGCCTTAAAACTGAAACGGAGACCTTTGTAAGGTTTAAAGCTTGATTTCTCCCGGACATCATCTAAACAATTTTTAGTCATTAAATTATTTTTGATATAAACAACAGTAATACTCCCTCCTTTTTAAAATGATTTTTCCAAATTTTTTTTTTTTTTTGTCATTAACACCATGAACGAAAATACTTTAAACATTAAAAATAATTTTAGATTACATTAATTATTATAATAAAAATTTAAATTTATAATTAATACATCATTATAACTACAATCATTAACAATTTTTAAATATTTATTTAAATAATTAAATTAATTTAAAAATAAAAATATTTTTAAAAATAGAAAAATTATTTTGAGAAAAGAGAGTGAGTTGTATAGAATATCAGGAATACTGACAAGATTATAAACTCTGCAATTAGCTGAGCTGGTGGGCAATAGTATTTTGGATTTGGCGAATGATAGCACGTCATAATCATGAGGATTAACGTTAACATATTCTACCCTCTATCTCCCTATTACCACGCGCCATGGATTAGCTCCCTAAAATTAAATTAAATTAAATTAAATTAAAATAAGTTCTCCATTCATTTTAAAGAATTACTTCATTCATCTTGTATAATATTTCATTTTGCCATTTTAGACATTTTATATACTATTTCACTTTTCTAAGAAGATAAAAAAAAATATATATATAATCTTCTCACTCATTCTCTCTTCCACCTTACTTTTGTTAAAATATATAAAAGATAAAAAAAAAAAAAGCAACAATCACACAAAACAAAATTGATCCGCCATAAAACACCAAACCCAACAAATCTCCACCTTGACATCTAACCTCTAAATCATAAACAAAACTCCCCATCTGCCTCTGATGCTATCTAATAGATGCGAACATTCAGCAATTCTAATCAATGTTGAAACATGATAGTCGAAACGGATTTCGTGAACATGTCAGCAGAATTGTCCGCATTACCCACTTTCTTCACCTTAATCCGCTTCTCATTTCTCAGAAAATGATACCTCACATCTATCTGCTTTTTCCTCTCGTGATGAACTTGATCCTTGGCAAAACAAATTGCACTCTGATAGGCTGAAGTCGCACGCCTACAAATTAAACACCAAGACTCAGCTACAAAATTGCAGCAAGGACAAGTTCAGGATCGATTCACTGAAGAACGGTTATTTTTTTATATAATAGTCACATACCAGTTTGGGGTTTGTTTGATTTGTTTGTTTAATTTATACTAAAACAAGAGAATAGATTGGATTGTAAACAATAATTTAAATGCACCTTGGATAAATAAAACTATCACTGTTTATCAATCAATATCATTGGTTCATTATTTCTTTTCTTCCTCTACTCACTTGATCACGAGATATAAAATCTCTATCTCTTCTTTGTTATTAATTACTAGCGGCGACACGCTCAACTAATAATCCTAATCAATATTAAAATCAAGCCGACACGGTCAAGATTTTAAATATTAATTGATGAAGTTCTAAGAGATGAAGATCAACCACCCTGCAAGTAACACTGTTGGCCATATGAATATTACCGCCATCTACCTGCTCATAAGTTGTAAACCTCTCTCTCCTTATACTGATATGATAATAAGCCCCAAAATCAAGAATTCACGCATCCGACTGTTTTGCAGATTCTTCTATTACTAGATCATAGTGCCCATCAGAGCTGCTCGTATCAACTGCAGCATCATTAGCTTCATTGTGATTTGGAGGCTCGCCTCGCTTTTTCATATTACAATCTGTCTTCCAATGTCCCTTCACCTTGAAGTAATTACAAACATCATCAGGTTTCGGGCCCCTCTTAACATAAGATTTCTTCTTCTTATGTTTACTGCTAGAACCCCTGTTGCCTTTCGCAACAAAGGGTCTGGTGGTCTTGTTCGCAAACTGAATAAATCTCTTTATGGTTTAAAACAGGCCTCTAGACAGTAGTTTGCTAAACTTACTGAAGCTTTATTACATTTGGGTTATACACAGTCTCATGCAGATTATTCCATGTTCACTTTGAATCTCATGATGCTTTTACTGTGGTTCTTGTCTATGTGAATGATATCTTGGTTACTGGTTCTCATTCTTCTGTGATTCATGACTTGAAAACCTATCTTCATGCCAAATTCAGTATCAAGGACTTAGGTTTCTTGAAGTACTATCTTGGTTTGAAAGTATTGAGGTCTTCCAAAGGTATCCACATAAATCAAAGGAAATATGCTATTGACCTTCTTGACAGTGCTGGTTTGCTTGATGCAAAGCCTTTGACCATTCATTTGGATCCCAACAAGAAGTTGTTCTGTGAGCATGGTTCTCTCCTTCCTGATCCTAGTTTATATAGACAACTAGTTGGGAAATTGTTATATTTTACTGTCACAAGGCCTGACCTGTCCTATGCTGCTCATTCTCTTAGCCAGTTTATACAAAAGCCAAGGGATTCTCATCTCAATGCTCTGTTGAGAGTTCTTAGATATGTTAAAGCTTCTCCAGGCCAAGGTCTGTTTTTTCCCTGATCATAATTCCTTCAGGTTATCTGCCTATTGTGATAGTGATTGGGCTGGAAATCCAAATGACAGAAAGTTTGTTGGTGGTTTTTGTTTGTTTCTTGGTGAAGCTCTTATTTCTTGGCAATCTAAGAAACAATCTGTGGTGGCAAGATCATCTGCAGAGGCTGAATATAGAGCTTTGGCTTCAGTCACTTGTGAAATTTTATGGCTTCATAGTTTGCTTCAGGATCTTGGCATCTCTGTTCCCTTGCCCATCTCTGTTCATTGTGATTGTGTAGCAGCCATTGTCATTGCTTCTAATCCTGTTTACCATGCCCATACTAAGCACATCGAGTTGGATTGCCATTTTGTTCGAGAAAAGGTCCAATCTGATTTGATTTCTCCTTCCTATCTTCCCACTCAACTCCAACTGGCTGACATTTTCACCAAATTTCTCGGCAAACAGGCCCATTGATCTTTTCTTCGCAAGTTGAAGTTGTTCAATCCTTTCCCACCTTCAACTTGTGGGAGGGGTATTGAAGCTAAGGCATCCAACATAGCTATATCTAATGCAATTGTACAAGCTACTTCAAGTCGGGCCAAGGAATTTAAGCAAGATATGAAGAGTTACTTGGCTCAGACTTCAGTTACTTCAAACGACATCGTTTGGACTTAAGTAGCATTCTATTAGCTGTGGTATTATTGTAAATAAGATGTTAGCTTAGTATAAATAGTTTGTTAGCTGTAACAAACAGAGATTAAGAGAGTTGAATAAGAGTTTTTCCTTTAGAGCTCTGTGTGTATAACTGTGTGTGTTCATCGTGAACCCATTGATTTCTCTGTTCATTTCAATGGATTAGTCTAGAAATTTTGTGATTTCTAACACAAGAAATTGGAGGAATTCAAACTTCTTACCTCTCGTATGTAAAGGAACACAGATGTCGTTTGAGCAATAGATATTTGACTTCTTTTATATTGCGGTAGCGTTTAAAGTACGTTTAAAAATTATAAAACCCAATGTAAAATATACGTGGCTGACGTAATAAATATTTTAAAGGCAAAAACGATGTTTCACATCGTTTAAAGGAATATAGAAACTCAGTGATATTTTTATAATATTTACTAATAAAATTTTACGTAGTAAAACATAAACATGTTAAAGACAAAAATAATTCCTGATCTATATATTAAAAAGAATAGAGGGATAGTAGTCGGGGCGGACACAAGGCCATCCAAAGAGAAGGCTGTGAATCCCCCAAAATCAATGTTGTCATGTAAAAAATGAAAAAACATATTACTAAGTGCATCCCTCACTTACCAGTTTAGCCCACTCCCTTAGAAAAAAAAAATCGATGTAAGCATTAATGTAAAAAATAATTATTTTTTTCAAATTTTGAATAATATAATTTATGAATTCCTCCATTTTATCGCTAGATCCGCTCTTGGTAGTAGTAAGTAGTAATGATTAAGTTTCCCATGCATATTGAGAGAGCACGCGTTTAAGAGTGAGAAGTGTATTAACATCGAGAGAGAGAGAGAGAGAAAGATTAGAAGTATAATTACCTTAACCAAACCAAAGGCGTGAATTTCTGTGGGGAAGGGAAGGGACGGGAAGGGAAGGAGGATAACATTACATTACACACAGTAATTGAGTGGGTGGGTTTGTGGCGTGCCAAGCGTGATGTTTTAGCAAATTAGCTTTAGCCCAACACGCGAGCGGACAAGTCCCTTCTCAATTGCAGCCTTTCATTCCAACCCCCTCCCCTCCCATTAATTTTCATGATTATCCCAAAATCTTAAATCACCCCCTTTATCTTTTATTTTTTCTTAATTAAATCCTTCTACTCTAAGACAAGACCGGTCAAGTCAACAACCATGATTGTCACGAAACTTCCCTCCCTATATTTTATAGCTTTTCTTATCTTAACAAATTAAGCGGAGCGGAACACACCACACCACACCACATTTGATTACTAATCCACTAACCCCCTTTAGCAGTACCCGAGCCAAAAGCCTATGACAAAGGGGTCAATCTATAATTATATTTAAAAAATTATTTTTTAATTTATTTTGTATTAAGAGGGTCACACGGTACAAAAATACAATTTTTTTTCCTATATTCAAATTTAGGCTCCTTTTGTTTAGCGTAAAATATTTTTCAAAAAATATTTTCCAGCAAAATATTTTTCAGAAAATGAAAATATTTTTCAAAAAATAAGATAAACATGTTTTTGACTAACATTTTCCGGTGCGAAACAAACACCAAAAATGGGAAAAATGTTTTTCGAAAAACATTTTTCCCCAAATAAACGGAGCCTTATACTCATTTTGTTCCATTACAAACTACACACATATTATTTATATAAATATTTAAAAAAATTATTAATAAAATAGGTGTTGTGATTATTAAAAATGAGATAAGTGAGAGAAAGTGAGATATAGAATAATAATTGAATTGTTGTTATTGATATGATATTCGGGTTTCATTAATCTATAATACA
The DNA here is from genome assembly GCA_022495995.1 of Adenophora triphylla var. japonica. Taxonomy (NCBI): domain Eukaryota; kingdom Viridiplantae; phylum Streptophyta; class Magnoliopsida; order Asterales; family Campanulaceae; genus Adenophora; species Adenophora triphylla. The sequence goes on along the minus strand of JAFEMH010000234.1, from coordinate 710,101 downwards.
ATAGAGGTCAAGAATAACCGCCACACAATGAGTGGCTAGGATTGTGTTTCAGAAAAGACAAAGAGTGGTCATGATTGATTCTCACTTTCAACATCAGTTTTAACTTTTTTTTTCAATCGTTGAATTTCTGTTCAATTTGTTTGATCCTACGGCCGTAGATTGGCGGTTTCTATTTCAATACATAATTTTATATACTCCATCCGTCCCAGAAAAAGCGTCATCATTTTTAGTCCGACACGCAAATTAAGGAAATAGGTGGAAAGAAAAAATGTTGTGAGTGTAATTTGAAAATAGGAGAGAGAATTAGTGGAGGAAATAGTAAATTTAAAAAGTGTTGTGAGTGTAATAGTGTTTAAGGAGAGAGAATGACTGGAGAAAATAGTGAGTGGGTGTAATAGAATATTAATAAAACATTTCCATTTTAGAAAATGTGACGCTTCAAATGGGACGCCATTTTGGGTAAAAAGTGACGAATTTCCTGAGACGGAGGGAGTATTAATTTAAAAATCACTATTGAAAATATTATTAATTGTGTTATAATAAAAAAATTAATTTTTTATTAGAATCACTATTTTTTATTTAAATTATTGATCAAAATTACATCAATTTGACTAAAATTTTTCATTCACGTGGGACGGTACGGAAGTATAATAATGTAGTAATAGTATACATAACTATTATTTGGAAATTGGTGTGTACCAAGATTTTCAAAATGTAAATGGAAAGAAAATAAGCAAGTGGTCTGGTTGTGTGTACCGACTGTCTGACTTTCTCTCAATTTACAATTTAACTGACATGGATTTTGGTTACTTTTGCAATATAATTTTTAAAAAGAGAAGTGTGTAGATTCGATCGCTCCCTTTATTTCACAGAATCAAATCAATCAAATTTTGACATATTTTTATAAAAAAAATATGAATAATTTATAGAAAAATATAGATATTTTCATGAAATTCTAAAAATTGTTATTGATAGTATTTTAATGGTAAAACAATAACAATTTTTATGAATAAATGAATTTTAGTAACTTTTTTGTTAAATTTCAATTAAATTAACTAAAAAAATAAAGTCAATGCTTTAATTCAACTACTCTCATTAATCGGTTTCTAAAATTATCCCTGAATTTATCAATCACAATCTCTCTATATTTTTCGTGATATTAGTATACTTCAGCTGTTTCATATTAAATAATTTTTATAAAATTTAATATATTGTTGTATTAATAATAATATTTAAAATTACATGAATAAATGAATTTTAGTAACTTTTTTGTTAAATTTCAATTAAATTAACTAAAAAAATAAAGTTAAGAGATTTATAATGGGATGGATAATTAACTAACTAAATGGCAGAATCTAATATCGATAACATGACACATTTATATATAACTATATATATGGGTATATACTGATCTAATGCATGTTTTAAATAGGTTTTCCCGCGTTCGAAATAAGATTTGCAAGATACTGGAGCTCCAACTGATTCACAAATGACTCAATCACAGTTGACGAATGAAGATATATGGGATGATTCCTTTACTTGCATGGTTTTGTTATTTTGTAACAGGTATTAATAATAATATTTAAAATTTTATGAATAAATGAATTTTAGTAACTTTTTTGTTAAATTTCAATTAAATTAACTAACAAAATAAAGTCAATGCTTTAATCCAACGACTCTCAATAATCGGTTTCTAAAATTATCCCTGAATTTATCAATCACAATCTCTCTCTATTTTTCGTGATATAAGTATACTTCAACTGTTTCATATTAAATAATTTTTATAAAATTTAATATATTGTTGTATTAATAATAATATTTAAAATTTTATGAATAAATGAATTTTAGTAACTTTTTTGTTTAATTTCAATTAAATTAACTAAAAAAATAAAGTTAAAAAAATAAGGTTAAAAGATTTATAATGGGGTGGATAACTAACTAACTAAATGGCGGGACCTAATATCGATAACATGACACATTTATATATAACTATATATATGTGTATATATTTATCTAATGCATATTTTAAATAGGTTTTCCCGTGTTCGAAAGAAGATTTGCAAGATACTGAAGCTCCAACTGATTCACAAATGACTCCACCACAGTTGACGAATGAAGATATATGGGATGATTCCTTTACTTGCATGATTTTATTATTTTGTAACAGGTATTAATATTAATATTTAAAATTTTATGTATAAATGAATTTTAGTAACTTTTTTGTTAAATTTCAATTAAATTAACTAAAAAAATAAATTCAATGCTTTAATCCAACGACTCTCATTAACTGGTTTCTAAAATTATCCCTGAATATATCAATCTCAATCTCTCTCTATTTTTCTTGATATCAGTATACTTCAGTTGTTTCATATTAAATAATTTTTATAAAAGTTAATATATTGTTGTATTAATAATAATATTTAAAATTTTATGAATAAATGAATTTTAGTAACTTTTTTGTTAAATTTCAATTAAATTAACTAAAATAATAAAGTTAAGAGATTTATAATGGGATGGATAACTAACTAAATGGCGGGACCTAATATCGATAACATGACACATTTATATATAACTATATATATGTGTATATATTGATCTAATGCATGTTTTAAATAGGTTTTCCCGCGTTCGAAATAAGATTTGCAAGATATTGAAGCTCCAACTGATTCACAAATGACTCCACCACAGTTGACGAATGAAGACATATGGGATGATTCCTTTACTTGCATGATTTTGCTATTTTGTAACAGGTATTAATAATAATATTTAAAATTTTATGAATAAATGAATTTTAGTAATTTTTTGTTAAATTTCAATTAAATTAACTAAAAATTTAAAGTTAAGAGATTGATAATGGGATGGATAACTAACTAACTAACTAAATGACGGGACCTAATATCGATAACATGACACATTTATATATAACTATATATATATGTGTATATATTGATCTAATGCATGCTTTAAATAGGTTTTTTCGCGTTCGACAGAAGATTTGCAAGACACTGAAGCTCGAACTGATTCCACCACAGTTGACGTATGAAGATATATGGGATGATTTCTTTACTTGCATGGTTTTGTTATTTTGTAACAGGAGTGAAGTGGAGAAAGTATCGTGGTGGAAAGGGAATGGTGAGGATAGATGCTTTTGATGTAATTTTGTGATTGCTTATAGCACTTTGTTTCTGTCACAATTCTGTTTAAATCATAATTGAGTTATGTTAAAGTTCAAGATTGATTTGTATGTGAAATTGGAGAGTGATGTGGGAATGGTTTATGGAGAAATTCATCTTTGCAACTTCAAAAACAGTGAACCAATTTTCATCCCTTGTGGCCATTTCATTTCCAAGTATGAACTCGAAGAGTCGTTCTGTCTTTCTAGTACTTCTCACCTCCTCTAGTTTGTGTCATCTAAACTATCGAGTTTGTTTCAATTTCTCCGATTAATCAAAGTTATTTTTCTAAACACTTTCCCTAAGGTTGTTCTACCTCATGAGTATCATCTAATTCATGCAAAATAATGGACCCTTCATTCCCTAAATAATCGCAAAAAAAAAAATAGAGACTTCTAAACGAGTTTAAGAAGAAAGTTATCCTTAGGAGGCTTAAGGGCTAAACATTACCCCTACTGAAAGTCAAAGGTCAACAAAAGAAGAAAGCCAAAGGTGTTGCTATCAAACTTCATCCCAAGAAGAGTGGGGCTACCCAATTCAAAGTTTTGAGAGTACAAAAAAAAAAAAAACTCTCAAGCTTTCATCACCCCCACAACAAAGGTGAAAATTCAAATGCATGAAGGAATCTCCTACAAAGAAGATGAGTCAAGTGATACCAATAAAAGAAAAGAGTATTCCTCAATATCCTCCTATATCAAGTGAAGAAGACTTTCAGTATCAAGAAAAATGTTTACCCTTAAGTCATACTAATGATTGACTTTATTCTCAAACTTATTTAGAAAATTCTAGATGATGCACGGTTCATTAAAAGGTAGAACAACTTTTCTAGATCTTTGAGCCAGTAGCATTTCTTGTTGAGTTTAGGGGCTTCCTGTTACCCATTCTCATACACACTCTTGAAATCCAAGCATCAAAACTGGGGCTTCCTAACCTTTTCTCCCCCAGTCAATCTCTACTTCAACTCCTCAAAACAATCGAATCTGCATTATGAGCTTTCCTCTCTGCTTCTCACTCTCATCATTAGAGAATACACTTCTTCAAAAGAATCAACGCTTGGATCACCTTCCAAAGACTAGAGTCTGTCTCTCCTCAACTAAACTTGAGATCTCATCTTTCTCATTAATGAGATTCTCTCCTCTAAAGTTCTCTTCGAGTTAAACATACTTTTCAAAAAAAAAATATGGCTCGCTAGGTTGAAAACTCGTAAAGAGTGGCCTAGGCAAAAGTTAGAGCACAAAAGAAAAAAAAAGATGCAAAAGAGATGCCCGCTAGATTGAAAACCCGAAAGGGGGGTCTAGGCAAAAACCAGGGTGCGTCACTAAGAAAAAAAATCAAGGTCAAAGGGAGAGTATTCTTCAACCTTCTTCATCGGACGTCGTTCGATCTTCTTCAAATCAAATCAACAAGGAGAGTCTTCTTCGATCATCTTCAAATCAAGAGAGCAGACTCACAATCCTGTTCACAAAGTCATCTACCACTTGCAAGTAACTTGGGGCTTGAGACAGTAAAGGGCCTTGGATATAGAACCATTACGACAGTCGACAGATTTGTAGTCGTTTGCCTCCTAGAGACACGATTCATGGGAGAATTAAGAACGAAGATTCGCAACAGGCCTAGATGTGTTCACACAAGGTTCCTCATTGAAATTCAGCCTTGCTGACTAGCAACAGATTCTGCAAAACCTGATTTGGTCCCAACTTGTCAAACACAAGTTCACTCATACAGTTCACCCATCTCAAAAATACATCCATACAAATATCCCTACATGTCCATATGCCATATACTCATACATAAACTCCCAACCAAAATGTCTAACCGGCCATTTACACGAACAGACGTGAGCACCACCACGTAAGTCCAGTCAAACAACTAAAATCTAGAAAATCTACTTGTAATCTTTATGTGATAGCAGGTGCAGAAAGGTAAGAATCATTCGGGTCCGTCCGAGATCCAATGTGCATATATCCTTGCATTACAGGAGCCAACAGAACCTCCACCTCAACCGACAATTCAAAGTCTGTGACGGCAGCAAACTTCAAGTCCGTGTCCTCGGCAACAACTTCAAAGTCTGTGACCGCAGCAAACTTCAAAGTCCGTTACTTCAGCAACACCAACAAAGTCCATGACCTTGACAACAACATTGACACTTGTGACCTCGAGTGGAGCATCAACAAAGTCTGCGACCGCAGCAAACATCAAAGTCCGTGACCTCGGCAACGTCAGCAAAGTCTGCGATCGCAGCAAACTTCAAAGTCCGTGACCTCGGCAACGACAACAAAGTTCGTGACCTCGGCAAACTTCATCAACAAACCGGGTATCATCAGAATTGGGTCAAATCTTTGATTCCTCAGTATGATTTTACCTTTTCAAAAAAAAATCCCTCTTCGATTTTCAAAAATGATTTTCAAAATACCTAAAATAGCCTTTTTAGTGTTTTGGAGTCGAACTACGTTTGGTCTGATTCTCTCTTAGAGATACGTAGGCAGCCGTGCGGCACGACCATCCCAATGTTCAGAATGATGTCTTTTCTATCGACGACACTTCTTCTTTCATAAGACCTGTCGCCGAGGGGCTCTGTAGACACCCCATTCTGAATCAATAATTCATGATTACACTACTCTTCGTCTCTCTTTTATGTTTTGATGAAAGCATATCAGTTTCGTCATGTTTCGTTAAGTTTCTAACTAACCTCGTTAGTTTTGGACCTAACTGACTAACGAAAAAACTGAAGAGGGCAGAATTGTCCACAGACAACATTATCTCGCGCGGAATAGCGTGTCTCACGCGAGACAACCCATCTGCAGGATATGCAGAATCACAATCCTTCTCCGTTTCAAACTCTATTCTTGATAAAATCTTATCCCATCCGGTTCTCTAATCATATCTGAGTTCTGAAACCTTCCTAGGAGTGTTTTACCTCTCCACCTCTACCTCTTAAACCCCTATAAATACCTGATGACTTTCAGTATTTCAACTAACAGTTTTAGATTGAAAGGTCCCCAATCCCCGATCAAAAACACACAACACACACATTTTGTTGGTTTCTCTCCCTGAAAGATTCCTACAAAATCACCCTAAAATCACCTAAAGTTTGTTTATCAACCTTGTTGATCAACAAACATCAAAGCCCGAATCAAGGATCGAGGCGAAGCACTGTCCGCATCAAGATTTGACTCTCATATTGAGTCGAAACTCTGCCCAAATCACTTCTCGACCGAGAAGACATCTTAGAACCACGTTTTAAATCAAATACTCCCTAAACAAGGTAAACTCCTATATTTTTACTCTTCTTCTTCTCAATCTCTCTCTATTGACTTTTAGAGTGGTGTAATCACATCAAAAGGATTGGCCTAGAGTCCCTTCAATCGATGGAGGTGATCTCGAAGCATACAATCCGACATTCCTAATCAAGAAATTGATTAGGGTTTTCTTGTTCTTTTATTTAATTATTGTATTAAAAAGATTGGTAATACTCAATTGGCAAGACCGATCTCCGGATTGGGTGAAATGGGTGCTCCTCGACCTTCTCATTCCATAACTTAACCCCCGAACCCTCAAATCTCTTTAAAAATCAAAAAAGATTTTTCTTATTGTTTTCCTAAATAAATAAAAAGTGGCGACTCCAAGATGTTAAAAATTCACGAACTATATTTATGTGTATATATTTATCTAATGCATATTTTAAATAGATTTTTCCGCGTTCGAAAGAAGATTTGCAAGATACTGAAGCTCCAACTGATTCACAAATGACTCCACCACAGTTGACGAATGAAGATATATGGGATGATTCCTTTACTTGCATGATTTTGTTATTTTGTAACAGGTATTAATATTAATATTTAAAATTTTATGAATAAATGAATTTTAGTAACTTTTTTGTTAAATTTCAATTAAATTAACTAAAAAAATTAATTCAATGCTTTAATCCAATGACTCTCATTAACTGGTTTCTAAAATTATCCCTGAATTTATCAATCACAATCTCTCTCTATTTTTCGTGATATCAGTATACTTCAGTTGTTTCATTTTAAATAATTTTTATAAAAGTTAATATATTGTTGTACTAATAATAATATTTAAAATTTTATGAATAAATGAATTTTAGTAACTTTTTTGTTAAATTTCAATTAAATTAACTAAAATAATAAAGTTAAGAGATTTATAATGGGATGAATGACTAACTAAATGGCAGGACCTAATATCGATAACATGACACATTTATATATAACTATATATATGTGTATATATTGATCTAATGCATGTTTTAAATAGGTTTTCCCGCGTTCGAAATAAGATTTGCAAGATACTGAAGCTCCAACTGATTCACAAATGACTCCACCACAGTTGACGAATGAAGATATATGGGATGATTCCTTTACTTGCATGATTTTGTTATTTTGTAACAGGTATTAATAATAATATTTAAAATTTTATGAATAAATGAATTTTAGTAACTTTTTTGTTAAATTTCAATTAAATTAACTAAAAATTTAAAGTTAAGAGATTGATAATGGGATGGATAACTAACTAACTAACTAAATGGTGGGACCTAATATCGATAACATGACACATTTATATATAACTATATATATATGTGTGTATATATTGATCTAATGCATGTTTTAAATAGGTTTTTCCGCGTTCGACAGAAGATTTGCAAGATACTGAAGCTCGAACTGATTCCACCACAGTTCACGTATGAAGATATATGGGATGATTCCTTTACTTGCATGATTTTGTTATTTTGTAACAGGAGTGAAGTGGAGAAAGTATCGTGGTGGAAAGGGAATGGTGAGGATAGATGCTTTTGATGTAATTTTGTGATTGCTTATAGCACTTTGTTTCTGTCACAATTCTGTTTAAATCATAATTGAGTTATGTTAAAGTTCAAGATTGATATGTATGTGGAATTGGAGAGTGATGTGGGAATGGTTTATGGAGAAATCCATCTTTGCAACTTCAAAAACAGTGAACCAATTTTCATCCCTTATGGTAAATATCATAAATTTGAACATTTGTTGTTATTTGTGCACTTTTAGATTCTTTCACATTTTTAGTTTGATACTTCAATCTAACATTTGAATTTTCATTTACTTTCAAGTTGATGGAAAAGTTAAGGATAAACTTAGGCAATATATGTTTGTAGTTTGTGATTGTTTGCTACTCTATTTGTTATTATTTGTGCATATTTAGATTCTTTCACATTTTCAGTTTGATAGTTCAATCTAACATTTGAATTTTCATATACTTTCAAGTTGATGCAAGAGTTAAGAATAAACTTAGGCAATATCAATTTATAGTTTGTGATTCTTTGCTATTCAATTTTCATGAATTTTGAGATATTAGGAATTTTGTGACATTGGATACTTATAATGGTATTTATCTTTTAATTTTTTTCACTTGACCACCCATGCATACTGTTTTCGTGTCATTGGCATGGGTCAGAGCTCTATATTACAATAGGGAATGAGAATAACCGCCGGGACAAAGAGAGGCTGAGATTGATTCTCAAAAAATAATTCGACGGTCTAAAATCTCCTTCTCAACCGTTTGTAACTTCCCTCTCCTCAATTAATTAAAAGAAAACCTCCCCACTATTCACATGCACTCTCTCTCTCATCTACCTACTAAAAAAACCCTCCTTTTTGGATTTCTATTAGGCCATCCAATTTATAGTTTCTTTCACGTTGCTCTACATTTTTTTTTAACCCCGTTCACTCTTTCGTATGTTGCAGATGTGTTGTTCTTCCATTTTATTAATATTGCTTGCTTTTATTATTCTTTTTCTTTCACACATCTGCTTTAAGTCTTACTGATTTTGATACTGATTATTCTCTGATTTAATGTTTGTTTCATCTGCATATTTTTTTGATATGTGGTAGACAGAATTAGAGAAGCTAATTGATTAATTCTTAAATGTATTTTGCAGTGGGATGGGGTTGATAGAGGAGACAAAAACTCTCGAAAATCTTTGATGCATTCCTCGAACAATTTCTTTAGTTCATCACCACTGCGGCGGGAAATATGGGCAACGAATTATATGGCGTGAAGTTGAAGAACAATGCTTTGGTTCCCAATACCACCACCTGTTGTTGCCTATTTGGCACGAGTCTTTAGAGAGAGATAAATTATTATTGTGTACTAACAGAAAAAGTGTGTCATTAGTTTGGTGCGAGTGGGAGTGGGAGTTAGGTCCGTAAGTCATTTGTTATTGGAACAGAGTTAATTATTATTTGAACAATCAATTGTTTCTTTGATCCATTTTATTATTTTGGGGTTTTGCTGTTATTACTTTATATTATTTTTTTAATTGTTGTTTATTTTTTTCTTCTAAATGTTAGATGTGAGGTTTAAATGTAGAGTGTAACGGTAGTGGGTTGGGATGGTTTTCGAAGGGAAAGTGGGAAGATAGTTGGGGATTGGGGGTGAGGGGTTTGATAGAGAGAGAATTTAAATTTGCTTTTTTTTTCCATCGTTATTTAGGTGTATTTCTAATTTATTTGTCTTTTTTTTTTCTTCTGTTAGGATCTTTCTTTAATTAATTTATTTTTGAAAATTAATTAAAGATATTGAACATATAGTACTATATTATACTATATGATTTATTTAAGGGTTGGGAAATTATAAATGCATTTTTACTAGCCATTAACTCATTTAGGGTTATAACTAAACTTTTGTATGAATTCAAGAAACAAACTCTAATGGTTGGAGGGTAAAAATGGTTGTGCCCTTGGCATACAAGGACTGAAGATTTTGACCAAAGAAGGGAGGAATTGATTTTAGTTGAACCAAGTATGAATGTGTCACTCCGTGCCCTTGACACGGAGTAGGTCTCTGGAGAAACGCGTTTCTCCATAAGTTATGGAGAAACACGTTTTTCATTCAATAAAAAATTTTCTGGATATCAGTCTCAAGGGTTCTGGATATCCAGAATCCTTTGATCATGATATCCAGAAGCCTTGGGATGGATATCCAGAAAAAAGATTTGGGGCCAAGGCCAAGGCAAATTCTAAATTTCTGGTTCTGGATATCACTTTCATAAAGTTATGGATATCAAGAACAATGAATATTGATATCCAGAAGCCTTGGGACGGATATCCGGAACATTGAATATTGATATCCAGAACCTTTTGAAAGACTTTAATTTATATCCAGAACCTTTTTAATTGATATCCAGAAGCTTTATAATTGATATTCAGAACCTTTTTAATTGATATCCAGAAGCTTTATAATTGATATCCAAAACCTTTTTAATTGATATCCAGAACCTTTTTAATTGATATCCAGAACATTTTGAAGCCTTCACTTTTTTCTCTCTCTACCCGGCAGCACTCTCTCTCTATACGATTTTGCAGAGCCTCTCCCCCAATCGTCTTCTTCTCCACCAACAACAATCATATTCTTCGACCCAACTCCCTCTAATCGCTTCAACCCTTCTCCCACCTCTGTCATCGAGGTTGTTGTTGGAGGTAGAGGGCGGTGGTATGCGATGGAGGTTGGGCTTAAGTCACCGGCGAATGAGTTTAGATCGGAGAAGACGATTGTTATTTGATTGAGGAGGCGATTTTGGGAGAGAGTAGATCGGTGGTAAAGGTTGAGAGGAATTGGAGGTCGCCGGTTTGATTTTGAGGGAGAGTGAAGGTGAGGAACAAACAATTTCTTCCAGTCAGATCTGGCGTAAAAACAGAGATTGGAAACGACGAAGTTGCGCGGAGTTAGATCGGAGACGACGAAGTTGCAACGATGGAGGTTTAGTTTTTTCCAGAACTTTTTTTTTTTGAAAAACACGTTTCTCCATAAATTATGAAGAAACGCGTTTCTCAGCAGATTTTGGCCTTGGCACGGGGGTTAGTACTAGTATAAAACAATTAATAGTAACAACATAATAAATAAAAATACATTTAATACATAGAAGATATAAACTAAATAATATCTTTGCTAACCCTTAGGGCAAATTGCAGTTTAAAGCCTGCTAACCCAATTAGGGCAAATTGCAGTTTAAGCCTGAAGTCGAGGGAGGTTTTATATGCGGGGTCCTACTATTTTTTTTCCACATTAGGGCTCCAAATGTAAATTTTCGTTAGTTAAGGAATTTTTAATGGAATTGTAAGTGCCCCAATCTGGGTCGTTAGTGTTCCGTCAGCTCAATTTAATGATTTATAATCATTTAGAGGCATTTCAGGCATTATTTTAGACAATTTGGATGAGGAAGGGCCTATTAGGAATAAAAAAATGGCCAGGCCTCGCTGGAAAGCGTAATTTCCAAGGAAAAAAAGCAAATTTGACCAAATAGAAGCTGCCAAAACGCCTTTCTGCAAAAATTAGGCACGCTGACGATTTCATTCGCGCGGATGAAATTGACATGTGGATTTCTTCCACGCGGATGATATTGTACCCCTGGCCAACCTATAAATTGAGTCATTCTCCTTCATTTTCAGCAGCAACAAATTCATTCTCTTACTGTTACTCTCCCGAATTAAGCCCTCAAAACAGTCTTAGACACAAAACCATACACAATCTACCAAAAAATCATACCTAAGCCTTGAACTCCTCAACCCCCAAACACTAATCCAAGAATATAGGGTGTAACTATTGGTAAACCCTCATTCTCTCTACCTAAACCTTCTTTATTCATGCATCCATTTCATGTCTAAATGATATAATCTTGTTGTCTTTTGTTTACTTATTTGTTGTTCATCCCCTTCCTCCTTGTATAAAAATAATAAAAAAATTTAATATAATTTTTTTAGCAATTATGTAATTGGTAGTGAAACACACTACGCAAAAAATATACTCCCTCCGTCCAAGTACATACTTTACGGTTACTGTTCACGCGTGGATTAAGGAAAACAATAATGATATAATGTTGTGAGTGTAAAAGTAAAATAGGAGAGAGAATGCGTGGAGGGAATAGTAAATTATAATGGTGTTGTGAGTATTAAAATAATGTAGGAGACAAAGTGTGAAGTATGTAATTGGACGCCCAAAATAGAAAGTGTGAAGTATGTAACTGGACGGAATGAGTAGTAATTTATAGCGGTTAAGAGGGAGTATACAATAATAATAACACTAGTAATTTTTTAATTTTTAAAAAACATGGCCTTAGTTCGACGGCCATACATAATTGGTTCTTTCAACTCTTTCTTGTTAGGAGCATAAAATCTTACAAAATTTTGTTGGCAATATTTTTGTTTTGCAATTGTTAATTGAGATTTAAATCATTTAACAGTTGGATCTACAATTTAAACATTAAAATTATTAACTAAAATTTTATGAAAATTATATGCCCATAACATTACTCATTAATCATTGATCTCGCGCTCCCCTCCCTCTCTCTCTCTCTCTCTCTCTCTCTCCCCTTCCTCACAAAATTATACTCCCTCCGTCTCAAAATGTTTGTCCCATTTGATTTTTTTGTTGAACTTTGATCACAAATATATGACAATTTAATTATATTCATGAAATTCTAAAAATTCCTATTGATTCACCATTAATAATATTATCAACAACAACTTTTAGAATTTCATGAACATGATTAATCTCTCATGATGATGCCAAAATCGTCAAATCAGCCCAAATCCAAGCGATGAATGCTCCGGCGATTGCAAGGCCTGAAAATAAGAGAAAACACGTAAACTAAGTCGGGGCGGATCCGGCTAAAGGCCCTCCGGCGTGAGAGTAAGTTCACGGTTTGTATATGAGAAAACAAATGGACAGAGTTTTCCCAATGTAAAAAGTAACGTACCTAATAATGAGCCATGGGGCTTGTATTTATAGGGATGGATTGATAGAATTCATGTTGAAATAAACTTGTGAAGAGATAAGATGTAATCCTAAGAGAATTACATCTGTTAAGGAGTCATTGTTTGACTTGGATTGGTGTAGTTGGTTACAATCCGGATTGAATCATGAATGTGTAATCCTTGTTGTATAAGGGTCGTATGTCACACGCTGGCCGGAACGCCGAAGAACACAAATGTTTTACCTCGGCCTTGGCAAATAGACCGAGGTAAATGATTACGCTTCCTCGTCATTTGGAGATTAGTAGGCACGGAGATATGCCGGGGTAAATGATTTTGTTTCCTCGTCATGGTGATGAAATGCCGAGGTAAGAACTTTTCTTTCCTCGTCACTTGCGGCATAACGGCCCGAGCATGTTGACATAAGGCTGAGATAAACGTTCCTCGTCATACAAGGAAGACCTTACTCGGCATACTTGGTTAGATAATATTCATGGCCCAATTCAATTAGGCCCAGCTTGAGCAAACCCATATTCGTATCTCGGTTTATACTGTTCAGTGGCCCCCGACTTTCTAGCTCGGATTAGGACGAGTAGAAAGTCATCTCGTCCTCGTCATATGGAATACGAACGGGTTTGACACGTGTCCTCGACGTCGCTTCGTATAACTGACGGTTGCCATTCTGGGGCCCCCCAGTCTTGTCACGCCTCGAAACCGTCAATTTGTATTTAATTCTTGGGGCGCCAGACCCGAAATTTAACTTTACCCATGGGTTTAACCCGATTGAGGGGTTATAAAAAGCTAAATTCTTCTCATTTTACTCTTTACAAACCCCAAATATTTGAGAGCGAGTGACAAGGTTTCAGGCGACAAGCATCCCGGTGATCTTGATCTTGTTCGAACCCAGTTTCCGGCGAGCTAGCTTCCTGTTGTGATTTCCTCAATTTCTCCAAACTCAGGTATGAAGTCTCTTACCTTTTGTGCATTTTGACTCCGATTTCCCGCTTTCTAGGGTTTGTTGGTGATGAATCTGGAATATGCCAAGAACAAATGAACCACCATTGTTAAAGAATGAAGCTTTTCTTCATAAATTCTCAGAACTTCAAATCTTTGGTTTTCTTTGTATTTTATATGGACTTTCTTGAATATTGAATGAACTCCCCCTTTCATTTTTCATGCCCCTTAGAAATGGCTCGTTCTTGGGACCATTCTCCCCGATTAGTTATGGATATCATCTTGGAAATACGAGGGTCTATCGTAGAGAGAGAGGTCCATGGTTGATGCTCACTCTGGATGATGTAAGCAAGCGGTTGAGAGGTTATGGTCGAACTCGTCTATTCCTCCAATACCACGATTCCACAAGAATAGATAGGATTGAGTCCGGTTCACCCAACATTATAGTTTTTGAGGATAGGGCTGAGATGATGGAGCACGTCGAGTGTTCTACCGGCCTCGATCGCGAAATGCGTGAGCGCACGAGAGTACGGCTCCCTCCTCGGCCTTATTAAATGACGAGGAGGGGAATCTCCCTTCCCCGTCCTAAATCAGCCATGGACGAGGTCACTAATTTTGTCTCCTCGTCTTTATGCAGATATGACGGGAAGAGAAGGAGAACCCTCCTCGTCTACTCAAATAGTTGATGCTTTCATGGAAGAAGCACAAGCTGATGGCCGCTTGGCCCGAAGAAGAGGAGGCCGAGGACGAGGAGGCCATGGATTAGGACAAAGACAAGAGAGGACCCCAAGAGCTGGGGATCCCATGTTGGAAAAGCTGTACTCCAAATACGGGGTAGATAAAGCTGAGTACAGGCTAACTTATATGGGTCATATGGAGCTGAAGACAAAGAAGGAAGAGGACAACTTTTATTATAACCAAGACTTTGTCCACTTTTACTTCAAACAGTTTCAACAGGGACTTCGTCTTCCCTTGGATCCTTTCATCTGCGAATTTTTAGACGATGTGAGGGCGGTGCCGGCCATGCTAGGAGCTAATGGTACCCGGGTTCTTGTCAGCTTCATTGTCCTCTGCCGTAGCTTAGGGTACGAGCCGACCATGGGAGCTTTTAGATATTTCTACCATGTTCAATTTGTCAAGGAGAGTTGGCTCCTCGTCATTAAAAGTGCGTCCAAGAAACTGAAGCTGCTCCTCCCTATGTCTAGCAAAGTTGCCGGCTGGGATAACCATGTTATAAGGGTTGAGAGCCGCCAAGGATGGGAGTTCCAGTCTCCTTGTAAGGGTCCAACTTCATCCTTTCTCGTCCAACAATATGAATGGACCCAGGACTTGATCAAACGCCTAGAAGAATTTGCCGAGGTGGGGGTCCTTGATTGGTCAGTGGTTGAGTCCTCGGACCATTATTATATTCAGGCGGGTTTGATCTTAGGGGGAAGAAGGATGGGGTATCTCCCCTTGTCACCGTAAAGAAGGGGAGACGCTTCAATTTGGACAATTCACCCCGGCTTGGTGTTCCATGAGGATTGCATTACGTGCAAGGCGAACGTCCGGGACCAATGTTTGAAAGCAATCGACATAGTTGGACGTAAACGTTTTATCTTTTTTACTTGGTACTTTTTGAATGCTTGTTACCTCTGCTCGTACTTAACTCTTTTTCCTCGTCCTTGCAGATTTAACCGTCGAGAAAGAAGAAGCTATAGCCATGGAGAGACTAAGTCCCCAAGAGCTGGTGAAGAGGAAGAGGAAGCAGAGCAAGAAGTCTGCTTTGGTAGAAAGGAGGGAAGAGGCTAATGCCCGTAATCTTGTGCTCAATGTTCAGGGTGACCAACCCCTTCCCCTTAAATTACACGGGGAAGTAAATGCCGAGGAAGCGGCGACTGACGAACAAACCAATCCATCAACTGTAGAGGGGCATAGCCTCCATGTTGATGCCGAGGAAGAGGTGGCCGAGGAAACTAACCTCGTCCAAAGGAGATCAGGCTCCAAGAGAGCGCCAACTGTTAGCGCCGAGGAGCCTGCAGCTAAACGGGCAAGCGTCAGTGGGGCCCCCAATGTTGAGGCTCCCCCTCCCTTAACCATTCAAACTATCAAGACCGTTGAGGAGGCCGACGGGCGGCAAGAGCATGCCCTCAACGTTCCCGTCTTAAGGGACTTCCCCTGTTGGCGAGGAGGGACCCTTAGTAAGATTGGGCCGAGCTCCCATTCGAGGGCTATGGACGAGGATGCCTACGAGGCATTTTGTAAAGAGGCTCCCAACGAAGATACCTTGCTCTGCCACAAGGGACTCTTGATAGCCGAGGTAGATGTTAATCCTTTTCTTGGTTATTACCCTTGATATTTGTTTGCCTTTCTAATAATGATTTCTCTTTCAGTTGCATTCCGTCACGGCATATGAAAATGTTTTGGCCAAGAAGAAGGCTAGGCGCCTGAACGAAGCTAAGGCCGCCCAAGTGAAGAGTGAAAAAGATAAGGCTTCCTTGGCTAAGCTTTTAGAGGCCAAGGATGCTGAGCTTGCGGCGGCCAAGGCCAAGGTTGAGGCTGAGGTGAAGAGGGCCGAGGACGAGAAGATAAAAGCCGAGGAGCATCTCCGGCTAAAAAATGAAGAGCTTGCTACGGCAAGGAAAGAAAAGGCCGAGGTCCAAACTAGGGCCGAGGAAGCTGAGGCCCGGTGCAGAGGGTTGGAAGCTACCCTCCCGACTAGGGAGGAAGAGGCCGTTGCTCGGTTTAAGGAGAGCTCGGCTTTTAAGGAGTTGATGATGGCCAGCTCGGCCTTTAAAGAGGCCGTGGACGAGCAGACGGCCACTATGTTTGAAGATGGTTATCTTCATTTGGCCCGGAGCATTTTGGCTGATCCTTCCACCGGTTTGGACATCAATAAGGTTGCCCAACTAATTTGCAGGGATCAATATGCCGAGGAAGTCAGGGCTCTCCACCACTTGGTCCCCTTTTCTGAAAGCAACTTGGAGATAATGGCTGCCAAGGATGCTCAAGCTTGCAGGGAAGTGTGGAGGCCGGCCTCTGTTGTCCCCGGCAATATAAAAGACCTGGTGGAGGCGATCCAGGATGCTGAAGAGCCCGAGGTCATAGAAGCCGAGGTGGAAGGTGGGACCGAGGAAACTAATGCCTTCACTGAACAAACGGTCCTTCCTCCCCGGCACTATCCAGAAGGCTTTGGACAAGCCTTTTGATGACGGGCATCAGTCTTAGGATAGCTTCTTTTCTTTGTTTTCTGTAATAGATGGTAGGACTTGTAATTTTTTGAATATCAATGAAAATCCTTTTGTCATGATTCATGTTATTTCCATAACTTGCTCATATTTTTGTATGCTAGGCCGAGGCACTAGACTTAAGAAGGTGGGATCCAAGGAAGGTTCCTTGCTCCCAAATGTTGGGCAAGTGGTTAGGCCGAGGAAATACTCCTCGGCTTTAACTATGCCCTCAAGTTATTTAGGCCGAGGAAGGTTTCCTTGGCTGTAAAAGTGTTGTAATCCTCAATCAAAGTGGACTCATGGTAGGAGGTTTGTTAAGCCATCAGGCTGAGGAAAATCCTCGGTCTTGGCTGCTTAGTATCCTAAATCAAGGTGGATCCTTGACAGGATGTGTTGTAAGCCATCAGGCCAAGGATGTCCCTTGGTCTTGGCCGTTGGTATCCTGAGTCAAGGTGGACCCTTGACAGGATGGGTTGTAAGCCATCAGGCCAAGGATGTCCCTTGGTCTTGGCATTGGTATCTGAGTCAAGGTGGACCCTTGACGGGATGTGTTGTAAGCCATCGGGCCAAGGAGGTCCCTTGGTCTTGGGCATTTGGTATCTGAGTCAAGGTGGACCCTTGACGGGATGTGTTGTAAGCTATCGAGGCCAAGGAGGTCCCTTGGTCTTGGGCATTTGGTATCTGAATCAAGGTGGACCCTTGACGGGATGTGTTGTAAGCCATCGAGGCCAAGGAGGTCCCTTGGTCTTGGCTGTTGGTATCTGAATCAAGGTGGACCCTTGACGGGATGTGTTGTAAGCCATCGAGCGAGGAGGTCCCTTGGTCTTGGGCATTTGGTATCTTTGAATCAAGGTGGACCCTTGACGGGATGTGTTGTAGCCATCGAGGCGAAGGAGGTCCCTTGGTCTTGGGCTGTTTGGTATCTGAATCAAGTTGGACCCTTGACGGGATGTGTTGTATAGAAGAGTGGGGATGCGGTCCTCATCTTACGGGTAATGCGTATGAAGAGTTGATAGTTGCTTTGCATCTTTGGAAGAGGCGCTTTCATAAAGCGAAATGCGATTACAACTAGCTGCAATCCTATCAACTAATCAAAACTAAAAGACAGGAAATAAGAAACTAATCTACCGGAAAATAAACTAGACTAGTGATAGTATTTTCTAAGGTTGTCGGAGTGCCAGGGTTGCTTGAGGTCCTTCCCCTCCTTGGTATTCAATCTGTAAGTCCCTTCTCGAATGACTTGAGTGATGATATAAGGACCTTCCCAATTTGGGGAGAGCTTGTTCTGTTCTGCCTTTCGTCCAGTAGCTTGAATTTTTCTGAGTACCCAATCGCCTACTAGGAATACTCTTCTGATGACCCTCTTATCATGATACGCCTTGGTCCTTTGTTTGTAATTCACCATCCTCATCTGTGCAGCTAGTCGTTTCTCATCTATCAGGTCCAGGTCAAGGAGCCTATTGACCTTGTTGACTTGCTCATCGTAATGGGAATTTCTCACCGTAGGGATGGCCATCTCCGCTGGTGCCATAGCCTCGAAACCGAAGGTTAGTGCGAATGGGGTTTCCCCGGTTGGCCCCGGGTGGTTGTGCGGAAACGGCCCGTAAGGCTAGGGAAGTTCGTCCCGACCATCTACCCTCGCGTCCTTCAAGGTTCTTGGTGAGGGCGGTTAGGACCGGTTTGTTTCTTTCGCTTGGCCATTGCCTTGTGGTGCGCTGGCGAAGATTTTGCATGGCGGACTTTTACTCTTCCCAACTCTGTAGTGAATGCTATGGAGAATTGCAGTCCATGATCAGAGACAATTGTATGTGGAAGGCCGAATCTGCACCAGATGTTGTCATAAACAAAGTTGATCGCGTTTTCTTCCGTTATCTTGGCTAATGCCTTTGCTTCTATCCACTTGGAGAAGTAATCAACAGCTACTATCACGTACTTGCAATTACCATGGGCGGGAGGGAAGGGCCCGATGATATCGATCCCCCACATATCAAACGGCCACGTAGGTATTACAAGTGTTTGCTCAACTGCCGGTAGTCTAGGAATGTCAGAGAATCTTTGACACTTGTCACATTTTCGAACATAGGCGTGCGCGTCTTCCCTCAGGTTTGGCCAATAGTACCCTAGTGATATGATTTTGTCAGCTAAGGTTCTGGCCCTCGGGTGTCCGCCGCAAACACCTTCATGTACTTCTGCCAAGAGGTTCTCAATTTCCTTGGGATAGACACACCTTAGCAGGGGCTTTGTGAAAGATCTTCGGTAGAGGACTCCATTCATCACCACGAACCTTGGGGACCTCTTTCTGATAAGCTTAGCTCGAGCTTCATCTTCTGGTAGTTTTTCCTTCTGAATGTATTCAATGTAGTCATCGATCCAGCATCTATCTTCTCCATCTAAGAGCATGATTTGTAGTCTTTCGTACGCAGGTTCCTCAGCATAAACCACATAAGGACTGGTCTTAGAGACATCCATGGTAGCCAATTTGGAAAGAACATCTGCGACTTGGTTATCTTCCCTGTCAACTTGTTTGAGCTCGAAAAATTCCATCTTCTTCGTCATATCCAGGACCAGGTCTCTATACTTGGCAAGGGTGGGGTCTTGGGCATTATACTCTCCCTTTACTTGTTTGACAACGAGTTGGGAGTCGCAGAAGGCCGCCACCCTAGTTGCTCCATAGAAGGAGGCTAATTCAATGTCAAATATTAGAGCTTCATATTCCGCTTGATTATTGGAGGCAGGGAACTTGAAACGGATGGCGTCTTGCGTAGTATATTCTCCTTCCGGGCTTGCTAGTACAATCCCAGCTCCGCTTCTTTCCTTGGTGGCTGATCCGTCCGTATACAGGATCCAACAGTTGGATGGGAGTTCAATGGGAGAGTCTTTATCCTCTGGTGCGTTTTGTTTCCTAGAGGTGGGGAGATGCTCACCCATAAAGGCAGTCTCGACCATGAAGTCAACCAAAGGCTGTGCCAGGAGGGTCTTCCTTGGTTGGTAAGTGATATCGAACTCAGTGAGAGCGATGGACCAGTTAAGGAGACGCCCGGAGCCGTTCAACTTATATAGTATCTTCTTCAATGGTTCATTTGTGTACACGGTGATAGGATGTGCAGAAAAATAAGCACGTAGCTTCCTTGATGCAATGACTAGTGCGTACGCTATCTTCTCCACATTGAAGTATCTGCTTTCCACGTCAGATAGTGCCTTAGAGACATAGTAAACAGGCTTTTGAATTCCTTCATCATTTCGAACTAGGACAGCTGCGACAGCATGATCAGTGGCAGCTAGGAAGACGTACTGACATTTCGCCGGTAGTCGGGCTGCTAAGCAAGGAGGGGAACCCAGTACTCCTTCAACCGGAGGAATGCTTCAGAGCATTCAGGAGTCCAGGAGAAGCTCTTGGTACCCTTCAATACCTTGAAGAAAGGCAGTGACTTTTCGGCGGATTTAGCGATGAATCTTCCAAGTGCTGCGATTCTTCCATTAAGTCTTTGAACCTCCTTGATGGTGGTAGGTTCCTTCATGTCAACGAGCGCCTTGATTTTTTCGGGGTTTGCTTCAATCCCCCTTTGAGATACCATGAAGCCTAGGAACTTTTCGGCTGTTACCCCAAACACGCACTTGCTCGGATTTAGCTTCATGTTATTAGCTCGGAGGTTGTG
Organism: Adenophora triphylla var. japonica; assembly: GCA_022495995.1. Taxonomy (NCBI): domain Eukaryota; kingdom Viridiplantae; phylum Streptophyta; class Magnoliopsida; order Asterales; family Campanulaceae; genus Adenophora; species Adenophora triphylla. The sequence goes on along the minus strand of JAFEMH010000234.1, from coordinate 689,369 downwards.
AATTGTCTCTTGTAGGTCGGGAACGTGGATCGCCTTCCTTGGTCTTTATGACCATGTCATCAATATAAGCTTCCATGTTGCGACCTATTTGGCTTGCAAAACTCGATTCACCATTCGCCGGTATGTAGCACCCGCGTTCTTGAGCCCAAAAGGCATCATGATGTGATAATTACCCCTGTGTGTTTGGAAGGCCGTCTTCTCAATGTCCTCTTCCGCCATTTTTATCGATGGTAGCCTCGAATAGGCATCTAGGAAGCCGAGAGTTTGATGTCCAAATGATGGAATCAACCAACTTGTCAATTCTAGGAAGAGGATAGTGTCCTTGGGGGCGGGCTTTGTTTAGATCAAGAAAGTCTATGCACATGCGCCATTTCCCATTTTGCTTCTTCACCATAACTACATTGGCCAACCAAACGGGATACTTAACTTCACGAATTATTCCGGCACTAAGTAATTTCTGCACTTCTTCTTTTATAGCTTCCTCCTTGTTCCTTGCAAAATTTCTCCTTGTCTGGGAGATAGTCTTTGCCAAAGGATCAACTTCAAGGCGGTGGAGAGCTACTTCTTCATTGATCCCCCTCATATCTTCGACTCTCCAAGCAAAGACGTCGAGACTGCTTTTTAAGAGGGAGATGATTTTTTCTTTCTCTTCTGGAGATAGTTGGCCCCCGAGCTTGATTTTTTGTTCAGGTTAATCAGGATTGATGACTATCTCTTCCAGTTCGTCAACAGGCTTCATTTCAAGACCGTCACGGAATTCTAGAGACTCGATGATGATTTCTCTAATTCTTCTCCCTTCATTGTCATTCACGTTGAGGCCCTCTTCCTCCATAAGTTTATCAACATCTGGGAGACTGACCTTCTCTAGGTCGTGGTTGGCCCCCGAGTTCTGGCCGTTGAAGAGAACAGGGTCTTCTTCTGATATGGACTGAATTATGCCTAGGTCATCTGCAATTTCTTGAACCATAGGGTCTTCCTCAGGTACAGATAGGAATATGCCTTGGTCATCTGCAATTTCTTGGACCATAGGCTCTTCCTCCTCCGCAGGCACTTCACGAATATAGCTCATTCTGGAGCTAGTTTCGGTGGTTTTCTGAGACTTGGAGATCTTAATATTTTCCTCGGGGGTATCTATCTCCACACTCTTGGATTTCTTTCTGCTCTTCACGACATGTTCCAAGAAGTCCTTGGGGGTGGCCCTCACGCATCCAATCCCTGCCCGGGTGGGGAATTTAACTCGTTGGTGGGGAAGTGAGGCCACCAGCCCAAGTTTGGCTTGACTTGGAATGCCTATGATCGCATGGTAATCACTAGTCAAATCCATGACTACAAAATTGACTGTGGCTTTGGCTAGGAAGGGATGATCACCGACTTCGAGTTCTAGCTCCACAGTTCCCTTGGCTCCAACTTTGTGATTGGTGAATCCTTCTAGCCTTCCATGGTAGGGTTCCAACATGGTGTCTTTCAAGCCCATCTGTTGGAAGGCTGAGTAATACAGGATGTCACGAGAGGCCCCCGTGTCAACCAGAAGTCTTTCGGATTCAACGTTGTCTATTCGGCCCTTTATCACCAAGGGTTGTTCACGAGCTGCTCGGCTTCCAGCTAAATCATTAGGAGAGAAACTAATGACCTCTTCCGCTTTATGGATCCAAGCAGGAACATGATACACTTTGCTCAGCTCGTGGATCTGGTCCCTTAGTTTTCTGGTAGATGTTACCTCTTCCCGTATCACATGCAACTTGGCCCTAGGAGGCCTTCGGTCTTCATCCTCGCTTTTGTCGTCATCTTCACTTTCCTCTTCCTTCCGCTTGTTATCTTTTTTCATAACATAACGGTCTAACTTTCCCTCGTCGACCCATTTTTGGATTATTTTCTTGAGGGCCCAACAACCATCAGTGGTGTGCCCGTTGTCTTTGTGAAAATCACAGTATTTGTTCATGTTACGAGGGAATTTTGGCTTGTCGGTCATTGGTTGAGGTGGAGGAAGGTTGACCAGCTGCATGATTTTAGAAATGGGCTTAGTAAGAGGAGTGAACTCAAGCTTCTCCGTACTCCTTGTTTTGTTTTTCCCTTTGGAACCCTTGCCGTTTCCATTACTATTCTGGTGGTTTCCTGTCGCCTCTGTTTCTGTCTTGTCAGCTCCCCTCTTCTTTGTTTTATCCTCAGCCATGGAAATGGTATAAGCTACCTTGTATAGCTCGGACTTTGTTTGAGGTTCCCTGGCTGAGAGTTCATAAACGAGGAGACCAGATTTTAAGCCGGAATTGAAACAAACAATAACTTCCCTGTCAGTGAGGCTTTCTTCAACCTGGTCCGCCATTTTTCGGAACCGATTATAATAGCTGAGGGTGGTCTCTCCCTTTCCCTGCTCAATGTTGGCCAAGTCAGCCAGTCTTATCTTCCTCTTACCAGCAGTAGCAAAGCGGTCCAAGAACATTCTCCTCATGCCTCTCCAGCAATCGATGCTACCTCTTTTAAGCTCACGGAACCAGGTCAAAGCTGTTCCGGAGAAGGTGCTCGCGAAAGCTTTACAGAGCAGGTCATCAGCAGTGGTGAGGAGATTCATAGTTTGTTCAAAACTCTGCACATGGTCTTTTGCATCAGTAGTGCCATTGTATTTTTCAAAATTAGGAAGCTTGAGGTGGGGATTAGGTGGAGCTGCAGTTATCCTCAAAGAGAATGGACGTGTTGTCCAGTCGTAATCATCGTCATTAAACTTCTTTCCCCTCTCCATGTCATCCAGTCTTTGCTTCAACAGCTCCGATTGCTTGGTTTCCACTCCCTTGTCACTGCTTGAGCGGGTGCTTCGTTGGGAGCTTCTAACGGATTTATCCTTGGGGCGATCATTGACCCTACTGTGCTCCTCGCGTCATGGGTGGCCGTCCCGCTTTGGAAGGAGCTCTGTCACGCCTTAATTCCAGGTCTTGACCGCCAAGTATCATTCTGTACGGCTCTGGTGTCCTTGGTCTTGCAAATTCTCGATGCCGAGGACGAGGAGAATCCGGTCGACGAGGTCGAGGAGAATTTGGTCGACGAGATCGAGGTCGCGTGGGACGTTTAGGTGCCATGACAAGACGAGCAGGAGATAGTCGTCTGTTCAAGCTGAGTCTCGTTCTTAGGTCCCTGGAGTTTACTTCCTCTTCCCTAGGAGTTAAGTGGCTTCTCAAGTCGACTACTGGAGCTTTCTGCTTACTGTTGTGCCGAGGATGAGGAGAATCCCTGGGGGTTGGCATTGGTAGGTCCCTGGTCTTGAGGGGAGGAGGTTGTTGCTCATCCTGTCCCTTTTCGAGGGGGTTGCCCACAGATGGCCTAATAAATTCAGCCATGGAATGCTCTGGGTCTAATTGCAAGAGAGCAGCCTGTGTTTCATACATTCTTTGTAATGTCTCCATTTGCTTATGCAACAAAGAGCGTCGGTCAATGGGCTGACTTCCTCCAGCTTGACCGGCGTCGACATTCTTTGTTTTCTTCCTTCCCACTTGCTTTCCACGAGCACGAGTGGGACGAGGAAGCTCAGCGCCTTCTCCCTCGGCATTCACCTGACCCTTGGAACGAAGGGTCATGGAGAGGGAGGAGGGGCATCTGGGCTGAGGTAGAGGAGGAGGAGGCAGTTCCTCGGCTCCTGTGTTAGCCCCATTCACCTGGGTTGGGTCCTCAGCCGTAACACTCGTAAACTGTCCGTCCATTGTGATCCAACAGCAAATTACCAAGTGTAAATTTCCAAAAATCACAATTTCAATAGAACCAAATTTATGGCCAAAATTAGGGCAAATTTTGACCACAAACAAACAATTAATTGTGATTTTTTCAACACAAAAGAATTCAAGCCAAAACTGGGCTGGAATTTTAACGCTAAAAAACGCCTCCAAACGGAATCTGGGCAAAATCCGGTTGAAATTCGCAGATTCCGGCGGTTTCAAGAACAGAGTTTCAACGATCCAAAAATTCCGTTAACAAAGAGAAAAATTCAAGCGAGAAAATTGGCTTTTAGCGAGAGTTTTCCAGGCCAAACAAAGGGTGTTTGAATCGATTTCCCGGCAATGGAACCAATTGATGATGCCAAAATCGTCAAATCAGCCCAAATCCAAGCGATGAATGCTCCGGCGATTGCAAGGCCTGAAAATAAGAGAAAACACGTAAACTAAGCCGGGGCGGATCCGGCTAAAGGCCCTCCGGCGTGAGAGTAAGTTCACGGTTTGTATATGAGAAAACAAATGGACAGAGTTTTCCCAATGTAAAAAGTAACGTACCTAATAATGAGCCATGGGGCTTGTATTTATAGGGATGGATTGATAGAATCCATGTTGAAATAAACTTGTGAAGAGATAAGATGTAATCCTAAGAGAATTACATCTGTTAAGGAGTCATTGTTTGACTTGGATTGGTGTAGTTGGTTACAATCCGGATTGAATCATGAATGTGTAATCCTTGTTGTATAAGGACTGTATGTCCTGCTAACCGGAACGCCGAAGAACACAAATGTTTTACCTCGGCCTTGGCAAATAGACCGAGGTAAATGATTCTGCTTCCTCGTCATTTGGAGATTGGCCGGCACGGAGATATGCCGGGGTAAATGATTTTGTTTCCTCGTCATGGTGATGAAATGCCGAGGTAAGAACTTTTCTTTCCTCGTCACTTGCGGCATAACGACCCGAGCATGTTGACATAAGGCTGAGATAAACGTTCCTCGTCATACAAGGAAGACCTTACTCGGCATACTTGGTTAGATAATATTCATGGCTCAATTCAATTAGGCCCAGCTTGAGCAAACCCATATTCGTATCTCAGTTTATACTGTTCATCTCATAAATTTGTGGTCAAAGTTCAATAAAAAAGTCAAATGAAACAAACATTTTGAGGAGGGAGTATCTAAATTCTTCTATATCTTCTCTATTATTAGGAAAGATTTATTATCGATAAACGCCCATATTATCGGGTAAAAAGTTAGTTTAATCAAAATTTTCAAGTAAAGAACGTTAAAACTTTGATTAAAAAATGGCATTTAATATACTCCCTCCGTTTCGTCCCAGACCAAGAGTCCTACTTTTTCTTTTGGTCCGTCTCAGACCAAGAGTCCCTTTCCTTAAATGGAAAGTTTTCCATATATTTATACCCTTATCATCTCCATATATTTACAAAAAAACCATTACTAGTCCTCCCACTCATTCTCTCTCCTATTAAATATTTTTAACTTTTACATTCTCTCTTTTATTTCCTACCACACATTTAACTTTTACATTCTCTCTCTTATTCCCTACCACACATTTAACTTTTATATTCTCTCTCCTAAAATTTTCTACCCACTTAAAAAAAAATTCTTAAGAAGCGTGAAATTCCCCCCGAAGACCCTTGGTCTGGGACGGAGGGAGTAATCTCTAATTCCCACTACAAAATACACATTTTTTATAGGGGATCCTATCACAAACTATGCACTTGCTAAAATTAAAATATTTTTTTAATTTTATATTAGTAAGACACATATGTCATATTTACAACAATAATTTTGGTATTACTCCCTACCCATATTCTATCTCATATCTCTCTTTTCATACTCACAGTACATATTTCATTAACATTTTTTTCTTAATTTTCGTACAATTTAAATGTATTGGACTGTACTAATTCCAAATTTTGGTGGCGTGACCTAGTGATAAAAAAAAAATCAATATGCATACCCCTTCCTGTGCAGCAGAAGCAATAAGCCTGGAAACTTTTCTCAAATAATTTATTTTTAAAATAATAAATTTTAAAATGATAAATCTTTAAAATTATTGACCAGAATAATCATTTTTTGTGAAACTCGATACACCGTTTAGAAAGTTTAAAAATTCCCCCCCGTTGAAACTCGATAATTGAAGTATCGAGTTTAGTATAATTAATGTCGTTAACGTAATTAGGGTTTAGAGAATTCGATACTTGGTGTAGCGATTTTAAAAGTGAACTCGCAACTTAGTATATCGAGTTTAAGCGAGAAAGAGATAAGGTTTGCAGATTGGGGATTTATATGTTTCATATCCAAACTTCTACAAATCCAAAATAGTTGAAGAAAAAACCCAAATTTTCACATTTTTTTTAATTTCCGAATTGTTGAATACTAAGGATCAAGATAAATCAACATCATCTTAATCATTGTTTTAACTTGTGTTTGGATATATAAATTTAAGTTTTTTATTGTGTTTTAGTACACTATAGATATAAATATTAAAATTAGAGTTTTGAAGGTTTGAACACTTTGATTTCGTAATGTAGGATTAAAGATTAACGGGGGTTCACTCATTTTCGTGTGCTATTTGGGAGGTGATGATTAACAACCATTTGATGGTACTCATTTTCAAAAGGGATCGAAATGTGCAATTAGGGCTAATTGTAGATGGAGATACAATAAATTGATTGATGAGTTATATACATCCAGATCCTCGAAATCTCTCTAAGAAGTGGCAGATATTACAACTTCACCTTATTGTTCGTACGATCTGGCATCACAGTAGATCCAAGGGCTAGCAGAATGTAAGTTCGTGTATACATATCAACAACGTCTTCAGGAAAATCATCAAGATGGTCATGAAAATGTGGAAACTGAGTCGTAATCCACTTAAGCTTCATACTACTCCCATCAATATCTCCGGGAGGTAGGACATCGCCTAAAAGATCGTGACATAATACCCGCTAGTCTTGAATCGCTGAGATGTTAGCATCAGTAACAGCGTCCCCATAAATCGGCTACTCGAAAATCATACCGATATCCTATAGGGTAATTGCCATCTCACCGACCGGGAGGTGGAATGAATAGGTCTCCGGACGCCATCTCTCAATCAATGCATCCAGCAACCCATAATCATACTGAATTCTTCCAATATAATGTACACCCATAAAGCCACTCTCGCTTAACCTCGAGAGTATCATCGGAGCTAATCTATCCTGCACGGAGGTACCACGCCTAAATGAAAGCGCACTGGCAACCTTTTGTCCTGCCCAAATATATTGAGCTTTATGGTTCTCATGTGAAGTCAAAATAGAGTTATCCAAAGGTCCAGGATCAATGAAGAAATCCATTTGTTTCAACAAAAGAAACTCATTTCAAAATAAAATAAATACATAAAACACGTGTATATATATGAACACAAATACTTTGAAACATTAATAACAAATACTTATAAATGAAATAAATAAATATACTAACATATTACTCCTAAAACTCATAATTTTTCAAGCAAAAAAAGCACAACAATGTCAATATATTTTCACACATATATCATAACACAATTAATCAAATCATATCACTTTACTAACAATTGAGTTCAAAATCTTAATTTTTGTCTATTTCAATAATAACACTAATTTTCAAGAAAAAAATCTAATGATTTCAATATATTTTCACCAATTCATAACACAATTAACCAAATGATTACAATTGACCAAAAATTGAGTTCAAAATCCCTAAATTTTCTCAATTTCAAACTCCCATGTTTTGAATAACCCTAATTTTCAAGAAAACAATTAACAAAATCAAAGCAAAATAAAGTACAATGAAAAAAGAAAAGGCTTGGATGTTGATCAGCACTTACAATGACGAAATTTAATGATAAAAGCTTGAATGTTGATGGAGATGGCAATGTTAATGGCTTCTTCTTCTTCTCTCTTCTACTCAAACGCTTAGTTTTATTTTCTTTGTTTTACAGTTTGTAACCTGGCATAAGCCGTAGACCTGTTTCGTTTAAACTCTCTAAGTCATTGACGTAGCGGAAGACTTGATAAAGATTAATCACAGAATTTCGCTCGAGAAATTCAGCGATCAACCGTCAATTTTCGCTCGAGAAAACTGAAGAGTAAACACTCAAATTTTATTAATCAACAACTTAAATTCGGAATTACAATTAACCCTAATTATATAGTGACTCTAAGACTTGAAAAACAAGTCAAAAACTTTCCAAAATAACCCTAGTCTATATAGTAACCTAATCAATCAATAAAACCTTAAAATAAAGTCCTAATATACTTCTAATACCAAAAATATTACCTATTTAAAATAAATTCCGAAAATTATAAAATAATAACAAATAAAAATAGTTAAAATCAAATTCTAACTTGTCATAATAATTTCCCTTCATCATTCTCCCCTGCTTGAAGAAAATTCGTCCTCGAATTTTAAGTTTTGCTTGAATTGAAGCACTTGAAACTATTTGACGGACTTTAAATTTAGTACCACTCGCCATGATATCCATCCAGTCTGTCCATCCATTCATGAGAAAGTTCTCAATAATCATCTTTTTGAAGAACCAAGAATCTGAAACATTAGAACTATCAACATTGAAAGGATCTTCGTAAGGATGACCAATGTCAAACTTCCACATCAATTTATCTTGTGAAGATTCAACGCCAACCATTGGTACACCCATATGATGAGATGTTGGTAATTGACAGATTTCACAATTACATTCATCATAAATAGGTGGTTTTGACCAATCGATGAAAAGTTCGGCAGTCACCGATTCGACGAAAGGCCACGAAATATCACCACCATCAGAATCCACCTCCCAGTCTCGTCCGTCGCTGCCACCAGTGCAGGGTGATTCCTCCGAGTCTGTTGATTGAACAAGTCGGTCCATCCGCCAGATTAACTGTTCCATCAACAACTCCATACGTTGATCTACGATGGATCCGATGCGTTCCTCCAGAACTGCTTCATCTCGCTCGTAGATCGCTTCCACAGTTTGTCTATTCTGCCCCCGAACCATTCTTCCTGAATCGAACGAAAGGCTCTGATACCAACTGACGTAGCGGAAGACTTGATAAAGATTAATCACAGAATTTCGCTCGAGAAATTCAGCGATCAACCGTCAATTTTCGCTCGAGAAAACTGAAGAGTAAACACTCAAATTTTATTAATCAACAACTTAAATTCGGAATTACAATTAACCCTAATTATATAGTGACTCTAAGACTTGAAAAACAAGTCAAAAACTTTCCAAAATAACCCTAGTCTATATAGTAACCTAATCAATCAATAAAACCTTAAAATAAAGTCCTAATATACTTCTAATACCAAAAATATTACCTATTTAAAATAAATTCCGAAAATTATAAAATAATAACAAATAAAAATAGTTAAAATCAAATCCTAACTTGTCATAATAATTTCCCTTCATCAGTCATGTAACGAGTTTCTTTAACGCTTAAATTCACTACATGTTGTAGCGAGTTTGTTAATAACATAGTTAGTTTAATTACGCTCATTCCCTAATTGTTTTACTTATTAAACTCGCTACTTGGTGTAGCGAGTTTCAACAAATAAATTTATAAGCTCGATACATCAAGTAGCGAGTTTCAAAAAAGTGATCATTTTATAAAATAGTTTCAAAGGTTGGTTATTTTGATAATTAATATTTAAAAAAAAAAATTGAGAAAAAAAAATCAATACTCCCTCCATCCCACTCAAAAAGACACAAAATTTTATTTTGAGTGTCCCATTTAAAAAGGCACACTCCCAAAATGAAATATTTTTAATACTTCTTTATTAATGGGACATACTTGTCATACTAACAATAACTATTTAATTATTATACCATACCTTACATTCTCTTTCGTACCTCACTTTTCATACTCATAATAATTAATTGCTCTACTATATACTCTCTTTAATTTTTGTACAAGACTCATTTTGTATATTTTTAAATGAAAAGGGCGGGGGGGAGAGTAAGTCTGTTTTGTTTGAATGATTGAGTGAAAATCTTGGATACCCAAAAGGAATATTGCACAGCTAAAAAGAAGGAGGATTTCCTTTACCTTCTTTTTTAAACTCAACAAGAAAATAATTAAAGAAGACAAAATGTTTTTATATGCTTTACCATAAAAGCCTGTTTAGGTTTTTCTGTCCTCGAATGGGACGAATGACATTTCTTAGTGGTCCACTTTTAACCCTGCATTTCCTTCCATTTCATTTCATTTCTTCAACAACTACTTTTTATTCAATTATATTATATTAGAATATTTTTTTAAAAATAAAAATATATACTCCTTCCGTCCCACAACAAGTGACACACTTTGTCATTTTGGGCGTCCCACTAATAAGTCACACTTCCTAAAATGGCAAAGAATCTTTACTATTCCCTCCACTCATTTTCTCTCCTACATTATTTTAATACTCATAACACCATTATAATTTACTATTCTCTCCACTCATTCTCTCTCCTACTCAACTATCTACACTCACAACACATAAACCTTTTCACTTTTTCCTTAATTTTCGTGCGAAATAGTAACTGTGTCACTTGTTCTGGTACGGAAGGAGTATACATTAAAGTGATCCGTAGTAAAACAAAAATCTTGTTTCAGCAGAAAAAGAAAGAAAGCCACGTCAGAAAGTATCAAAATGGTCTGCCACTTTTTATCTTTGGTGTTTCTAGTTTGATGGCACAGCAACAAAACATTGGCTTTCTATTTCAATGTTAATATTAAAGAATGTAATTATTAGTATTAATGTTAAAAAGAGTAAATATTACTGTAAATAATTTGTTAGTGTTAAAAAGTATCAATATTAGTGTTAGAAGAGTGTCAGGTGTAGTTTTAAAGTTTGTCAAGATTTGTTAAAGAGTTTTGATTATTTACAAATATTTCACCACATGTTTAAAAAAAAAATGATTATTTAAAAAAAAATCGTATTTTGGAGACATAATTATTTTCAAAATGTTTGAAAAAATGCATTTTTCCATGAATTTTAACACAAAATTTTGATTCGTTAAATTTATGCATGTTGAGTATATCATTGTGTGAACATTAAGGTGGCGTTTGGTTGGAAGGAAAGTGGGGAAAAGGAATGAAAAACTCCCTCTTTTCCATTCCTTTCCCCTGTTTGGTTCATAGAATTTAAAAAAAAAAATTCCGAAGGAAAGTTGAATTCCTTCAAATGAAGGAATTCAACTTTCCTTCACAAAAGTGATGAAAAGTCCAATTCCTTGGGGCAATGGAAAAAAAAAAAAATTTTGACCAAAATACCCCCAAACCCTACCCACCCCTACCCCCTACCCAGCCCCTACCCAGCCCCTACGTACCACCCCCCACTCCCCACCCTACCCCCCACCCCCACGAAAATTTTTTTTTTAATTTTTTTTTCTGCCTACCCTCCCCCCCACCCTATCCCCACCCTACCCCCCCCACCCCCCCACCCCCCACAAATTTTTTTTTTTTTAATTTTTTTTTTCCGCCTACCCTCCCCCACCCTACCCCCACCCCCCACCCCCACAAAATTTTTTTTTTTTTATTTTTTTTTCCGCCTACCCTCCCCCACCCTACCCCCCCCACCCCCACAAAATTTTTTTTTAATTTTTTTTCCTCGCCTACCCCCACCCCCACCCTACCCCTACCCCACCCCCACCCCCCTACCCCCCCACCCCCACCCTACCCCCCCTACCCCCCACCCCCACGAAATTTTTATTTTTTTCCGCCTACCCCACCCCCCCCACCCCCACCCTACCCCCCACCCCCACGAAATTTTTATTTTTTTTCGCCTACCCCACCCCCACCCTCCAAATTTTTTTTTTTTAAAGGGTAAATTCCATTCCATGATTTGTCAAGGAATTGAATGACAATTCCATTCCATTTCGTGCCAACCAAACGGAGGGGGTTAACCAGTTTTTTTCCATTCCAATTCCTTAAGGAATTCAATTCCATTGACAATTCCATTTCTTCACTTTTTTTCCACCGAACCAAACGCCCCCTAAGAAACTCTTGCCAAATTGAATTGTGTGAATACATTCAACTCTCAAATAAAATAAAATAAAATTCTCCCAAAAATAGTGTTCATTCAGGACCAAATAAATGAATACTGATATTTGTATCCATATATATTGACTTCCAAATTTCTCTTTGACTTTAGAACTCTTAGAATTAGAGATTGGGTAAATAGCAGGTCCAAGTACGAATATAATTAGCTGAACTGCATCAATAATACGAGTATATCGATTCATGTTTCTCTCTTTACTTAAAAGGTTGAGGGTTTAGTTGTGGACCTTGTGTAAGATAGGCGATAATGGATAGATGGACCTTGTGTAAGATAGATGTTAGAGGGCCCATGTAGAAACAACGTAAGTAATGGGTTGTGTTAGTGTAAAATGCAGGTGATATCCTGAATGATTTTTTAGATTTCAGATAATATCGCAAATGATTTTCTGTGCTGAAATTTACATAGTTGTACATTTCTTAATTATTAATTTATGTACTAATGTGCTAATATAATATGTATAGTCTATGGTGTATGTCCATATTTCAGGTTGCAATATGATTGGAGAATGAGCTAGAAACGTGGAGAAATTTGGAAAAGAGAAAGTTATGCATAAATGTAGTTTTATGCATAATATTTCTACAAGCCATGTTTATATCGACAACAACAAAAAACGTGTGAAGACTTGGTCAAGTTGGTTGTTGCTGATTCAAAGAAAGTACAAGGCTGAGAATGCTTGGGAGTACAAGGCATTGAAGCATAAACTTGGATAACAAGCATATGGTTGCTATAATTGAGGAAGTGGGCGCATGAAGTGAGGAACAAGCTCAACCACTCTCCCCACTCTCCCTCAACGTGCAAGATAGCCCCAAGGCTGTTTATTTGAGTAGCCTTCAAGTAATTGAAGACTATAAATATACTTGGAATGATTCATTTGAAGATGTGCCAAAGAAAAATCATTTTATACACACCTTCGAAGCATAGAGAGATAGAGTTCTTTGTTTGGTTCTTTTCATCCGTCCTCCCTTGTAATTACGCACTTGATTACCTTGGTGTCAAGTTGTGTGTAGGCTAGGATTGAATTTCGTTCTTTATCTCTTGTTCCATAGAGCTTACATTGTATTAGTCTTAGGGAACATTTCGACTTTGTGTAATTATTTTATAAAGTGATAAAGTCTTGCCAAAGAGGCATCCTCAAGTTATATTATTTATATAACTTGAGAAAAATAATTTTGGTGTTATTATTTCGCTGCAATCTCTTTTACAAAATTGTTTTTATTTTTCGAAGTGTGTGTGTACTATCCCAAGTGCTATCATTGGTGCTGTTATCACCTTGGATATCACTTGTGATTCTGGCCGTGACAATTTCAATTGATATCAGAGCAGGTCACTTGACGATACTAAGTGCTTGGTCTAGGTGTCATGGCTTATGATCCTGCAAATCCAAATAAAAAACGTCTTCCTGTGTTAGATCGTTCGAATTATACATATTGGAAGATCCGCCTTCGCTCGCATATCAAATCAATTGATCTTCGAGCATGGCGATCTATAGTTAATGGATATACTCTTCCACTGTTACCTCCTGATGAAGATGGTAATGTTCAGGTTAAACATGAAGGCGAGTGGACTAATGAAGAGATTGTCCTTGCTTACTACAATGAGAAAGCTCTTAATGCTATTTTTGAGTGGGTTGACATGCACATTTTTAAACTTGTTCAAAATAGTTCCACAGCTAAGGAAGCTTGGGATATTTTACAAATATTTTGTGAATTTGATTCTAGTGTGCGTGAAAACAAACTTAGAGGTCTTACAAGCAAATTTGAAAGGTTGAGAATGGGTGAAACTGATACCATTCCCTCTTATTTTGAAAAATTGTTTGACATAGCTAATGAGTGTCAACTTTTAGGTGAACCTTTTACAAATAAACAATTGATTTTAAAGGCTATTAGAACTCTCCCTGAGCGTTTTAATATGAAGGTTTCATCTATAAAAGAGGCTCACAACCTTTCTACTATGGACATCAATTCCTTAATGAACATTTTAAAAAAAAATTGAGTCAAATCTTGCTGAGCAAAGTGAAGCCTCTAAAGGCAAGAGTGTTGCTTTAAAAGTTCAATCCTCTAGTTTACCAGCGGATGAGGATGACGAAATTTTTGAGGAATTAGGTGAAGATGCTAGTGTTGCCTTGGTTGCTATGAAATATAATTCTATGTTACGAATGTTTAACAAAGAAAATGTGCAGGTTAAGGCTAAAGAGCAACAAACCAAGGTGTACAATTCAATGCCGAAGAGGACATTTCCATCTACTCAGAAAGGTGGTCCCATAAGGAGAGCATCATCAGATTAATCTAGATCTGATCCGAAGTACCTTGAATCAATCAAATGTCATGCATGCTCTGGATGGGGTCATTACTCAAACGAGTGTGCTAACACTCTAAGGAAGATGGGAAAGAACCTATGGGTTTCCCTCAGTGACAATGAAGGTGAAGAGACCAATCAATCTGAGAATTCAGATCAAACAACAATGGTGGTCACAAATTGTGACTCGGACTCTGTCAGTGATACCTCATGTGATATCCAAATTGGGATAGCACCTGAGATATCATCCAGCAGGTATACAGATTTTAATTTATTTAATGTTGTTTGTTTTGTGGATTCTGTTAACATGGATGCAGGTTGTTCACAAGAGGATGAACAAAGTAAGGAGTCCAGCAAGAATGAACTCATTTGCGGTCTTAAGAACATTTGCAAAGAATTGGTTGACGAATGGAAGAAAGAGAACAAGAAGGTGGTATCTCTGTCCAAAGAGGTTCAAGATTTGACTGATGGCTTGACTAGATTGGAAGTTCAGCTCACAGAGAAGGATGTGGAGCTGGACAAAGTCAAGGCCAAACTTAATCTAGCCGATGCCACATTCAAGAAATTCAACATGAGTTCTTCCAAACTGGATAAAATTCTTGGGTTGAGCAAACCACTCAAGGCATGTATGGGTTTTCAAGAGTCCTTAAATGCTATTACATCTACTTTGGCTAATAAAGAAGATAAATTAGTTTTTGTTAAAGAAAGAGATAATGTCAAACTAATGTCTTCTGATAAGTCTTCTGACAAAGTTAAAGTATGTAACTACTGTTACTCTACTGGATATTTGAAAATGATTGTAAAACTCTTTTAAAGAAACAGTCCAGTTCGACAGTGCTACCTGAAGTGTTGTCTAGCACGTCAGATATCACCTACAGTCAGAAGATAAATAATCAAAGTAGGAAAGTATGGAAACCTAAGTCTAATATGAGATGTGATGTTGTGTACACTGCCTTAAAAACTAATGTTGAAGGTTCATGGTATTTTGATAGTGGTTGTTCACGTCACATGACAGAAACAAAAATATTTTTAAAAGAATAAGAACCAATTCAAGGTGGTAGTGTTACATATGGTGGTGGTGGCAAGAGTAATATAGTAGGAAAATGCATTTTAAATATACCTGGATTTCCTGCTTTGAAAAATGTTTTGCATGTTGATGGACTTGTAACTAATTTGATTAGTATTAGCCAACTTTGTGAAGACAATCTTGAAGTAAAATTCAATAAAAACACTTGGAAAGTTTTTTATTATACCAATAATTGTGTTATGTCTGGTACTAGGTCAAGTAGATGAGGATGTTGATCCTACATTATATCGTTCCATGATAGGTAGTCTTCTCTATCTCACTTCTAGTCATCCTGATATCATGTTTAGCGTGTGGGTCTGTGCACGTTATCAAGCCAATCCTAAAGTCTCCCACCTTAATTCTGTCAAAAAATAATTAAATATGTTTCGAAAACAAATGAATTAGGGATTTGGTTTAGTAAGGATACTAACACCAATTTGGTAGGCTTTAGCGACTCGAATTGGGCGGGGGATATGGATGGTAGGAAGAGTACTAGTAGGGGGTGTTTTTACTTGGGTAACAATTTAGTTTCATGGTATAGTCGTAAACAAAATTGTGTCTCTCTTTCCACGACTGAATCTAAATATGTTGCAGCTGGTAGTTGTTGCTCACAACTTATTTGGCTAAAACATATGCTAAAGATTATGGCCTAGAGAGTAATTCATTGACTATGTACTGTGATAACTTGAGTGCTATCAACATTTCAAAAAACCTGTTCAGCATTCTCGTACTAAGCAAATAGATATACGTCATCATTTCCTTAGAGATATGGTAGATAAAGGCCTAATTAACATTGATCATATTGATACTAAGTATCAATTGGCTGACATTTTCACCAAGGTCTCAGACCACGAGAGATTTTCTAGCTAGAAAAGATCTCTTGGTCTTTGTAATCTCTGAGTCTGTTTGCCAGCGCTATCCCAGGTGATGTTATCACTCAGGGTAACACTTGTATATTAGTTTATTTTTTTTGTTTATTTTTAAAAAATAATTATATTTTTTTATCTGGTTAGCTTAGTTCTGACCGTGGCACATGCTGACCTTTTTGTTATGGTAGGCTCTTACTTGGGTTAACATGTTTGTTATCATTCCCCCCGTATGCTAAAATTGACATAGTCACTAATCTTTCTTTGTGATAAATAAAAGGCAAAGGCAATTATTTTCATACTATTCTCTCGAGCTCGGGGCACGGTGTTCGCTGCAACGATGTACTCTTGTCAATGAGAATGTATGGGGTGGTTTATGCTTAGTATTAGGGACATGGAGTTTGCTACTACAGTGTACCCTACTTGAAAGGCATAAATCATTTTATCTTTACACTTGAAATAAAACTCGGGGCACGGAGCTTGTTACTACGATGCTTTCTTGTTTAAATAAGTGTATTGATCTTTTATAACAAGTAATGTACTTAAAAATATAGGCTTGTTATACCTAAAGTACATGAAAATTGCTCAGCTTGTTATGCCTGAAATGCTTGAAAATGGCTCAGCTTGTTATGCCTGAAATGCTTGAAAATGGCTAAGCTTGTTATGCCTGAAATGCTTGAAAATGAAAATATTTATCAAGGAAATTTATATCACATGTGTTATCCTAGGTGTTACCATCATTGCCTTAACACATTAGTGCGTGCTATATTAGTTTGTTATTTCTTATTTTCAAAATTTGTTGATTAAATTTTTTTAAATCTGAAAGTCTTTTTAACTAAAGAGTTTACGATTTTGAAAACGTCTTCAACAAGTTTTCTTTATTTTTGGTAAACATTGTTGTGTAACTAACCCATATTAGAATTAATTTTGTGCACATAATTTTCGAATTTAGTTACAAATATTTTATTTACTCATTTTTTTAATTTTAATTTTCGTTTTACTTAAAAAAAATTAATTTTTTTAGCAGCCGTGTGGTTGTTAATTTGGGTTGTTGGGATTTTTATTTAAAATGAGTGGATAGAATTAAATATGAGTTTTTAATGAAAGGATATTGAGAGAGTTTATAGGGTTTTAGTTAGGATAGGTCTCATCATGTCTAATCACATTAAAATTTATGTTTTCTAACTTAATCACTCTCCTATTTTCTCTCTATCCCTTCTTATCTCTCTCTGTAACCGTCTCTCTCTCCCCATTTTTAACCCCTTTCAACATCGTCTTCTCCCTCTCGCTTTCTAGGTCAAAACTCGTTCCAAAAATTTCCAAAAAATTACCGTGGCGTCTCCCTCCAAAACCAACATCGAACCCTCAAATACCGACCAAATGGACATCTCTCCAAGCATTGCCCCAAGTGTAGCCTCTCGTGTAGCCATGGAGACTTCTCCCATGATTATACCAAGCTCTTCTCCTCCCATAATGACTGTAGTTTCACCTGCTGCCCCTGTGTCCTCGTTTGAACATGGCATTCCCAAAGTCACACTCATCCCAGCCGAACTAAAAGAGAAGAGGAAAAGAAAAGCTTCCTCAGCCAAATTGTCTCCCCAAGTAACAAAGAGGAGGTCCTCCAATCGAATCAGGTCAATAAGGTCCAAAGCTACATCAAATACCAACTCTGATCTGGTTGAAGTTTCAGAAAGCTCCTTAGAAATGTCATCACCTCATGTGAGTGACGAGAACTTTGATGCTACAAAGGAGAAGGAACCTTCTGTGGACTCTTTCGATGCCTGGGTGGATGCTGATGAGGAGGAAACGTTGTCTGATTTTCAGAAGAGAAAGGGCAAGGCCAAAATTTCTGTGAGTGCTACCAAGAGTGCTACCAAGAAGAAGATATCATCTGAGGTAACACCTGCCCCCTCCTCTGTTACTACACAATCTTTTCTAGTGATAATGAATTATCTGGTGATGAGTTAATTCGGAATGAAGAGGATAAAACTTTTCCAAAATCGTTTCTTACTTTGGAATTTTATAAGAAGAAAAACATGAAATTTTGGCTTAACAATTTAAGTAAGAAATTGTTAAAAGAAAAGCATATTGATGAGGGCCAGTTAGAAAAGGAAGGGATGGTTCAGTTTTTAAAGGACATGAATTTCTTTAAGGCAAATAATTATGTCTCAGTCTTTGTTGAGAGTCTGGTGAGAAACTTTTTTGCTAACCTACATGATCATTTGGATAATGAAGGGTCTGAGAAAATTGGGAAAGTTTTTGTGCGAGATAAGGTTTATTCGTTTTCTCCAGCCATTATTAACAAATTTCTAGGCCTCCCAAACTTAGATGACGAGAGCATTAGGGTTAATAGGGATGAAATGGTTAAGTTTCTCGCCCACAACAAAATTTAGTCCTGACCTTTAAAGAAAAAGCTTCATGCTTCTAGGCTTACCTCTCTGTACTCTGTGCTTCACAAGCTTTGTGTTGGGTTTTACGGGTCCATGCGCAGCAAAATTAAGCATCTAATAACATAAAACCCAAAAAGCCTAGGATCCGTTCTATACAATTAACTTGAATCCTATGAGATAGAAGTAACCAACCTTGAACGCTTTCCGTTCTTGAGCTATCGAACAAATAAACAATGTGATATTGAATCACAAACTTCGAACTCTAGGCTTTGATCGTCGTACGAGCGAAGACCCTCTTATGGTATCCACACCTTTGAATGAACCAAGAACGATTTCTTGAAGATTGCTAGAACCTTTAAACCTTGAAGAATATTGAGAATTATGTTGTGATTTTCTTTTCAGAATTTCGGCTAGGCAATTAGGGTTGACAGACAATTATATTTATACTACTTTAGCATTAATATTTGTTTCCTAATCAAATTAGGAAACTAGTCTGAAAACGCCTCTGCGGTCTTAAAGTGTCGCACGACCAGACGAGTCCCATGGACAAGTTCTGTCGCGCGATGTATTAAGCCACATCAGGTTTCTCTCAATCATTCTTCCTCTAGTTTATTCAATTCATTCTAATTGTGTGTGACCCAATAAGATTATATTATGTTGGCAATGAGCTCGATCATATCGACTCTAATAAGACATAAGCGGACTCTAGCAAGCCATTATGTCTACCCAAATAATACAATATAAGAGTTCACGTTTTCAATGGTGCACTTCCATTTCTCCCTTTGTCTCACGATGTTATATTGAACACAAGTCATGGTCCTCGTCAACTTTTACTTGTTCAATGCTTTCTCGATCTTGAGTATAATGATAATCCAATCGCATTGGGGTATGTCCATACACTTTCATCATTATCACTCATCGAGGGGCTCAAGCATAACATCTCTCTTTCGAGGGACAAATTTCATCTTGACTTATCATCCTTTCCATCATGAATTCGATCATGCTAAAGATAGTCTTTACAAATATCGTGTTAAGATATCGTTTGACTAAAATCAAACATGACTATCATCATATGTAAGGTCATGATAATCTCAGGTCTAGGGACTAAATGAAGTAACCTTATGAGATTTAATTATGACATTTGACCATGACATAAATCTCATACGGGTCAAGTCCAGTCACTTGTTCTCTAACAAGTACCCATAAATTTAATGTGCATCTCTATGCATATAATCATCATATGATTATTCATTAACATTTATACTAATTATTCACTTAATAATTAGGGACGAAGATTATTACAAGTAAATATGCAAAATATATAATAATCAAATAATAAAATTTTCATATAATAATAAATAATGTCAACACATAAGTCTATCAACTATAGGCCTAGGGCATAACACTAACAGTCTCCCACTTGCACTAGGCCCAATCTCCCATATATCGAATACCCATGGACCTAACATGACCATCATGCTTAGCTTGCGGGAGAGCCTTAGTTAATGGGTCCGCCACATTGTCATCAGTGTCTACTCTGCGTATCTTTACGTCTCCCCTTTCGCATATCTCTCGGATAATATGGAAACGTCGAAGTATGTGTTTGGATTTCTGGTGTGACCTTGGTTCCTTTGCTTGTGCAATGGCACTATTATTATCACAATAAAGTTCAATAGGATCTTTGATGTTTGGAACGATTTCCAAATCACTAATGAACTTTTTGATTCAAACGGCTTCCTTAGCTGCATCAGATGGCGCTATGTACTCATCTTCGGTTGTAGAATCAACGACGGTACTTTGCTTGAAACTTTTCCAACTCACAGTGCCTCCATTTAGCGTAAACAAAAATCCTGTCTGCGATCTGAAATCATCTTTGTCGATTTGGAAGCTAGCATCTGTGTAGCCTTTAACTACAAGAACTTCTTCCATTCCTTCAAAGACCAAGAATACATCCTTAGTTCTTCGCAAGTGCTTGAGGATATTCTTGACTGCTATCCAA
Organism: Adenophora triphylla var. japonica; assembly: GCA_022495995.1. NCBI lineage: Eukaryota > Viridiplantae > Streptophyta > Magnoliopsida > Asterales > Campanulaceae > Adenophora > Adenophora triphylla. Next base: position 668,974 of record JAFEMH010000234.1, on the reverse strand, counting down.
TGTGGTTCGCCGGGATCCGATTGGTACCTACTCGTCATGCTTAGAGCACACGAGACATCGGGTCTAGTACATAACATAGCATACATGATAGACCCAATTGCCGAGGCATATGGTATACCATTCATTATCTTTCGCTCATCATTAGTCTTAGGACTTTGAGTCTTGCTAAGAGATATACCATGCAACATTGGCAAGTTTCCTCTTTTAGAAATTTTCATTTGGAATCTTCTAAGAACCTTGTCAATGTAAGTACTTTGACTTAAACCAATCATCCTCTTAGATCTATCTCTATAGATCTTGATACCAAGGATATATGCAGCTTCGCCCATATCTTTCATTGAAAAACACTTTCCCAACCAAGACTTGACAGTCTGTAGTGCAGTAATGTCATTTCCAATGAGTAAGATATCGTCGACATACAACACTAGAAATAGTGCTATGCTCCCACTAATTTTCTTGTATACAAGGTTCATCTTCATTCTTGATAAAGCCAAACTCCTTGATTGCTTCATCAAAATGTAGATTCCAACTCCTAGAAGCTTGCTTCAATCCATAAATGGATTTTTGCAACTTACACACCTTGTTAGAATTTTTTGGACTGATAAAACCTTCAGGTTGTATCATGTATACATCCTCAAGTAACTTCCCGTTTAGGAAAGCTGTCTTGACATCCATTTGCCATATCTCATAGTCATAATATGCGGCTATGGCAATTAAACTTCTAATAGGCTTAAGCATAGCTAGAGGCGAAAAGGTTTCATCATAGTCGATGCCATGAATCTGCCTATATCCCTTAGCTACAAGCCTAACCTTATAGGTGTGCACCTTCCCATCCATGTCGGTCTTCTTCTTGAAGACCCATTTGCACCCTATGATTTTTACACCTTCGGGTGGATCAATCAAGTATTAAACTTGATTATCAGCCATGGATTGTAATTCGGACTTCATGGCCTCTTGCCATTTTTTCGAATCAGGAGCGGACATCGCCTCTTGATAGCAAGTAGGTTCATCGTTTTTGATTAACTCCACTTCATCACTTTCTGTAACGAGAAATCCATATCTCTCGGGTTCGGATCGTGACCTACCACTTCGGCGAAGCACTTGTGCATCTTGAACCGGTTCCACAATTTCTTGTGAACTTGGTTTAGTTTCTACCATTGGCTCAATGTTATTTTCGGGTTCTCGAATTTCTTTGAGATCTATTTTACTCCCACTGGTTCCTTTGCAAAGAAACTCCTTTTCTAAGAAGGTACCATTTCGAGCAACAAACAATTTGTTCTCGTTTCGGTTGTAGAAATAGTATCCTTTAGTTTCCTTAGGATAACCCACGAAAATACATTTATCAGACTTAGGTGCTAGTTTGTCAGAAGTTAACTTCTTGACATATGCATCACAATCCCAAATCTTCATGAAAGACAAACTAGGTTTTCTTCCATGCCACATCTCATATGGGGTCTTTTGAACCGATTTTATAGGAACTCTGTTTATAGTGAAAGCAGCAGTTTCTAGTGCATGTCCCTAAAAGGATAAAAGAAGCTCAACTTGACTCATCATAGAACGAACCATGTCCAACAAATTTTTATTCCTCCTTTCAGACACACCATTCCATTGTGGTGTTTCAGGTGGAGAGAGTTCTAAAACGATTCCACAACTCTTAAGATGACTGTCAAATCCTTGGCTCAAATATTCGCCACCTCGATCGGATCGAAGTATCTTAATAGTTTTGCCAAGTTGATTTTGCACCTCATTTTGAAACATTCGAAATATCTCAAACGATTCACTCTTATGTTTCATTAGATAAACATATCCAAATCTACTATAATCATCAGTGAATGTTATGAAGTACTGAAATCCTTTCCTAGCATTTCTTCTCATAGGTCCACACACATTGGTATGTATGAGCCCTAATAAGTCGCCCGCCCTTTCACCAGTTTTGGTAAATGGGTCCTTGGTCATCTTGCCAAGTAAACAAGATTCGCATGTCTCATATGATTCATAATCATGCGAGTCTAAAAATTCGTCTTTGTGGAGTTTAGAAATGCGTTTCTCATTTATATGGCCAAGACGACAATGCCATAAGTAAGTGTGGTTTACATCATTGGGTTTAGATCTCTTGTTAATGTTATAGACATCATTATCACGATTTTCAACATCAAGGATATAAAGGCCGTTGAATGAAATAGCAGTACAATAATGCATATTACTCTTGTAAATAGAAAACTTCTTATCACATATAAGAAAATTAAAACCTTCATTATCCAAACATGAAATCGAAATAATATTCCTACTTAAAGATGGAACGTAATAACAATTATTCAAAACAAGTATTAGTCCACTAGGTAAAGTAACTTCATAAGTTCCTACGGCTAATGCAGCAACTCTTGCTCCATTCCCCACACGTAGGTCCACTTCACCTTCCTTAAGCATCCTTCTGTTCTTTAGACCCTGCACATTTAGACAAATGTGAGTTCCACATCCGGTATCCAATACCCAAGAACTAGAAGTAGATAGGAATATATCTATAACAAAGATACCTGAAGTCAAAGCAACTCCTTTGCTCTTCTTCAGTGCTTCCTTGTATTTTATGCAGTTTCTCCTCCAATGTCCAATCTCATTGCAATGAAAGCAGACTGCGTCCTTTTGGGACTTGGGCTTAGCCTCTTTGGGTTTGGCACCCTCTTTGGGCTTGGCAACATTTGCCTTAGGATTAGCAACTTTTGCCTTTTCTTTACCCTTGAAACCCTTCCCTTTGTTAACCATCAACACTTGATCGGTTTTCTTCTTGACAATATTGGTTTCCGCAGTGTTCAACATTTGAACTAACTCGGAAAGGTTTTTATTCATGCCCCCCATGTTATAGTTCATTATGAAATTACTAAAACCTTCAGGCAATGAATTCAATATCATGTCAGTAGCCAACTCTTGGCTGATTGGAAAATCGAGCCTTTCAAGATGCTCGATGTGGCCCTTCATCTTTAGAGCACGAGGACCAACAGCTTGTCCTTCACTCATCTTGCATGAGGTTAGGGCCTTAAATGTGTTATACCTTTCTTGCCTTGCATGAACTTGAAACATTTCCATCAGTCGATTATTTAGATCAACTGTCCCCAAGTTCTCAAGATCCTTTTGAAGGCTCTTGCACATGGCGGAGAGCATGAGGCAACCAACATCAGTAGAATCACGCTTGTGCTTCAGATATTGATCCCTCACTGCCCTAGTAGCATTGGCAGCAGGTTCAGGTGGAATAGGTTCCTCGAGAACGTACAATTTCTCCTCTTGCCTGAGAACAATTCTCACGCTACGGATCCAATTCATATAGTTTGTACCATTCTCCTCCAACTTTTCCTTCTCAAGGACAGATCGCAGTGACAAATGATGATTATTATTTGATGCCATTTATTCTACAAAAAGATATACATAAAATATGAACACATATAAGTAAACATATTATATGAGAAGTATAATGCATTTACATGAAAATAAATGCTCCCACTAAATTATACTCCCTCTGTTTCGCTTAAGTTGCAACATTTTGCCATTTTCGACATTTCACTTAAGTTGCAACATTACCAAAAAAGGAAACTTTTTATTATTTTTATAATTCTCCACTCATTCTCTCTCTTCCTCACAACCACTCATTCTCTCTCTTCCTCACAACCACTCATTATTCTCCACTCATTCTCTCTCTTCCTCCTAACCACTCATTATTCCCCTTTCTTAATTTACGTGCTTCAACCCTCATGTTGCAACCTTAGCGGAACGGAGGGAGTACACCTTCCAATGCAAATAAGCATAATATACATTTAATGGGCTAAGATCCAACTTTAATTTAATTTCAAGTTTGCTATGGCAAACCGCTCAAAAATAAATTAATTAGGTAGAAACATCAATCATATCACATATATGACTCTTAGATCTTTTATGAGATTTATTCAAGACATCATATGTCTAAGCATATTTTAATCTCATCTTATGCCTTGGGTCCAAAATCATTTTGATAACCCAATTAAGTTCATTCACTTTAAACGTATAGGAACCACCATTTCCTCATCTTGCTCGCAGACGAATAGAATCAAAGTACCTTGCTATGGCAAGCCCACCCAAAACTATATGAATGGTCTCAAGTATTTTAATCATGAATTGGCATAAAGAACTTAAAAGTTAAATGAAGGTTATTTAAAGTATATTATAAGCATATCAGCAAAGACGATCATAATCGTGCACCAGGTAAGTTCCCAGGAAGATAGGTGAGCCACTAGGACTACTTAAGTACCGAATCTCTCATTCGACAGAACTCTCCTAGACATGCACAATCAGAAATCAGCTCTGATTTGCAACATAATCAATACTTTGCATAAACAATCAGTTTCCTTTTAAATTTTGCGTAAAAAGACTTGTTTCTCATAAACAATCAGAAAATCAAAATTTCAATGTTTCAATCTAAACATTCAGGAAATTACAATACAATGTTTCAACTAAACATCTAGCAAAATTCTCAACACGTAAGAACACATAGTTCATGCATCGCAACAATTAATAAAATCATATTTTAATTAACTAAGCATGCATAAACAATGAATTAATCTAGCATAGCCCTATAAACTTAATTTCCAGAAATTTATAGCATCCAGATTAACACATAAACATATCAGATTGCAAAACATATTCACTGATTAGCAGGATTATGTAACAAACTGATTCTGCCCAGATTGGACAAGGATTGTCGCGTGACAGAGGCCAACTTTGTCGCGCGACCTAACGAAGCCATCATCCATACTCTGTCGCGTGACAGAGGCCAACTCTGTCGCGTGACAGAGAGATACCAGATGCAGATTTGCAGATTCAATCGATTCTTAATCAAAGAGCAATTAAATCATGTAAACAACTTTTAACAGATTTAATTCAATATCAATAGAACACGATTTAGGCATATTGTTTCAAAAACAATCAAACTATCGCATACCAAACATGTAAAAATCATATAAACAATTTATATCAAATTTTTCTAGAATGTTTATTCAAACTTAATCATACGAATGGGGCTCTGATACCACTGTTGGATTTTACGGGTCCATGCGCAGCGAAATTAAGCATCTAATAACATAAAACCTAAAGAGCCTAGGATCCGTTCTATACAATTAACTTGAATCCTATGAGATAGAAGTAACCAACCTTGAACGCTTTTCCGTTCTTGAGCTATCGAACAAATAAACATTGTGATTTTGAATTACAAACTTCGAACTCTAGGCCTTGATCGTCGTACGAGAGAAGACCCTCTTATGGTATCCACACCTTTGAATGAACCAAGAACGATTTCTTGAAGATTGCTAGATCCTTTAAACCTCGAAGAATATTGAGAATTATGTTGTAGTTTCTTTTCAGAATTTCGGCTAGGCAATTAGGGTTGACAGACAGTTATATTTATACTACTTTAGCATTAATATTTGTTTCCTAATCAAATTAGGAAACTAGTCTGAAAACGCCTCTATGGTCTTAAAGTGTCGCACGACCAGACGAGTCCCATGGAAAAGTTCTGTCTCGCGATGTATTAAGCCACATCAGGTTTCTCTCAATCATTCTTCCTCTGATTTATTCAATTCATTCAAGTTGTGTGTGACCCAATAGGATTATATTATGTTGGCAATGAGCTCGATCATATCGACTCTCATAAGACATAAGCGGACTCTAGCAAGCCATTATGTCTATCCAAATAATACAACGTAAGAGTTCACGTTTCCAATGGTGCACTTCCATTTCTCCCTTTATCTCACGATGTTATATTGAACACAAGTCATGGTCCTTGTCAACTTGTACTTGTTCAATGCTTTCTCGATCTTGAGTATAATGATAATCCAATCGCATTGGGGTATGGCCATACACTTTCATCATTATCACTCATCGAGGGGAACAAGCATAACATCTCTCTTTCGAGGGACAAATTCCATCTTGACTTATCATCCTTCCCATCATGAATTCGATCATGCCAAAGATAGCCTTTATAAATATCGTGTTAAGATATCGTTTGACTAAAATCAAACATGACTATCATCATATGTAAGGTCATGAGAATCTCAGGTCTAGGGACTAAATGAAGTAACCTTATGAGATTTAATTATGATATTTGACCATGACATAAATCTCATACGGGTCAAGTCCAGTCACTTGTTCTCTAACAAGTACCCATAAATTTAATGTGCATCTCTATGCATATAATCATCATATGATTATCCATTAACATTTATACTAATTATTCACTTAATAATTAGGGAAGAAGATTATTACAAGTAAATATGCAAAACATATAATAATCAAATAATAAACTTTTCATATAATAATAAATAATGTCAACTCATAAGTCTATCAACTATAGGCCTAGGGCATAACACTAATACTTTGCATCTTCAATTGAATCCCTACTACGAATGAACCTATTGTTATTTTGGAGCATGATAATGTTTTGTACAGATTGGGCAAAAATCGTAGAATTAACTTAGGAAGATTAGTGTTCAAACACTTAGCTTCATGGGATAGAAAGAAAGAAATGAACATTACCTTTTTCCCCTATCCTTCTTTGATCTTCAAAGTTTTAGTCTTTCAATCCTTGCCTATTGAAGCCTCTGATGCTTTCACCTCTGAACCTGAGTATAATACCATTGATCCTCAACTGAAAAATGGTAATAGGTATACTAAAGATCTTCCTTTGAATAAATCTGATGAAACAATTTCTGTTCTTCCTGGTACTATCTCACGTGATATCCCAAGTGCTTTTCTAGGTGTTGCCCCTAATGTGTTTGCAGGAACTGATGCTGCAAGTATTTTGTCTAATATGATCAATCTTCTGGACAACACTTCTCCATCAATCCCAAAGATGACAGTGCTGAATTTCTTGAACAAATAATCTAGTGCATTTGGAGAACTCGTCGAAGGGTGGGTCAAGCTTAAGCAGGTAACTGATACTTTTATTGATGAAATTTCTTCCCAAACAGGGGGAGGATGTGCTGCTGCTACAGCTTCTGGAGCTGGTGCTACTGTAGATGCTACTGTAGCGATGCGTGAATTTTTCGAATAACAGAGTCGCCACTTATTATTTATTTAGGAAAACAATAAGAAAAACCTTAAAAGGAGATTTGGGGGTTCGGGGGTTAAGTTATCGAATGGGTAGGTCGAGGAGCATCCATTCCACCCAATCCGGAGATCGGTCTTGCCAATTGAGTATTATCAATCTTTTTAATTACAAATTAAATAAAGAACAAGAAAACCCTAATCAATTTCTTGATTAGGAATGTCGGATTGTACGCTTCGAGATCACCTTCATCGATTGAAGGGACTCTAGGCTAATCCTTTTGATGGGATTACACCACTCTAAAAGCCAATAGAGAGAGATTAAGAAGAAAAGAGTAAAAGTATAGGAGTTTACCTAGTTTAGGGAGGATTTGATTTAGAATGTGGTTCTAAGATGTTTTCTCGATCGAGAAGTGATTTGGGCAGAGTTTCGACTCAATATGAGAGTCAAATCTTGATGCGGACAGAGCTTCGCCTAAATCCTTGATTCGGGTTTGGATGTTTGCTGATCAACAAGGTTGATAAACAAACTTTAGGTGATTTTAGGAAGGTTTTGTGAGTGATTTGAAGGGATCTTTCGTGGAGAGAAATCAACAAATTGTGTGTGTTGTGTGGAATTGTGGCCCTTTGAAATAGTGGAAGTCACCAAGTATTTATAGGGGTTTAAGAGGTGGATGGATTACTTTGTCATCAAGATTAGGACTCTCAAGGAAGCTTCCAAAACCCAAATGTGATTGGATGACCGGATTAGATGAGGTTTATCAAGAAAAGAGGTTGAAACGGAGAAGGAGGGTGATTTCTGCACATCCTGTCGAGGGGATATCTCGCGCGAGATATGATATCTCGTGCGAGATAACTAGTCTGATGACTATTTTGTCCTCTTCAGTTGTTCCGTTAGTCAGTTAGGTCCAAAACTAACGAGGTTAGTTAGAAACTTAACGAAAACATGACGAAACTGATATGCTTTCATCAAAACATAAAAGAGAGACGAAGAGTAGTGTAATCATGATTTATTGGTTCAGTATGGGGTGTCTACAGAGCCCCTCGGCGACAGGTCTTATGAAAGAAGAAGTGTCGTCGATAGAAAAGACATCATTCTGAACATTGGGATGGTCGTGCCGCACGGCTGCCTACGTATCTCTAAGAGAGAATCAGACCAAACGTAGTTCGACTCCAAAACACTAAAAAGGCTATTTTAGGAATTTTGAAAAGCATTTTTGAAAATCGAAGAGGGATTTTTTTTGAAAAGGTAAAATCATGCGAGGAATCAAAAGACTTGACCCAATTACGAAGATACCCATTTGTTGATGAAGTTGTTGAAGTGTGCCGCCCGAGGTTACCGACGTTCCGTTGTTGTTGCCGAGGTCACGGACTTGAAGTTTCTTTGCCGTCACGAGACTTTGAAGTTGTCGCGAGGTCACGGACTTAAAGTTACGCCGTCATGAGACTTTGATATTGTTGCCGAGGTCACGGTCTTGAAGTTGCTGCCGTCACAGACTTTGATATTGTTGCCGAGGTCACGGACTTGAGGTTGCTATCATCACAGACTTTGTTGATGTCGCCGAGGTCACGGACTTGAGGTTGCTGTCATCACAGACTTTGTTGATGTCGCCGAGGTCACGGACTTGAGGTTCTTTGCCATCGCGGACTTCTTGGTGTTGCCGAGGTCACGGACTTGAAGTTGTCGGTTGAGGTAGAGGTTCTGTCGGCCCCTGTAATGCAAGGATATATGCATGCTGGTCTCGGATAGACCCGAATGATTCTTACCTTTGTTTACCTGTCAGCACATAAAGATTCCAAGTAGATTTTTTTTCAGATTTTAGTTGTTTGACTGGACTTACGTGGTGGTGCTCACGTCTGTTCGTGTGAATGGCCGGTCGGACATTTTGGTGGTGAGTTTTATGTATGAGTATAGGGTATATGGATATGTATAGGGACATTTGTATGGATTCATATTTGAGATGGGTGAACTGTATGAGTGAACTTGTGTTTGACAAGTTGGGACCAAATCAGGTTTTGCAGAATCTGTTGTTAGTCAGCAAGGCTGAACTGTTTCTTCATTGTTGTAGGATTTTGATGAGTAACCTTTTGTGAACACATCTAGGCTTGTTGAGAATCTTCATTCTTACTTCTCCTTGAGTCGGGTCTCTAGGAGGCAAACGACTACACATCTGTCGACTGTCGTAATGGCTCTATGTCCAAGGCCCTTTGGTGTCTCAAGCCCCAAGTTGTTTGCAAGTGGTAGATGACTTTGTGATCAGGCTTGTGAAGCTGCTCTCTTTGATTTGAAGGTGATCGAAGAATACTCTCCTTGTTGATTTGATTTGAAGAAGATCGGATGACGCTCGATGAAGAAGGCTGAAGAATACTCTCCCTTTGTCCTTTGATTTTTTTTCTTAGTGCGCACACTGGTTTTTGCCTAGACCGCCCTTTCGGGTTTTCAATCTAGCGGGCATCTCTTTGCGTCTTTTTTTTCATTTTTTTTTGAATAGTATGTAACTCGAAGAGAACTCAGAGAGAAAAAATCTTATTGAGGAGAGAGAAATGAGATCTCAAGTTAGTTTAGGAGAGACGGACTCTATTTTTGGAAGGTGATCCAAGTATTGACTTTTGGGAGAAGTGCATTCTCTGATGATGAGAGTGAGAAGCAAATAGGAAAGCTCCTAATGCAGATTTGATTATTTTTGAAGGGTTGAATTAGAGATTGACCGGGGGAGGAAAGGTGAGGAAGCCCCAGTTTTGATGCTTGAATTTCAAGAGTGTGTATGAGAGTGGCTAACAGGAAGCCCCTAGACTCAACAAAGAACGCTACATGGCTCAAAGGTCTAGAAAAGTTGTTCTACTTTTAATGGACATTGCTTCATCTAGAAATTTCTAAACAAGATTGAGGAGAAAGCCAATCATTAGTATGACTTAAGGGTAAACATTTTTCTTGATACTGAAAGTCTTCTTCACTCGATGTAGGAGAATTTTGAGGAATCCTCTTTTCTTTTGTTGGTATCACTTGACTCCTCTTCTTTGTGGGAGAGTCCTTCTTGCCTTTGTTGAAATTCCATCCTTGTTGTGGGGCGATGAAGGCTTGAGAGTTTTTTTTTTTTTCGATGCTCTATTTTTGCTTAGGACGAATTGAGGAGTTTCGTCCTAGCGAGCTTTTTATTTATTTATTATTTATTTTTTTTTGTACTCTCAAAGCCTTGAGTTGAGTAGCCCCACTTTTCTTTGGATGAATGTTGACAGCAGCACCTTTGGCTTTCTTCGCTTGTTGGTCTCTAACTTTCAGTAGGGGTAATGTTTAACCCTTAAGCCTCCTAATGATAACTTGCTTTTTAAAGTCACTTAGAAGTTTCTATTTTTGTGATGATTTAGGGAATGGAAGGTCCATTATTTTGCATGAGTTGAATGATATTCATGAGGTAGAACAACTTTAGGGAAAGTGTTTAGGAAAATAAATTACTTTAATTTATTGAGAAATTTAAGAACAGACTCGATAGTTTAGAAGACACAAACTAGAGGAGGTGAGGAGTACTAGAAAGACAGAACGACTCTTCGAGTTCATACTTGAAAATTTAAAACCTAATCTACTTCTATCAAAGGAGAAAGGGAGAGGATAGTGGTAGCCCCAAAGTGGTAAGTGTAGATTTCTTCTTGGAGCTTCATCTTCTTCATGGATTGCGAGGGAGAGGATTGGTGATGACGTTGGGACGTTCTAGATCTCCATTATCAAAGAGGTCTTGTATGATGTTCTTCAAGTGGTGGCAGGAGTTGGTGTCATGGCCGGTGAAGTTGTGGTACTTGCAGAATAAGTGATGAGCATGATTCGGACCCATATCCTTCGGAGGACCACCTTCCCTTGGTTTGATTTTTTCATTATGGACAAGCACATCGAAGAGTTCTTCTTGAGTGATTCCTTCAATTTTGTCGTAGTGCCTCTTTTTCTTTTCGGGAGGAGGGACAACAGAATACTTTCCGGTGTTGGGGCGGCTGAGTGCAATAGCGTTGACTGAAGCATCCTTACTTGTGGTGGGCTTGTTGTAGCGGAAAGTACTTTCCTTCTTTTTGCTTTTTAGGAAGTCGTCAACCCTAATTCCGGACTCGAGGAGTTCATTGAAACTAGGAAAGTAGTTACCGGCGAGCTTCTCTTGAAATTCATCACGAAGGCATTGAAGGAAGATGTGGATTTGCTCTTTGAGAGTAGGCCTTTCGACAATTTCAGTAAGTTTGAGTCTCCATCTTCTAGCAAATTCACCAAAGGACTCATTTGCATGTTGCTTGGTTTGTTCAAGATCCCTCTTAGTAGGGCGGTAAGTGGAGTTGTCTTCAAACTGCCTTTGGAAGACCAAACATGCGGATGACCAATCAAGCCTTGTAGTCGTAGGAAGAGACATGTACTAATCCCTTGCAGCACCTTCTAAAGTTTGAGGAAAGCATTGGGCCAAGATTGTGTTATCAACGCCCATTGGAAGCATGGCCCAAGTGTAGGTCTCAACATGAGCTCGAGGACAGGTAGTACCATTGAACTTGGCAATATCGGGTGTCTTGTACTTGCGAGGAAACTTGGTGATGGACTGTTGAAGAGCATCGGGATCAAATGGAACGAATGACCCTTTGGAAGTGTCAAGAGTTGCAAGCTTCTTTTCGAGGTAGTTCTTAGTAACATGGTCACCAAGTTTAGTAGTTTCACCACTGCCTTCTTTCTTGGTTTTAGCACCCTTGGAGGTATGTTCGTCATCATCGGAGGAGGATGAGGAAGAGGAGGAATCGGATTCTTCCTTTTTCTTGCTTGACTTCTTGGGTTTTCTATTCACTTTGGTGTGGGATTCCTCTTCGTCGGAGGAGGATTCCACTTTCTGCTTTTGTTTTCTGCCTTTCTTGACTTTCAACTCGTGGAGTTCTTTCATGAGGGCGGCCATTTGGGCGTTTTGCTCATCAATTTGCTTACTTTGTTCATCCAATCTAGTCATGGCTTCGATGAGTTGGACCTTAGCATCGTTGAAATCGGCCTCGGTGGTAGAAGGAGAAGCAGACATCGTGTCGAGCTTTGGCGAAGAACCTAGACGTGTAGCAACCGTGTTAAACCATGATCGAGTCCCAACAAGTCGGCTGAATAGGGTGTATGAAGGCTTTGAAGGTTTTAAGGTTCGAAGGTTTTGGCCAAAACACGAAAAAGACCGAACACTTATCTCGTGCGAGACAAGCAATCTCGCGCGAGACAACGCCACGGAAAGTCACAATTTTCTGATTTTAATCCTAATTTTGGTCGGACGAAAAATCCGTTTTTGGGGGTTTCTAAAGTTCAAGAACCAAACCTAGGGACCTAGGGGTCGGAGTAATCCAAAGTAACATCAAATTTTGTGCAATAATTTTGATGAGAAAATTTTCTCTTTTTAGGGGCAAATCCGAAGGGACAATCGTAGGGACGTTTCCGAAAGGACAATTCCGAAGCGACAATTTATTGATTTCTTTTCCGTGGATTATTGCACAAAACGATCTTGACAAGGGATTACAAGGACTCCAAGATCAAACCGACCGGTCAAGGAGTGTCTTAAAAAGTCAATCTACATGAAATGTGGCGATGCAGGGCTGGAAGGCTAGGCTCCCCGCGATATGACAATCTAGATGGATTGAATACGCGGAGTGGGATGATCCAACTTCGGAGAGACCGGCGACTAGGTGGTTACCGTCATCCGTCCTTAGTGTGGGTCCCGGGTTTATCAAGGGTGTGTAGTGTAATGACAGATATAGTATGAGTGCGTGTGTGTGAGAGTTAATCTAGGTGATAGAGTAATATAGAAAGTTTTATTTTTTGAAAACTAAAGAAAAACAGATAATGGCAGCACCAAGTGGTTGCCTACGTTTCTCCCAAATTAGGAAGACTCAGGCCGCCGCAGTTCCACTTAAAGAGATAGAGAGCGAGAGATAAATTAATTTAAATTAAAACTCCCGAATCCTCCATGGACCGGACTTTAAATTAAATAACCAATCACACGCAGGTATATAGTTCGAGTAATTAAAATTATTCTACCCTGCAAAGTTAGCACAAGCAAAATAATAATACTAATTTATTTTGAAATTTCTGAATTTATTTTGAAAGTTTTCGAAACTGTTTTTGATTTTGGATTTTTTTTTTAAGCAGTCAACTTTTCAAGGAAAAGTCAAACTGAAACCTTTTTTCATTTTGAGAGGTCAACCGTGAAAAGGGAAAGTCACAATTGCCAAGCTTTTTTTTTTTTATTATTATTTTTCTTTCTAATGTGTGGTCAAACTGCGATAAAAGTTGACCTAACCCTTTTTTTTTGCTTTTAATGCCCGCCGCCAAACAGGTTGAGCAATTTGTGTTTTTGAGCCGAATAATAATCTCGCGTGAGATAAGTATATCTCGCGCAGGATAAGTATTCAGACAGTAATTTTTTTTTTTTGAAAACAGTGCTGAAAAAATTCAAAAAATCCAGAAAAATTAAATTTTTACAGAAAATAAAAAGATTGATAATAATCAACTGTAACGCAAGTCTAACCCTCTTAATTAATTGTCCCCAGCAAAGTCGCCACTGTAGCGATGCGTGAATTTTTCGAATAACAGAGTCGCCACTTATTATTTATTTAGGAAAACAATAAGAAAAACCTTAAAAGGAGATTTGGGGGTTCGGGGGTTAAGTTATCGAATGGGTAGGTCGAGGAGCATCCATTCCACCCAATCCGGAGATCGGTCTTGCCAATTGAGTATTATCAATCTTTTTAATTACTAATTAAATAAAGAACAAGAAAACCCTAATCAATTTCTTGATTAGGAATGTCGGATTGTACGCTTCGAGATCGCCTTCATCGATTGAAGGGACTCTAGGCTAATTCTTTTGATGGGATTACACCACTCTAAAAGCCAATAGAGAGAGATTAAGAAGAAAAGAGTAAAAGTATAGGAGTTTACCTAGTTTAGGGAGGATTTGATTTAGAACGTGGTTCTAAGATGTTTTCTAGATCGAGAAGTGATTTGGGCAGAGTTTCGACTCAATATGAGAGTCAAATCTTGATGCGGACAGAGCTTCGCCTCAATCCTTGATTCGGGTTTGGATGTTTGCTGATCAACAAGGTTGATAAACAAACTTTAGGTGATTTTAGGGAGGTTTTGTGAGTGATTTGAAGGAATCTTTCGTGGAGAGAAACCAACAAATTGTGTGTGTTGTGTAGAATTGTGGCCCTTTGAAATAGTGGAAGTCACCAAGTATTTATAGGGGTTTAAGAGGTGGATGGATTACTTTGTCATCAAGATTAGGACTCTCAAGGAAGCTTCCAGAACCCAAATGTGATTGGATGACCGAATTAGATGAGGTTTATCAAGAAAAGAGGTTGAAACGGAGAAGGAGAGTGATTTCTGCACATCCTGTCGAGGGGATATCTCGCGCGAGATATGATATCTCGTGCGAGATAACTAGTCTGATGACTATTTTGTCCTCTTCAGTTGTTCCGTTAGTCAGTTAGGTCCAAAACTAACGAGGTTAGTTAGAAACTTAACGAAAACATGACGAAACTGATATGCTTTCATCAAAACATAAAAGAGAAACGAAGAGTAGTGTAATCATGATTTATTGGTTCAGAATGGGGTGTCTCCAGCTACCACCAGTGCTGGCCCAAGTGATGGTGGAGGTGATAGGAAAGGAGATCAAGAGAAAGAAGAAGAAAGAGGAGTTTGAAGAAGAAGAAAGTTGATACCTAAAGGTTGTTGAACCTGAAGGTTTATGTTGCCACTAATGTGTTGATGGATTTGATTTGTGGTGTCCTAAACAATTTCTTTTTATTTGATGATGTGGTTTCTAAACAATTTACTTTTATTTTGTTTATGTTGGTGGCAAAACACTTTAGATGGTTTGTTTAAAACTTTAATCGTTAGGTTGTTTTGCTTGCTTGGATGATATTTTGGTACAATGATTTATTTGTTTAATGGTTAACTTAGTTTATTTTGAAATTTTTTTAAGTTTGAAATAAATTAGTTTATTTTGATAAATCATTGTTTAGATTAACTCCTTGATTAAGGAGAAGTTAATTTTCGTGGAGATGTTATACTTTGTTTCTGTGCTCTATGCTCTTGTTATGGACTGGCATATTGCAGGTAAGCAGCACATTAGGTTTGAAAATAAATATCCAACTAAGGGGGAGATTGTTAGTGTAAAATGCACGTGATATCCTGAATAATTTCCCAGATTCCAAATGATATCGCAGATGATTTCCTGTGCTGAAATTTACATAGTTGTACATTTCTTGATTATTAATTTATGTACTAATGTGCTAATATAATCTTATAGTCTATGGTGTATGTCCATATTTCAGGTTGCAATATGATTGGAGAATGAGCTAGAAACGTGGTGAAATTTGGAAAAGAAAAAGTTATGCATAAATGTAGTTTTATGCATAATATTTCTACAAGCCGTGTTTATATCGAAAACAACAAAAAACGTGTGAAGACTTGGTCAAGTTTATTTTTGTTGATTCAAAGAAAGTACAAGGCTGAGAATGCTTGGGAGTACAAGGCGTTAAAGCATGAACTTGGATAACAAGCATATGGTTGCTATAATTGAGGAAGTGGGCGCATGAAGTGAGGAACAAGCTCAACCACTCTCCCCACTCTCCCTCAACGTGCAAGATAGCTCCAAAACTGTTTATTTGAGTAGCCTTCAAGTAATTAAAAACTATAAATATGCTTGGAAGGATTCATTTGAAGATGTGCCAAGAAAAACCATTTTATACACACCTTCGAAGCATAGAGAGATAGAGTTCTTTGTTTGGTTCTTTTCATCCGTCATTCCTTGTAATTACGCACTTGATTATCTTGGTGTCAAGTTGTGTGTAGGCTAGGATTGAATTCCGTTATTTATCTCTTGTTTCATAGAGCTTACATTGTATTAGTCTTAGGGAACATTTCGGCTTTGTGTAATTCTTTTTATAAAGTGATAAAGTCTTGCCTAAGAGGCATCCTCAAGTTATATTATTTATATAACTTGAGAAAAATAATTTTGGTGTTATTATTCCGCTGCAATCTCTTTTACAAAATTGTTTTTATTTTTCGAAGTGTGTGTGCTATTCCAAGTGCTATCATTGATGTTGTTATCACCTTGGACATCACTTGTAATTCTGGCCGTGACAATTTCAGGTTGGATTGGGCACATGTATAAGCAGCGGAAGCGATGGCTGAACTGGACCGACCGTAAATTATGTTGAATATTCTACTTTAAAATAAATTGGTAATAATGAGAGTATTTTCTCTGATCTATATGCCGATCTTTATTAGATGTTAGAACATGAACCCTCAACTCACTATCACTGAATATATAACAATCACATAACCTTTTTTTTTTTTTTTTTTTTTTTTTTTTTTCAAGATAATGAATATAGACTTCAAAAAAATTTTGGAGTCAATATAATGCGGTTTGATTTTGAATTGAGAGGCAAGTTCCTCACATGTGTACACCTTAACTCACTCTTGTAGTACTAAATTAAATCCTCATATTCCCTCTTCAATTCCCAACTACCCATACTCTTTTATCTTTTTATTTATGGATGCAATTTCTCCGAACCGACCAATTTTCCAATTATTTCGACTTGAGCGGGGAGTTTGGTAACAACTTTCCAAAAATCCAACAGGTTCAGGTCCAAATTTGGTAATTCTTTGAGAGACTCGGTTCAGGCCGACCCGACCCGTACATAACCTTATTATATGTTGATTCATCCTTGTAGCCTTCAACATATCCCTAATTATACTGTTGTTGGTTTTATATTAAAAGAATTTTGTTGTTGGGATTAATATAATAAGAATATTTGGACAAAAGCCAAAAAAAAGGCTAGTAACATTTTATCCGGATCGAATCTAAATTTTATTGATCGTCGAATCGGATTCAGGTACGGGTTTAACCAAACCCGACCCAAACTCGTCTCGTTGTCATCCATACTCTATACTCCATCCGTCCCCATAAAAGTTTCACTGATTACCTAAAAGGGCGTCCCGTAAGAAGCTTCACCTTTCTTTTTTTGGCAAATAATCTTTACTATTTTCTCCACTCATTCTCTCTCCTAATTCACTATTACACTCACAACACTTTTCAAATTTACTATTTCCTCCACTAATTATCTCTCCTATTTTTAAATTACACTCACAACATTTTTTTTTCCACCTACTCCCTCCGTCCACTTAGTTAGTTCACAGTTACTGTTTATGCGGGGATTAAGGAAAAAAATAATGATATAAATGTTGTGAGTGTAAAAGTAAAATAGGAGAGAGAATGAGTGGAGGGAATAGTAAATTATAATGGTGTTGTGAGTATTAAAATAATGTAGGAGAGAGAATGAGTGGGGTAGGGTTAATATTTTAATAATAAAAACTTTCCATTTTAGGTAAAAACACAAAGTATGAAGTATGTATTTGAACGCCCAAAATAGAAAGTATAAAGTAAGTAAGTGGACGGAGGGAATATTTTCTTAATATTTGTGCCCACCTTTTTGGGTGAAGCATTTATTGGGACGGAGGGAGTATATTGTACAAATTGAATGAATATGGGCCCAATTAATATATTTCTTTTGTCAATACCTTGGATGTGACCTTGTTCGTGGTAGCCCAATGTATATAATTTTTTTGTCAATACCTTCAATGTCACCTATTCTTCGTGGTAGGGGATGCTCACTCGTCCTCATAAATAATTTCATTTAAAAGATAATGTTCGAGTACGGACATGAGTATTGGGATTAGTTTACGTTTACGTTTAAGTTTAATCATAATTATTATTTGTTAGTTTTATTATTATTTTCGTATTTATATTTAGATAGGCAATAATTACTTCCTTCGTCTCATCTCAAATTGAATTAGATTTTTGAACACGATGATTAAGTAAAAGTGAGGTAAAAGAAAGGTGTTGTGAGTATAAAAGATTTTTTGCTATTTTGCAAAACTAAAAGTTTAAAAATGAATAGCAAGATTATTTATGATTTTTTTTCTATTAAAAAATATTTTTTTTAAAAAGATTCTTATATTCCAAATAGATATTCATTTTAATACGGAGGGAGCAGTAAGGAACCGGGGTAATGTTGTTGTTATTGTTGTTGAATAACTTTTTGAAATTTTTCCTCGATAACTTTGTCCTACATGATTAAAAAAAAAAAAATCATAGTTAATTATATTTTCACAATAGTAAAAGTTTGAAAATTAATAACAAGATTACTTATGATTTTTTTCTATTAAAGTTATTTTATAAAAAAAATTATATATATTATATTGTAAATTGATATTTATTTTGGAAGGGAGAGGGAGAAAGGCTGTGGGACCCAAAGTGACAATTAAAATTCTTAGCAGTCAATAAACCCATTAAACAGTGTGGTATGGGTTGTTGTAGGCTAACCTTTGTGTTGTTCCTGTATGCAGGAGCAGGACCTCAAATGGGCCGGTGGCCTAGGGTTTTGTGTTGTCATGCATTCTTGTTTGTGCAATGCTTATGTGTTTCTTTATACATGGACAAATTGGATCATGCAAATGTTGGTGAAAACTATTGACCAAGTTTGTACATAGAATCAAAAAAAAAAAAAAAAAAAAAAAAACTGAGGCATGAGGGTAAATAATCACAGTTAAATTTTTTAAAAGAAAAATGATTTATTGATTTCTAAATTAGTTGTACTATCATAAAATTATAATAAATCATAATGTTTTCCTATTTAAAAACACGATACTTATTTTGGTAAGTAGAACTGCTCATGTATGTTGCTGCAACGACAAAATCAACATCCACATAACTCACTATGAAAAAAGAGATTAATTTTGCTATGTGTATGTGTTACGTATATCAAATTAATCCTGATCGTTGATGACAATACATGATACGTGAAATCTGGAGTCGTCCACGATAGCAGTAAGCTCCTACACGAACAGTTCCAAATTCCTTATTTTATTTTGGCTGTTTCAAATCTATAGTATAAATCACACCGTCCGAACGATCTTATGAACGATCTCAAAATGTCAAATTTTTCATTTTGCCCTCACTAAGTTGTCCCTTTCCCATTTTGCTCTTTAAAAAAAAAAATTTAAATTAAAAAAAAAAAAAACACGTATCCTCGGACACGGGCATTTTACTAGTTTCTTATATATTATATATTGGGGAAAATATGGACGGAAATAGTGCTCAAAGTTGATGTTTACATTATGAAAATTGAGAGCAAAGTCAACTTAGAGCCCATTCAAACCCAGAGCAGAGCAGGATATACCAAGAAATGAATCAATAAGAGGCCCACTCAATTCAATGCACAGGCCCAATGATAAGGACCCTTACTGGTCCAAAACATTCCTTGCAGCACGTGCAATGGGCCATGTTTCCCAACTTTTATCGTTGTAAATAGGATATATTCTTTTCGTCCTAAAATAAAATAAATGTCGTCGTGTTTTACCAATTTTTAGTTTGTCCCATGTTTGTACAACGGGTAAAATTGAGCTAAATCTACTTCCTTATTTAGAAATACGATATTGAGACGACAAAAAAGAAACAAAAAAAGGAAATTTGAACATTTATTATTAAGAGTATTTTATAGGCACTAATGGAATAGCATACTCGATGAATGCACAATTTATTCTTTAGTAATACCTATGTATTACTAAATAAATGCAACATTAATCATGTAACTAATTTTTTTTAGTATGCTGAGCATTTATAAACAGATAATTAAAATCATTTAATTTAAACATTCAGCATAATAAATTTATTACCTTTGCATTTTTTTAGGATTAAGACAATTAATACTGTGGTTAAAAAATTACTAAACACATATACATTTACATACCAAGAAATGAATATAATTAATGAAATTTTCATAACAAAAATCACAGATGTGAAACAAAATCCAACTTGATATATGCTCCAGATTCTATATAATTTTGGGAAAAACAAAAAATTACTCTAATTTAATTTGGATCTCAAAATATACGTGCAACTGCAATAATTTAGTTAATTTCTTAAAAAATAATTGTAAATAACATGAAATAAGTGTTGAATCTTAAAAAAATTCCAAATAAATAAAAATTAACTAAAATAAATAAATAATTTCGAAAATACCCAAATTGAAGACTTATAATGATATAGAAATTGTTATTTATTGATTTCAATGACCTAAGCTAAATTCCACAACAAAGAAAGTTCCTTGGAAACCCGCAAATATTTACGGTCATTTGATCCTGTCATTGAAAATTATTGCATGCTGAGGGTTTTATGATACTAATATAAACAAGCATATAACATTTGATATTGATGATTTATGTGGTGAAATTTACAAGAAAGCGACAAAAAGGCGGACAAAATTTTCAGAATATACTCCCTTCGTTTCACTTCACTTGACACTTATTTTCATTTTGGGCCGTCTCAGCTCACTTGACACTTTCCAAAATAGCTTACTTTTTATAATTGGACTTTTCTATTGTGTGCCCATGGGCACATGATAAGGATTAAAAATTCTCTTGTAATGTGTGTCAAATTAATACTTGACACACATTACAAGAAAATTTTTTAAAGATTCTCTTGTAATATGTGTCAAGTATTAATTTGACACATATTACAAGAGAATCTTTAAAAGATTTATTCAAAGATTCTATTGTAATGTGTGTCAAGTATTAATTTAACACACATTACAAGAGAATCTTTAATTCTTATCATGTGCCCATGGGCACACAATAGAAAAGTCCTTTATAATTTTATATTCACTCTACCCCGCCACTCATTCTCTCTCTACATTTTCCACCACTCAATTTATTCAACCAACACTACTATTTACCCCACTCATTCTCTCTCTTCGTTTTCTACCACACATTTTTTTTATTTTATTCTTTTTTCTTAGTTCTCGTGCTCACCTCAAGGGTGTCAAGTGAGGTGGGCGGAGGGAGTATATGAGAGAGAGAGAGAGAGAGAGAGAGAGAGAGAGAGAGAGAGAGAGAGAGAGAGAGAGAGAGAGAGAGAGAGAGAGAGGCGTTGGAGATTGTTTAGGATTAGGATTGTGATAAGTAGTGTTTATGACATCAACATATTATGGACTCTCTTTATCATTTAAAAAAAAAAAAAAAATTTAAAGGACAAAATGGGAAGAGTAGGTTTTGAGGGAAACTAGTTTTTCTCTAACATTATAAAAAGTCTTGTTTTAAAAACCGAAACAAAGGCACCTACAATTTTTTTAAAAAAAATAAAAAACAAGACTTTTTATAATATTTGGGGAAACTAGTTTCCCCCAAAATTTTCTAAAATGGGAAAGGGACAACTTAGTGAGGGCGAAATGAAAAATTTGGCATTTGAAACTGTTCACGGACAGTTGTGTTTTATACTATAGATTGGGTCTTTTAATATTTTTAAAGTTTGCAATTTACTTGGACTAGCATGAATATATAGTCAATTGTTTTTAAAAAAAGCGTAATATTTTTACAGAAGCATTAATTTCGTAATTAATAATTAAGTATTAAATCCATTTATTTAAACTAAAATAATTTCTTAATTATAATACTCCTTGTAAATTTTATCATGTAAATATTTATTTAAATATTTAATTTTTTATAAATATACATTTTATTAGATTTGTAATTTTTTTTATTTTTTTTTATTAATAATCCGTGTCTTAACAACTATTATTATTATCTTTTATCTAATAATTGCTTAAAAATCATAACTTTATTTGAAATAGTTTTATACCTGTGCGCACGATTATACACGATTATAGCACTAGTTGCCTTAAAACCATCAGTCTAGTATGAGAGTAAACTGCCAAGGACAGGATGGTCTTCTTGCTTAATATTCAATCCACCTCAAAATAAATGTTGCGCTTTTCATTTTCATTTTATTTCGTCCAAAATAATTGTTGTGTTTCGAAATAAATAAGTAAATTTGTGCAATTTCATCAAGGTACAAACCATTAAATTCCCTTAAAAACCGTTCGACGAGTAAATTACGATATTTTCTTCTCCTTCATAGAGTGGAGTAAGAACCTTTGCTTGATTCTTCGTCTCTCTCTTTGGCGCCTAAATGTCTTGTTTAGACAAGGTTTTGTGCTTTAAGTAAATTAAGATATTTATTATGGGAATGACGAGGAAGTATATAGACGGATAAATGAGAGATGATGACTTTAGCTTTATTTTCCTACATAGGACCATAGTTAGAATTACGATTAATGATTTTGGAGGTTGGGTCTTATTATACTGTTAGAAACAACTGTATAACATTTGAGATTGATGATTTATGTGGTAAAATTTATGAGAGAGCGATAAAAAGGCGGACAAAATTTCAGAATATACAAGAGAGAGAGAGAGAGAGAGAGAGAGGCGTTGGGGATTGTTTAGGATTAGGATTGTGATAAGTAGTGTTTATGACATCAACAGATAATGGATTCTTTTATCACTGATTGGGTCACTTAATATTTTTAAAGTTTGCAATTTACTTGGGATGGGATAGAATGAATAAATAGTTAATTGTTTAAAAAAAATCTTAATAATTTTGCAGAAGCATTAAATTCGTAATTAATAATTAATTATTAAATCCAATTATTTAAACTAAAATAATTTATTATGATTTTGAAAATTATTATGTACATAGACTGATAAATGAGATATGATGACTTTAGCTTTTAGTTTCCTACATAGGACCACAGTTAGAATTATGATTAATGATTTTGGAGCCTGCCTGGGTCTTAGATCTTAATGAGTAATCCAAGTGGCTAGTGGTCCATCTAGCATTAGCAATGATTTTAGTTACATTTACATCAACAATTTTATTATTTTTAATATAGAATATACTAAACATGTTAGCTTAAAAGCAAATCATAGGCTTGCTTTTCTTTCCACTTTACCAGGTAGTAGTCAAGATCTCCATCCACTAAGTTAAGAAATTAACAAAATTACTAACTTTTCCTTCAAATCCGTTATCATTCGTTAGATTTACAGCAACAAAAACAAATCAACAAATGTTTTCTTCTACAAATCATTTGAAACAACATACTTTTCTTATACTACTATTTTAGCTCATACGTGATTAGATACATATAAGTGTAAACGTAATGTACGATTCCGATTCCGTACCTTTCCGAGAGCATCCCAGAAATCGTTGACAAGTCAAAACTCTCGCTTGGGAATGTACAAGGGAATCACACGGACGGGAAGAATTTGTTGAGTTTAAAGGGCAGTGAATAAAATTCCTCGCTTCTTGAATCGGTCTTGAATGACTGGAACTTGTCCCACCAATGCTTACCCCTGTCTTTTCTTATCGAACTTTCTTTCTTGTACATTGTGTTGTCCAGGAAAAATGCCAATATACCAGCAACAAAGGCTTCCGATGAGAATGGGACATTGATCATGTTATTAAACTGCATGTACCAAAAAGAACCCAACTATTATCAAGAAAGCTTACTTGAATTGATGAACAGAACATATATTTTTTTGATTCTATATAAAGATTCTAATTAATAATGTACTACCACCGTCCCCAAATGAATGTCCAAAAGTTTCTCAAATTCAAGAGAAAAATTGAGAAATTTTTGGACATTCATTTTGGGACGGAGGAAGAAATATTTTAAAATAAA
This sequence comes from Adenophora triphylla var. japonica, assembly GCA_022495995.1. Classification (NCBI taxonomy): domain Eukaryota; kingdom Viridiplantae; phylum Streptophyta; class Magnoliopsida; order Asterales; family Campanulaceae; genus Adenophora; species Adenophora triphylla. The sequence goes on along the minus strand of JAFEMH010000234.1, from coordinate 645,346 downwards.
AAGTGAGATTCAGGAGCTTATATACGTGTGTGCATACCCATTTAGCAGACGTGTGGACAGGCCCAAAACCGTGAACCACTTCGTACTCGTTGAAGTACTGGGGAATAGACAAGCCCAAAAAGATGGAGAAGCCCAATATGAACTTTGTTCGGAAGCTGTTAAGATTGCAGAACTGTAGGAAACTCAAACCTCCCGCACCTGCACAAGTTTTGCAAATTAAACAAGAATATTATCATAACCTTTTTATTAGTAATAGCAATCAAAGGTTAAATTATTTCACTGGATAAGCACTTCGTAAGAAAGAACGTACCCACATAAGCAAAGAAAAGACAATACAATGCAGCAACAATGGGTGCCGGGATCGAAGCAAAGACTGCTCCGAATTTTCCTGCATGAACGAAGAAGGCATGTTTGGTTTATTAAGGAATAAAATTGTAAAGAATGGACCATTTAACTGAAAGATACAGATTTGAAATGATAATTACGTACCAAGAACAGAAAAGAAAAGCATGAATCCAGCAGAGATCTGTACTACTCTTCTACTGCCTATACGAGTTAATGCTAAAAGGCCAGCATTCTCACTGCAGGGACACCAAGAAATGGCCTCGTGTCAAAAAGAAAGCTCCATTTATACTTGATAAAGAAAAAAAAAACAGTGGAGCGGTAAGGATATAAAATTATAAACTGTGACTTACATAGATACTGACGATCCATTCACAGTTCCAAAGCAGCCAGACAGCAGAATGCCAATTCCCTAAGAAAAAAAGTAGAAGTTAAATTCAATAATACAATAAACCAACATATAACCTATCTGAGGAACTATTACAAATGCATTTTACGTCACTTTTGTCTTTATGATGCGTCCCAACAGTTTTTGCTCTCAACATAAGCCTGCACTTTGGCTTGTCTTGGCATTTCACTCTTCTAAATTCTACTTGTATTGCATACTTCCCTCCATCCCGGAACAATGTTCCAATTTCCTATACTCCCTCTATCCCAAAATGATCTTCCTACTTTTTTGTCGTGAACGTGAAAGTACTTTGAGCAATAATTTTAAGTTGATCTAATTATCCAAATGAATATTTAAAAATTGTTGTTGATAGTATTCATAATGGTGTATCGGTAACAAGTTTTAAATTTTCATTATGATAATTAAATCAACCTAAAATTATTGCTCAAAGTACCTTCGTGTTAATGGCAAAAAAAGTGGGAAGATCATTCGGGACGGACGGAGTATTTGTTTGCCCAAAAAGCTATTCTCATATCTATAATTGGGGTACTAAAGTGTATGAACTTCCAAAACTACCAAGCTAAGGCCACCATATTTTCATAGTTCCTTAATGAACTTCTGTGATGGATATATAAATGCAAATCTCAATAACCTACTGAGAATAGAACGGATCATTTTGTGATCTCGGTATTACTGTTTACAAGTTGTCATTCATTAAAAAGACGATTATGTCAATGACAAATTTTTGTTAAAAAGTTTGAATAGTTAAATGGGACTATCTTTGTGGGACGAGGGAGTATATCTTAAAGTTATTAAGATGAATGGACCTTGGAAACTGAATCCTTGAGTTCATTCATACAAGAATAAAATACAAGTAAAAGACTCCAATTTACCTGCCAGCCCACACCACGGCTGAGAATCGAAGCTGGCATAGGCGTCGCACTTGCATATCTTGCCACAGCAATAAAGCCACCCGTCGACTGATATTATACCATTAGAAACATGTCAAAATGCTAAAAAGAGTAAAAAATAACTCAAGGCAGTATATTGCAAGACTCCGCAAGTGGAAAATATCTACGAAACTTTTTTCTACAATAAAGAAAACAAACCTCTATAAGGGCAACAAAAGCAGCCATCATCATGGCAAAAGCTTCACCAGCATCAAATGAAGGTGCCCCCCACTGAAACGGATATGGAACCCTTATCCTGCAAATTCAAACCCGTGTTATAATAAAGAATGCTTTCACAACCATGCAACGACAGAACAAAAGTACAATGCACATATAATAGATTTTCTTTTGTTAGCATAATAAATGGATGAATTAGGAGAAAAATGAAAAGTTACTCCTACAATAGTACCTCAAACTATCCACTAGAGAAAGTACGAATTCCATCATTGAAAAAGTAAATTATTTGTAAACTGTCCAGGCAATGAAAATGTCAAAACATTTTGGATTTTAGCTTACCATGGAGAAGAACTGATTAGTCCAGCACGATCAGTACGGCAGCTATTTTGAGTCGTTCTTCGTGTGTGGTTATAGGCACCACCCACAGTCAGTAAGTGGGCATAAATCCACACTATTGCTACCGAGATTAGAACGGCAAAACGATCAAAGATATTTTTTCCTGAGTGTATCAGATGGGATAAATACTGCATACAACATAAGAAACTAATATTTATGCAATTTCAAGAAAGGGTTGATAATTAGTAATCTCTGCAACTAAAGAATCAGGAGTGGAAGCTATCTAATGTAAGAAGCCAATATACTTTTGATACAGGAGAAGTCTTACCTGAGATATGATAATTAAAAAGATAAGTTGTGGTAGCCCAATTTCAACACATTTGGCAAGCTGAGCAACCAATAAAAGATTCAGATACAAAGTCGACCCCAGACAGAGGAGAGTTTATAAGGTCGAAGTTTCATTTAGGATATGCATAAATATATCAAACCAAAATATATTTACCTGCGGAAATCCAAACTCGTACAGCCCAAAACCAGCAAGAGCAACTAAAGGAACGGCTGAAAGTGGACTTAAGAACCTAAATGATTTGTAAGGAGGGAAACTTTACACAATGGAATTTTCAGCCATTTTCAACAGTAAACATACAATATAGCTAAATCCAAACTTATTATCAATCATCAATGACACATATGGACCAAGCTGTCAAAGCATCAGAATTAAAGAAAATTTAATCTAGTTTCTGAGTTTGACTAACCTTGTAATGTTGCGCCAGAGACCACTGAAGCCTAGGACTATTTGAATAGTTGAAGCAACAATGAGAGCACCCTGAATTGCCCTCATTGCCTTCTTGAATCTCTGTGCAGACACGAAATATTATCACTTTTTAAGTGAAAGACAATTCGCAAAAGGATTCAATAAGGTATTATCACATCTCAATCATGGTTGAGTCGAAAACAGGTTAAACTTTTATGCTACTCCAAAAAAAAAAAAAAAGCTTTTATTTTCATGCACGTATAAAGACAGAAAAGGAAGAAAGCACTGATTATATCCAGGACGCACAAAAAGCATTGCTTGATGAAATATTTCAACAGTGTATTCAAAAGAATTTTCTGAATGCCCCATAACAATTGGATAGATTTGTTCACTAACCGCAACAGGATCTGGGTCGCTCCATCGACCAGAGAGGATAATTGAAATTGTGGGTGCAACAAAGGTGTAAGACCCTCCAATTACAGCAGGTAAGCGGGTCCCAAACGTAGTTTGCAGTAGTGTGTTAATTCCAGCAACAAAGAGTAGAGTTTGGATCACTTTAGCTTTTTCCTCCTAAAAGAATGGCAGAGATAGGGTCTAGTTAGATTACAAAACTCTATGCAGAACATGTTGAAACATAATTTCAAGTAAACATTTTCTTTCAGACATCTTACATTTCCTCCTCCCATTTGAGGTACAAGAGCGGTTGGAATGATAACTGTTGTCCCGAGCATAACAATATAATGTTGAAATCCGAGTAGTATAGCCTCAGCTGCATTAATTATACAAGCATGAAAATTAGATAGAAACCCAACTGCCTACAAAATTTTGACTAGATACATACTGCAAATCAAATGGACAAGACCTGTTTATCCCAGAAGATGAGTCACAATTGAGAGCTTAACTCATGTTGACATAGTATTCCCATATTTTAATTACCGAGGATTTTTGAGGTGATTGTTCGTCTTGGACCTTATCCAAAGTGAAAGTACTTCCTCAGTTCCTAAAAGAATGACCAGTTTTTTAGAAGAAAATTTGTCTCTAAATTACTGTTCATCTACTGAAGCTACTACTGACAAACCTTGTCAGTAGTAAGCCTTTGGCAAAGCCCGGCTACATGTGAGGAGGCGTGTTAGAGATCTTATCCCATATTGGGAATTGACAAACCTTGTCTATGACATATAAAGATCATGGGCCGCTCCCCTTGACACCAATTGATTTTAAGGTGGAACCTCAGACTTTAAGAACTACGTCCACATTTTACAACTATCATATTACTCCCTCCGTCCCACCTCAAGGTTCCACCTTGAGTTTTACACGCTTTTTAAGAATTTTTTTTAAAGTGGGTAGAAAATTTGAGGAGAGAGAATGTAAAAGTTAAATGTGAGGTAGAGAATAGGAGAGAAAATGTAAAAGTTAAAAATATTTAATAGGAGAGAGAATGAGTGGGAGGAAAAGTAAGTTAATGATTGATTTTTTTGTAAATATGTTAACTTTATAAGGGTATAATGAATGGTTTTTTTGTAAATATATGGAGATGATAAGGGTATAAATATATGGAAAACTTTCCATTTAAGGAAGGGAACCTTGAAGTGGGACGGCCCAAAAGGGAAAGGTGGAACCTTGAGGTGGGACGGAGGTGGGACGGAGGGAGTATAATTTTCACTTGCTAATAGAGGTGCTGATAAGTTGACATCCTTAATTTACATGAAAAAACAGGAAAATTGTTACTCATTTAGAACAGAGAGGCAGTAACCTGAATTTGAGAGATTTCATAATTTGGGACAGGAATATCCACAATGAACATAGGAAAAAGGCAAAATGGAATTTTTATGTAAGAATAGATTTTGAAAGAATGAGTATATTTGAAATAATAAAAAATACTAGACCAACATAAAGAAATATTTCAACCCAGATAAGGAAACAAATTGGAATGCTGCACTATGATATCCAGGAACTGTTCCGTCTAAATGGTGAAGAAAAGCTTGAAAAGAGAATGTATTGTCATGTCTATTGACAACGCATGAGAAATACAATAGTAATCAAGTATGCCTCAAATGCCCCGCAATTGTCTTCACATAAGTAAAAAATCAAGCACATTATCGAATTTTCACATAGTATCATAAAATTGATTCCAAATCCCTTTTCCACTGGGCTTTACATTTAGTGAAGTATTTTGGAACACTGCCCCCAGCTTTCCAATTTGTTTCATGAGTCAAAAAGGTAAGCAATATTCTTCCCCTCCCTGGCTCCTCCAAATGCCTCTAAAAGAACAAATTAGAGCAATTGGTTTTTTTTTTTTTTTTTTTTTTTTTAAATACTGCATAGGAACACAAAGAATGTCTTAACCTCCCCCTGGCTCCTCCCAATGCCTCTAAAAGAACAAATTAGAGCAATTGGTTTTTTTGTTTTTTTTTTTTTTAAATACTGCATAGGAACACAAAGAATGTCTCAACCATTGAACAACAAGAATCTTAGTATTATGTGGCAGAAGAATCATAAGCTGTGGCCACCTTGTATTCATGGACCTAAACAACATAATTAGGAACAAACAACTTGCAAAAAAAGAATCCAACTCATTATCTAAAATAGAAACACAAATTTCACTGAATATTCTAAACTCAGTCTGTCCCCAATTATAGGGCCGGCTACCCGAACCATTCCTTAAATTTCACAAAATATACTAAACAAAAAAAAACAGAGACAAAACAACAAGATAATTAAGAGACTTACGCCAGGGAGGAGGACTGGTAATGCAGTAGGAAACATTAGGAAGCTGATCTTTGGGAGGGTGAGGCGCCGGCTCACCGGCTGGTTTTGCTGGACCTGCTCCACCTCCAGCCATGGTTTTCTCTCTCTAAAAGGATAAATAGAACACAACAGAAGAGAAGATTTCTCTCTCTAAAAGGATAACGAAAACCCCAAATCTGCAGAAAGAAGGAGAACCCAGATCCCAAATTCCTTCAAAACCCCATGAAAAAGGTAGCAAAAGCACTGCAGAAAAGAAATCCCCCAAATTTAAGAGTAGCCAGAAAAAGCTCAGTTGACAAGAATGGAGCAACAACTCACATGTAGTGCCCTACTAGTATAAGGAAAATTTCAAGAAAGGACAACGGGTTGGAAAATGAACTGTAAAAAAGTGAGTGTGTGAATGAGTGAGTGAGCGACTGTGTGAGTGTGTTGAAAGTGTGAGGAATCACAGTGGTAAGAAAGCAAAACCAAAAACATTTACTCCTAAGTTAATAAATACTTCCTCCGTTCCATTAAAAAATTCTACATACTCCCTCCGTCCCAATAGTAGCTTCCCATTTTATCATTTTGAATGTCCCGTTAATAGTTTTCACTTTTCTTTTTTGGCAAAGGAATCTTTACTATTCCCTCCACTCATTCTCTCTCCTACATTATTTTAATACTCACAACACCATTATAATTTACTATTCTCTCCACTCATTCTCTCTCCTATTTTCAAATTACACTCACAACATTTTTTCTTCCCACCCATTTTATTAATTTGCGTGCAAGGCAAAAAACGGGCAGCTCTTATTGGGACGGTGTTAACGTAATTAAAGGGATTTGATTTATTCAATCATAATCCCTTCCTTGTATATAGAGATAGATTAGAATTATTTTAGGATGATAATCTCTTATCATTTATAACTACTCACTCTTGTATAAATACACATAGTCTTGTAATCATTTACTCAAGGTGAATAAAATACATATTTACTAATCTTCACATGGTATCAGTCTGAAAACACCCAAACCCTAATTTGTGTATTTTTGACTGCCGCCTCCATCATGTCTTCTTCGAGTTCAGCAGACTCTCTTCCCTTTGCTACTCTCATTCACATGATCACTGTCAAACTCACCTCCCTTAATTATCTACTATGGAAGAACCAAGTTTCTTCTCTTCTCTCGTGTCAAGACCTACTCGGTTATGTCGATGGGTCTTTTGCCGCTCCTCCTTCTGAGATCACAGACGAGACTGGCAAAAATATCCCAAATCCTGCTCTTCTCTCTTGGTCACACCAAGATCGGAAATTAAAGAGCCTCCTTCTTTCCTCCCTCACGGAAGAATCCATGGCTGTCGTTATTGGCTGCCAAACTTCTAGAGCCGTATGGCTGGCTCTTGAATCCGCTTTTAGTCATGCCTCTAAATCTCGTGAGGTTAGCTTGAAAGACACCCTATTTGCCATGAAGAAAGGTTCATCGACGGTCTCTGATTATGGCCGCCGTTTCAAAGCTGTTTGTGATCAACTTGCTGCCATCGGTCGTGGTATTGATGAGACGGACAAGGCTCACTGGTTCCTTCGTGGCCTTGGTCCCTCTTTCTCAGCTTTCTCGGCTTCTCAGATTGCAATGGTTCCACCTCCAACGTTCTTTGATCTCCTCCCTCGTGCAGAAAGTTTTGATCTTTTTCTCAACTCCCTTGAGAACAATATACCTCCTGCTCCCGTTCCTGCTGCAGCGTTCATTTTGCCTGGCAGTGGGCTTTGTTGGTCTGCTGGAAACCGTGGCCGAGGTAGGGCTAATGCTTTCAGGGGTAGGGGTCGTGGTACTCAGACTCGTCGTCCTCCCCGGTGTCAAATTTGCAGAATTGAAGGCCATTATCTTGTGAAGTGTGACTAACGCTTTTACGGTAGCGGCCCGCTAAGCTTCTTAGAGGCACTCATTGCGTCGTGTAACATCTCTGAAACTACGCCTTCTGACTGGTATATTGACACCGGCGCCACATCACATATGACTTCGTCCTCTTCTTCTCTGGACACTTCCGCCGATTATTCTGGTAATGAACGTGTAGCAGTGGGTAATGGTGCTCTCCTTCCTATATCTCATACTGGAACTATTTCTCTCTCTCATGATATTAAATTATTGGATGTGCTTGTTGTCCCTCATATCACAAAGAATTTACTATCAATCAGTAAACTAACAGCTGATTTCCCTGTTGATGCATTATTTACTGATTCATCCTTTATTATTCAGCATCGGGCCAACAAGGCAATCCTGGCAAGAGGCCGGCGTGATCGTGGATTATATGTTCTGGAGCAAGGACAGCAAGCTTTTATTTCATCTATTAGTACTAGTCGTCTTCGTGCATCATTTGAGTTGTGGCACTCTAGACTAGGCCATGTCTCTCATGATACAATCTCTCTTTTGAATAAGTTAGGGTATTTGAAAGTTACCTCTATTTTACCCAAGCCTGCTCTTTGTACGTATTGTCAACTTGCAAAGAGCAAGCATTTACCTTTCGTGTTAAATAATAAACGTGCTTCGCACGTACTTGATTTAGTTCATTGTGATTTATGGGGTCCTGCTCCAGTTTCATCCACGAATGGTTTTTGGTATTATGCAATTTTTATTGACGATTTCTCCAGATTTACGTGGTTTTATCCGTTACATTCTAAAGATGAGTTCTATAATGTATTGCTTGCTTTCTCTGCTCTAGTTCGTAATCAATTCAATGGCAACATTAAAGTTTTTCAAAGTGATGGTGGCACTGAGTTTACAAATAAGAAGGTTCAAAAGTTCTTTAGTGATAATGGCATTCAACATAACATATCTTGTCCTTACACTCAAGCCTGAAAATGGAAGAGCCGAACGTAAGCATCGTCATATTACGGAAACGGGTCTTGCTATGATGTTCAATGCCCATGTTCCTTTGCTCTTTGGGTAGATGCCTTCTCTTGAGTATATATTATTAATCGGCTCCCATCTTCCGTCTTGAAGGGTAAAACTCCGTTTGAAATGCTATTTCACATACCACCGAATTTTGAAAATTTTCACCCATTCGGGTGTCGGGTATTTCCATGTCTTCGTGATTATGCCAAGCATAAGCTTTCACCTCGTAGTGCCCCATGTGTTTTCATTGGCTACGGCGGCAATTACAAAGGGTTTCGGTGTCTCGATCCACTCACGGCAAAATCTATATTACACGCAATGCTCGGTTTAATGAGGTGATTTCCCTTTCTCTGGCTCGGCTAGTACTACCCCTCTAACGAACACAGTCTTGGCCTCCTTTCTTGAGCTGCCGTGGCTCAATCTGCTCCGGCTAGTCCGACTTTGGAATCTTACGGGTTTGCCTCTATCTCGCTCATCTACGCACAGGGCCTTGCGATCTCTGTATGCACATTCCGCCTTAAAGCTTCGAGTCATTTGCTCGGCAATTTTTTCTTGAACGGCGAGCCCAGCTGGCCGCCCTTCACCAACCGACTGCTTCTTCTGCGCTCCACGGCCTGACCAGCGATCGGTCGTCACATGACCACTAGGTCCAAGGCCGGAATTTTCCGTCCTCGCTATGTTGTCGATTTAGCCCACACGGCACTTTTGAGCTCGTTACTCTCTTCGACAGAACCAAAGGGGTTCAAATCGAGTGCTAAACATCCTCGGCGGCTTGCGGCTATGGATGAAGAAATGACTGCTCTTCGTGCGAACAATACTTGGGATCTTGTAGCTCGTCCCCGTGATACTAATATTGTTGGCTCCAAATGGGTATTTCGCACTAAGTATCTCGCTAATGGCTCTATTGACCGTCACAAAGCACGGTTAGTCGCACAAGGTTTCACACAACTCCCAGGTTTTGACTACTCTCATACATTTAGTCCGGTTGTCAAGGCATCTACAGTTCGTATTATTCTTGCTCTTCTTGTCCTTTTCAAATGGCCTCTTCACCGGCTTGACGTCAAGAATGCATTCCTTAATGGAATTCTTTGAGAAGCTTGATCTACATGGAACAACCCCAGGTTATCGATCCTCGTTTCCCCAACCATGTGTGTCGCTTAAAGAAGGCTTTATATGGTCTTAAACAGGCACCACGTGCTTGGTTTCAACGGTTCAGTGCCTACCTTGCTACTCTTGGCTTTTCTTGTAGTCGGGCAGATACCTCTCTATTTATCTTCCGTCGTGGCACCTCGATTCTTTATTTGTTAGTTTATGTCGATGACATAATTCCTAACAGTAATACTCAAACTTTGATTCAAGAATTCATCTCCGGGCTTCGCAATGAATTTGCCATCAAAGATCTTGGTCGTCTAAACTATTTTTGGGCCTCGAAGTTACCTACACCTCCACGGGGTTGTTCTTAAGTCAGGCTAAGTATGCTCACGACATCCTCGAACGGGCGAGATCTTCTTAACTCCAAACTGTGGCGGCTCCTCTTCTTCTTGGTGCTACTCTTGTGACTACGGTTCACCATTTCATGACCCTACTCTTTATCGATCTCTTGTCGGAGCCCTTGATACTTAACAATAACCCGTCCAGATCTCTCATTCGATATGAATCTTGTTAGTCGGTTTCTTCACTCCCAACGATGATCATTTCGGTGTCAGCGCATATTGCGCTATGTGAAAGGTACCACTGATTTTGGTATTTCCTTCACACACTGCTCTGATCCCTCAATTCTTGGGTATTCCGATGCGGATTGGGCTCGTTGCTTGGAAACTCGTCGCTCCACTTATGGATACGCTATCTTTCTTGGTGGCAATTTAATCTCTTGGAGCGCCAAAAAGCAACCTACTGTTGCTCGCTCAAGTTGTGAATCCGAGTATCGTGCCCTTGCCAATACCGCAGCCGAGCTTGTTTGGGTTACCAATTTGCTTCATGAGCTTAATGCTCTCCCCTCACCGGTTCCTTCGTTGCTCTGTGACAACAAGAGCGCAATTTTCCTTAGTCAAAATCCTATTGCTCATAAACGTGCTAAGCACATTGATCTCGACTATCACTTTGTTCGAGAATTGGTTTCTTCAGGCAAACTCGTCACCAAGTTCGTACCTTCTCATCTTCAACTTGCGGACGTCTTCACCAAAAGTTTAGCTCGTCCTTTGTTTGAATTTTTTCGATCCAAGCTTCGAGTTGGACCAAATCCTACCTCTCGCTTGAGGGGGGGTGTTAACGTAATTAAAGGGATTTGATTTATTCAATCATAATCCCTTCCTTGTATATAGAGATAGATTAGAATTATTTTAGGATGATAATCTCTTATCATTTATAACTACTCACTCTTGTATAAATACACATAGTCTTGTAATCATTTACTCAAGGTGAATAAAATACATATTTACTAATCTTCACAGACGGGGGGAGTATTTTTCAAAAGAGTTGATCTTATAAAAAATTAGATAATAAAAAATTAGATAAGAAAAAACGTGTTTTTCAAAAGCGGACATTATTATTCAAAATAAACGGTGGCATTTTCGTAATTAATGGTTCCCCCGTTTATGCCAGTGCCTTGTTAACAAACTGCCAGTGTGACAAAGTGTCAGTGCATACTCCCTCCGTCCCGCTAATATCCGCACACTTTCCTTTTTTGGCGTCCCGCTAATATCCGCACACTCCCAAAAAGGAAACTTTATATTAATAAAATATTCACCCTACCCCACTCATTCTCTCTCCTACATTATTTTAATACTCACAACACCATTATAATTTATTATTCCCCCCACTCATTCTCTCTCCACTCATTCTTTTACAGTCACAACATTTTATTAAAATATCATATTTCTTAATTTCCGCGCAAACAGTGTTAGTGCGGAACTTAGCGGGACGGAGGGAGTATGTAACAAAGTGTCAGTGAAAAAAGTGTCAGTACCAGTTTAACAAAGTGCCAGTGTAAACTGGTACTGGCACTTTGTTAAACTGACACTGGCACTTTTATACGGGCACTTTTATATACTTAAACTGGCACTCTTCACATTGGCACTCTGTTACACTAACACTGACACTTTATTACACTAATATTTTTGCTGGCTCTCAAAAACACAAACACTGGCATTCAAAAAACATGGACTGGCATTCAAAATCACGTACACTGGCACTCAAATACACATACACTGGCACTCAAAAACACTGGTAATCATTTTTGCTGACATTCAAAAAAACATGGACTGGCATTCCAAAAAACATGAACTGGCACTCAAAAAAACAAACACTGGCATTAGTATAAACTAGAACTGGCACATCAAATCCCCCAGCAAACCCTTCGCACTGGCACTCCTAAATACATGAACTGGCACTCAAAAAAACAAACACTGGCATTAGTTTACACTATAACTGGCACTCAAAAAAACAAACACTGGAAAAAGAAAATTTAATAAGCAGGCATGTTATCAGAAACTGCAATAAGAGTCAGTGTACTATGTATGAATGAAATTGAGTTTCTGAAGATCCCTTTGTCCAAATTCAGCTGCCCTTTCTTCCTCTGAATCATTCCGGGCAACACTGCCTACCGCCTGAGTAACTTTCGTAGTCCCTTCAACATTAATCTTAATCAAATCCGCCAACAATTTTTCATCGACTTCATGAAAAAACCTCGCATACAGATGCGAAACCCCAACATTATTAATCAAAACCCCAACATCCAACCCATCAATTACTTCCTTAATCCTCTCGACACCTTCATCCAAGTTACCGGAGAAATCAACAACGACAGTCTTGATCTGGGTTTTCCTGAATTTGGCCGTAATTGAATCCGATACCTCATTGATTGAGCTTGTCGGGATTCCGACCGAGGAAGACCGGTGAAGAATTTGTGTTTAGCGTGAAAGAGAGAGATCAAGAGAGAGAGAGATTGGCTCATGAAAGCAGAGAGATTGGGTTGTTCGGAATAAAAACACCTTTTTTGTTAAGCTCACAAAAAATACGTTTTTTACAAGTTTTTGGCTTTTCAAAAACAGATATTAAAAAAAAATTGTTATAAATAATAATTAAAAAATGAGATAAAGAATAATAAATTAATAGTTGTTATAAATATTACAAGTGAGTCTCATTTATAAATTTATAAATAAGTATTTCCTATGTTTTATTTAAATTTACTCACTCCTTCTCGAAATGATCTTTTCATTTTTTTTGTCATTAACACGATAATACTTTTTGCAATAATTTTAGATTGATTTAAATACTATAATGAAAATTTAAAACTTTTTATCAGTAAACTATTATGAATATTATCAATAACAATTTTTAGATGTTCATTTGAATTTTGTAATCAACTCAAAATTATTATTCAAAATACATTCACATTAACAACAATAAAAATAGGAAGATCATTCCGAAACAAAAGGAGTACATTTTTTGTTTTGACACGGGGATTAAAAGAAGACAAAAATTTCAGTGAGGTCGTCTCATAGTGCGACTGAGTTAAAGTGTTACATGTTAAAAATGTATCACTTCTAACTTTCAAAGAAATAATGTATCTCTGTCACATCATGAGACGGTCTCACTTTAGACCACCTCTTAAAACTGAAAAAAAGTGTAAGCGGGATAAACAGTGTGAATATAAAGAACAAAAAAAGATAGGAGAGAGAAAGTGTGTAGATAAGTGGATAGTTGTTGTGACTTGTGAGTATGCTAATAGGTCTCATTTAATAAAAATATATTAAAAAAATATTTTTTAAAAAATAGATTTTTTCAACACTTAGGCTCCGTTTGTTTCGACGTAAAACATTTTTCGGAAAACGTTTTCCAGAAAATGTTTTCCTGTAAAATGTTTTCCTGTAAAATGTTTTACTGTAAAATGTTTTCATGTAAAAGAAGATGTTTTTCGGAAAATGTTTTACTTAGGAAGGGCGTAAAATATTTTCGGCTGCTTGGTAAGGAAAATGTTTTACTTAGGAAAATGTTTTACTATTACTATTACTATTATTTTTATTATTTTATTTATTTATTTATTATTATTTTATTATTTTTATTTTTATTTTTATTATTATTTTATTTTATTTTATTATTATTATTATTATTATTTTATTATTATTATTATTATTATTATTATTTTATTATTATTATTTTATTATTATTATTATTATTATTATTATATTTTTTTAATTATTATATTTTTTTAATTATTATATTTTTTAATTATTATTATTATTATTATTATTTTATTATTATTATTATTTAATTATTATTATTATTATTATTATTATTATTATTATTATTTAATTATTATTATTATTTAATTATTATTATTATTATTATTTTGTTATTATTATTATATTATTATTATTATTTTTAATTATTATTATTATTATTTCATTATTATTTTATTATTATTTTATTATAATAATTATTATTATTATTATTATTTTGTTATTATTATTTTATTATTATTTTTATTATTATTATTATTATTATTATTATTATTAATTATTATTATTACTATTATTAATTGATTATTATTATTTTATTATTATTATTATTTTATTTAATTATTATTATTATTATTATTATTATTATTATTATTATTATTATTATTATTATTATTATTATTATTATTATTATTTATTATTATTTTTTAATTATTATTATTATTATTATTATTATTATTATTATTATTATTATTATTATTATTAGAATTAAGAAGTAGAATTTTGTACCTTGTGAAATATGAGTTAATACATGAAGGACACCGTTTTTCGGAAAATGTTTTACTTAGGACAAGGTCAGTAAGTCATTTTAGTTAAGAAGGGCGTAAAATGTTTTATGAAAAACGTTTTCTCCATTTTCCGGAAAACTACCAAACACCGGAAAATATTTTCCGAAAAACAACCAAACAACGGAAAATGTTTTACGGTGTTTGCGTTAAACAACCAAACAACGAAAAACGAGTTATTTTATGAAAAATATTTTTCGAAAAATGTTTTACGTTGAAACAAATGGGGCCTAGTATGAAAAGAAAAGGCCACGGACAATTAAACAAAAAAACTACCTTTTGGTAACAAAATAGAGAAGCAAAATGAAGTGGGTGATCAATAAAGTCAACAAATTAACATACCCCACCAAGAAAAAGTTCACAAAAGGTGGAAATTTTATAAATTATGTAGAAGCAAAAAGAGTGTGACTGAATGTGTGAAGATAAGGAAGGCGATATGAGAGAGCCAAAATTGCTGATTTGTTGTGTGTCGGTATTAGTGCAGGAATAATAGGAACACAAAAATTTACTAACAAAATTTTAAATATAATAATTTTATGATATTTTTAACTAGAATGTGTCAAGTTTACTATCGATAAGCTCCATAAAATATCGTAAATTTATTTTGTGAGCAAAATTTTATGAATTATTTTGTATCCCAATATTGTTCAATAGTATAGTACACTCCTGCCTCCTCTCCCTCCTACTTACTTTTTCTCTTTATTCTTTAGACAAACTTGAAGAATCTTTTCAATCGTACCTTATTTCTTGTCGTTATTTATTTACTTAAATTCATTCATCCGTTTTCCATAATAAATAATCCCTTCGTCCCAGGTGAGTAGGTGAGTGTGGATCAAAATTTTGAACACAAAATTTAAGAAAAAGTAAGAGAGATAAATAGTAGAAGGAGGTATTTGTGAGTATGAAAAATTAAATAGGAGAGAGAATGATTGAGAATAATAGTAAGTTGATTGGTGTTGTGAGTGTAAAAGTAAAGTAGGAAAGAGAATGAATGGGTAGAATAGTGAAAATTCTTTGCCATTTTAGACAGTCCACACTCACCTGGACGGACGAAAAAAGAAATAAGTCCACACTCACCTGGGACGGAGGGAGTAATCATTTTAAATTTAAATTATCTGTTTAAAAATAAATAATTATTTTAAATTTAAAAATTAATTAAAACTTATAAATATTATTGTTATTCATTTTCAAATTCAATTTTGCAAAAATGTAATATATTATAAAAAAAATGAAAAAAAATCGAGACGATGAGTTTTTTTTTTAAAAAAAAAAGTTGCAAAGGTCATTATTTTGGGAATATCTATCAAATTGCAACGGAAAAGAGTGTTTTTTTCTAATGTAGAATTTGTTTGTTTGTTTGTTTGTTTGTTGGATCAATTACTCGCCGACATATTTGCGGTCCAAACTTCAATTGTGTGATAAATCACTCCCTCTATCTTGAAATAGTTTTTTTCTTTAATTAATGAGTAATAAGTTTAAATTAATTTAATTATTTTAACGAAAATTAATACTCCCTCCGTCCCAGCCTAAAAGGCAAAAAATGGAGAGGGAACGCAAATTAAGGAAAGTGATGTAGGAAAGAGAAAAAGTTTAAATGTTGTGAGGTGAGTATGAAAAATTAAATAGGAGAGAGAATGAGTGGGAGGTGATGTAAGAAAGAGAATGTTGTGAGTGTAAAAGTAAAGTAGGAGAGAGAATGAGTGGAGAGAATAGTGATTTAAGGTTTCCTTTTTGGGAAAGTGCATTTTTAAATGGGACGCCCAAAAAGGAAATTTGTGGCTTTTAGGCTGGGACGGAGGGAGTATATGTTATTAATATAATATTATAAATACTATTAATAGTAATTTTAAATATTTATTAGAATAACTAGATCAAATTAAAATTATTATTCAAAGTAAAACAACTGAAAATGTATGAAAATTACTTTTTTAAGACGGAAAAAGTAAAACAATTTTAATAGATAGAGTATTAAAATAAAGGTGGAGGAAGAAGATGAAATAATACTGACAATAAACAGCAGCAAAAGAACGGAGCGACACGGCATTGTTCAGTCTATTTCTAATGTTTATTTATTTATTTACTTAAATAAATAATTTAGCATGAAAATATCAATTTTGCCAGGTGTGACCTGCACTGCCAAACCACTCCCACGCTTAGATTGTGAGGGAATATACTCCCTTGAGTCCCCTTAATAAACTCTGTGTCGTTTTTTAAATAAATATTTACTCTAATTTTTTATTTAAAGTATACTCCCTCCGCCTCAGTTTAGCGTGGACCAAAAATTGTGACACAATAATTAAGGAAAAGTAGGAGAGAGAAATAGGTGAAGGAGGTGTTTGTGAGTATGAAAATTTAAATAGGAGAGAGAATAAGTGGAAGGAATAGTAAATTGACTGGTGTTGTGAGTATAAAAGTAAAGTAGAAAAAAAAATGAGTGGATTGAATAGTAAATATTATCTGCCATTTTTAACAGTCCACACTAATCTAATCTGGGAAGAACCAAAAGGAAAATAAATTGACACTTAACTGGGACGGAGGGAGTAGGTACTTGTAAATAACTTAAGATGGAGGTGCAACAATTTTTTATACAAGCTAAATGACAATACTGCCCTTAATGTGGAGGTGGCAAAACTGGCCTAGATTATTCGATTTCCATGCTTTCTCTTTACTATTGTTACATAACAGTCCTCTCTTACTTATACCAGTATTAAAGAGGAAAAAACACCCTATAATTCAAAATATTCTTCTTTCTTCCTGTTACCCCACCCCCACCAGCACCTTATTTGCCTCTTACATGTCCTCCCTCCCGTCCCCCACACCATACTTACTTTCCTTTTTGGCAATTCTCTACCAACTCAATGTCATATTTTCGGTAACCTCGCCTACCCATAGGGGTGTAAACGGTTTGGTTTGGGGAAATTTACGAATCGAACCAATAGTTATCGATTTGAAAAAATTTCAAACTGAATCAAACCAAACCGCTATGGTATGGTTCGGTTTAGATCAAATCACGGTTCAATTATTTGGTTCAAATCGTGGTTCAGACTATGGTTTAGACTACGGTTCAAACCACGATTCATACCTCAACTCATTTTCATATTTATTTAAATTTTCTGTGATCTCAGAAAAGATCGAAAGATGCCGGTGTTAAAAGGAAAGTTGGAGAAAGAGAGACTAGAGGAAGAAAGAGGCCGAATGAAGAAAAACACTTTACAATCTTCGATCGTGGACATAACTTAGTTATTTATGTGTCGCAAAACGGGTGTTAGGATTAGTTTATGTAATGTGGTTTGGTCTGTTGGTTTGGTATGGCGGTTTGGTTTGGTGGTTCGGTCTCAAACCGCGGTTTGGTTTGGTTCAGTTCAGTTTGATTTGGTCTGGGAGGGTCAGACCACAAATCAAACTGAACCATGTGGTTTGCCAAAATTTGAGATCAAATCGAACCATTAATACTTGAAAACCAAACTAAATCGCATGGTTTGATTTTGTTCGGTCTCAAATCGCGATTTAAACCGAACCACTTTCACCCCTACCTACCCACATACGGCTAAGCAACACAAGTTCTACTGTTTATTGCTAGCGAACATAAAAAAATCAATTTCGAAAAAAGTTGGTGCTTTCGATTCCTACTAACCAAAATTGCAATGCTTATAAAACATGGTATATGTCTTGTATAAATTAACAATAAATTATTTATTGTAGGAGTGTAAAACTCGACTTGTCAAACCATATTTCAAATATAAACTACTAAAGTAACTTAAGTACCTACATATTCCCATATTTCTCTCCACCCTTCTTCCCCTTCCCCTTCTTTCAGTCACCACCATCATTGCCGTTCTTGGCCTTTTTGCAACTACCACCGCCTACTTTCTTCGGGTGCACAATCTCCACTTCAGCTTCTCCGCCAATGTCTTGGCATCATTTACTCCTTTCTCTGTCAATAAATCATTCTGCTTATCAATTGTCATCTACATGATCCTTATTCGATTAAGTAAACCTTTGACTAAATTATTTAAAGTATTTGTTGTTGCTGGGGGTGGAGCAATAGCAGTAAGCTTTGGAGGAGGCTCATTTCTGGTAACTTGTAGCTTTCTTGGCTGAGCTTCAACATTACTTGTGGACACAGGGATTGTCTTTGGAATTCTCCACTTCTAAAAAATGTAGTGAATAGAACTCTATCAAGTATCACTGTTGATTCTACGACCCATAATCACTGAATTTACCAAAGTATCTCCACATCATGATCCAAATTGTCATAATGAAATAAACAAACATAAGCCTAATCGAGATTATGCTTACACAAAACTTCAGTTGGTATTCTCAAAAAAGTATTAATATTCTCAAAGAAATATCCACATGTGACAAATGAAATTAACTAATCACTATAAAGTTTGATAATGGAATACCATAGTGGAAGCATTAGCACCTGCATAATGAAATATGTTATTTGCACCCATCCATCCCTTCTCATAACACATAAAATGAAAGAGGAAGGGGAGGAAGAAATGTGTGTGAATTTATATGAAAACATTAATTTACAAACACCATATTCAAGTAGGATAAACATTAAGGTAATCAACATTTGTAGAACACTTGAGAAAGAAATATTATATATAATAACTAAAGACGCAAAATGAAACGGAACTGAACCCATCGAAAAATAATGCCTAGAGTCAACAGATAATGTAAAGTGAAGTATCAACTGCCTTGCGTGAGTGTAATACTTATTTAACAATTTCTTTTTATCTTTGAGGCTAAAAATATTTCTTGTCTACCTTGAGGTAATTAATTAATCTTTATATTTCCTTATTTTTTTTGTTTTCTAGTAGAAAGAGTTCTTAGTCTTTATTTTGCAAACTCTGAAAATGGGACCAAACATTGTTGCTACTTGGAAGGATATAATCTCTCCGTATCACAATAAATGTTCATATTTGCTCTTAATATCAAGAATAAAAATGGAAATCCATTTTGTGATGCAGGTAGTAATACATATTGCACAACCGTGGTGGAGCCATGAATCTAAATCCTACACCTAGCATCAATTAAAGTAAAGAATCTTCACCTAATGGGCCTTGGCCTTGTGGTATATTAGGCGACTTTCCTTCGGGAAGGTCGCGGGTTCGATTCCCCTGGGGGGAATCTTTGTGGTTTAATTCTATACCATGGATTTCAGGGTCCTTAGGAGCCTCTCGGGGCACATCCATGCGGTTAAGAAAGCAGCATTGCTGAGCTTGCAACCTCAGCGTGGGGAGTTCAAATCTTGACAATTTCTTGGTGTTGTGGAGCAGCCAATCTATTGGTGATGTGTGTTGGAAATGGGTAACGGAAAGTTAAGTTTAACTTAACGTTGATCTAGGTTTCTAACGAAAGTTCGTTATTTGTTAACGAAGCTTGTTACAAATGGTAATCTACATTTGTTGTAGATTATATAACTCATTTATTGTCTCAAAATCATTTCCGGGTGAATGAGAAATTAATGACAAAAGATTTGTAACTTAACAAGAGTTGTTTAAAGGGTTTTGATGTTGTTTGATGTGCACGGCCGAGCAAGGTGCTTGACTCGGCCGAGCAGAGCATAGGAATTTGACCAAGTCTCTGGACAATCTTGCACGGCCGAGCAGAGTCCTTGACTTGGCCGAGCAGTATGGTTGACACGGCCGTGCGAGTTACTTGACTCGGCCGTGCAGCTTGGTGCTCGGCCGAGCGAGTCCCTTGACTCGGCCGAGCAGATCCTGAACAGTCACCAATTCAAACAGAAAAGTTGTGTCTTTTCGTGGAAAAAGGCATAAACCCCTTAACTCTCTTTATATACTTCCCCTACCGAATTTCAGTTGTTACACACAGTAAATTGAGCCTTTCCTACCCTCTTTGAGATAGATTAACATTGCCTAATCATCTTCATATTATTGCATATAATTCCTTCAAGTCCAAAGTTCCAAATAGCCAATTGTTCGCTAGAGTTATTTTGGAGTGCTCCTATAGATAACTAGAAGTCGTTTTATCTTACGAGAAGTTTGCCATTCAACCGTAACCACCTGTGCGGGGCAAATACTTCTTACGAAAATTGTGTTAAACACAAGACTCGACTATTTGTGATTTGCTTTTCAATTTCCGTTTCATCTTTCATTAGTTTTCAGTTAAATCCTTAAGAAGCCTCGTAAAAAGTCCAACAATGTGGAGCAGCCATTTGGTGATGTAGAGCAGCCAATTCATTGGTGATGTGGAGCAGCCATGTAATTGCCTTGTAGGAGGGCTCCCTTGGGGCCAGAAGTATAAGGGGTGCTGTCACCCTGGCTGCATAGAGCATATCCCGCGATTTACCTCCGCCCGGTAGCTGGTGGTCCAGGATTAGTCCGGCGAAGCTGGAAACCTAGGTATCAAAAAAAAAAAAAAAAGGTAAAGAATCTTCAAAATCAAATATAAACCACAACAAATGACTATGTTTACGGGAATTTCATCAAACAACGTTATCGAAATAAAAAATCTTCAGCCCTTAATTGTACTATGTATAAAATATAATTTTTTTACATAAAAGTATAGTAGTGTAGAAATTAACTTTTGGATTACTTCTGAAAATGGTACGCCTTACGTTCTTATGTAATCCTACTAAAATGATTAGCATTGAGAAAATTTTATAAACACCAAAAAGAAAAAGATTGCAAATAGTATGCCTCAAAATCTGCAAAATAGTATAAATCACAAAAAATCACAAAGAGGACAATCACAAACTAACCGAACAGTTTTCAAATAGTATGCATATCTATCATTATGGTCTTTACTTGACCTCTGAGGATACAACATTGTAATTGTAAGACTGACACCAAGTGACATGCAATGAATAGATAGTAATAATAAATGAAACTCTAGCAAACAAATCATAAATTAAAGGTTAAAATCAATTCCAAAACTCACTGCATCACCACTGCAAGTAAAAATGCACCTAGATTTCTCATCTAAAAGGCTTAGATGAATTCAAATAGCTGTTAAAATAAACATTTGTTAAATTTTAAATATTGTTTACAAGCTTAGAGTCTAGGCCAAGGAGTTGAAACTGTAGTCCGATTGTTCAAATTATAACGACATCAATTTTCTATTAACCAAAAACGATATCAATTTTCTATTACCCAAAACGTATATGCATCATTACTTGCTTACCTATTATTACGATGTAAACAAAAAAAGAAAAAGTGTAAAAATAGAAGATTACCTCTTCGACTAGGGATAAATTGACTTCAAGAGTGAAGTCAATCCATGATAGAATCTCTGAGTTGCTTAAGGAGAGGCGTTGAAATTTTTTATTTGTGCCGCCGCCTATGTTACGTTGGAAAAAAGATTAAAAACTGTCATGTGGTTTGTGAAGGAGAGGAGCGGGGAAGTTCAAAAACAGTTGAGGAGGAGGAAGAATTTAAGCCATCAAGATTCAATCTCAGCAGCTCTTTCTTTCGGCGATTACTCACATTTTCTATTGTAATATAGATTGCTAACGTAGAAATTTTTCAGCTTCATGGCAAAAATGATTTTAGTAGCTAAGCTTTTGGCCAATTTCAAATAGAGTCACTAAACTTTTACTGTTTACAATCATGACTTTTCATACTCCCTCCGTCCCATACCTACGTGCACACTTTTCATTTTGGGTGTCCCAAACCTACGTGCACATTTCCTAAAATGGAAAGGAATCTTTACTATTCCCTCCACTCATTTTCTCTCCTACATTATTTTAATACTCACAACACCATTATAATTTACTATTCCCTCCACTCATTCTCTTTCCTATTTTATTTCACACTCACAACACTTTCAATATAATACTCTCTCCTTAATTTACGTGAAAAGTCAAACCGAGCACATAGGTCCGGGACGGAGGGAGTACTTTTTAAATGTGGTCACTTTGTCCAAAGATTATTAAAAACATAACAAATGTTAGTCATATAACCTCACGTGATTAACCTCTGGTTAAAGTTTGTTATACTTTGTTGACTCATAATTAATCCAAAAAAAAAAGTAAAAATAAAAATAAACTCAATTATCGTGAAAACATGTCTTAACCCCATTTTGTCTATCTCCATCTCTCTTAATCCCCACCATGGTATGAATGGGTTTTCAAAATGTTACAATATATAATAGAGGTTAGTCACATAACTAACTTTCATTAGATTTTAAACCAAATTATTGACAAAGTGACCACATTAAAAAATAAATCAGTGGTTACATTTGTAAAATTAAAAAATTAATGACCATATTGGAAAGTGGTTAAAATTCAATGACCAAAATATGGCTTTTGTATTTAGTAAAAGTTTTAAGTACATGTATTTTTTTAACTATGTTGCAAAAATATGAATTATGGAGTACCCTATTTGTATTACTCCTAATATCTTATTTTTCTAATTATTTTTTGTATATTTGTAATTATTGTATGAATAAGTAAAAATTATTAAAAGAAACAAAAAAAAAACCGAAAATGAAATGATCTAAATGCAAGGTCAGATATGTATTTTGACTTCAGTTGATGATATTGACAAGAAACATTTATTTATTGATTAAAATGACGCAACACCAAACGCTATTAATTAATTACACATTTACTTCACCTGTCACATTACTAAAACTTGGATTTAGTTGAACACTCTTTGCTTTTTAATATATTTTTTTGTATTTCTTGAAAAAAAAATCAATTCCATAATAAAGATCATATTTTTTTTGAATTTAAAAGTCATTTTGAAAATATTGATTTTTAATAGAAAAAAAATATAAGTATTTTT
The DNA here is from genome assembly GCA_022495995.1 of Adenophora triphylla var. japonica. Lineage (NCBI taxonomy): Eukaryota > Viridiplantae > Streptophyta > Magnoliopsida > Asterales > Campanulaceae > Adenophora > Adenophora triphylla. Next base: position 622,221 of record JAFEMH010000234.1, on the reverse strand, counting down.
GCTATTCACTTTCAAAATTTTAGTTTTGCAAAGAATGTAATGAATTATGATTGAAAAAAATCCATTTAGTAATAAGGTTTTTTAATGAAAAAGTTTAAAAGATTATTCTCTTTGGAACAGAAATAATCATTCAACTTGGTACAAAGATAATATATTAGTACTTTTTGTGTATCAGAATAAATGATACATTTGACTTATTAACGTCTTTTTTAATGACATTTTATTAATTCGCATATTACTTGTACAATAACTAAAATAAAAAGTTGAACATTTATTTCTGGACGAATGGATGGAGAGGATAGTAGAAATAATGACTCGGAATCTGATGACAGATAAAAGAACCCATTGGGGTTTGTAGGAGTACTTATTTGCAATTGTTTGACATTATAACCGAGAAAATGAGCAACAAGACAACTTTGTGGACTGAAATGAAAATCTAAATTTTGGGGATGAAATTCGTTTGGCCCGTGACCCTTGGATCCGGGCTATACGGGCGGGCCTGAATATAAGAAACGGACGGGGCGGGCTTTAGCCCGTTTCTCAAAACGGATAGTCCGGCCCGACCCGACGCCCACGGGTCAAACAGACAAACAGGTTTTATCCGGCCCGTCTGTGAGGAGAAACAGGCTAAAGCCAAGCCCGACCCGTCCGTTTCCTTATATCCAGGCCCGCCCGTACAGTCCGGATCCAAGGGTCCACGGGCCAAACGGATTTTACTTTTTTTTTTAAAAAAAAAAAAAAATCTGAAAATGCTTGAAAATACGTTTTGAACCAAAATGTTCCTCCAACGAATTTATTAACGAATATATATGGGGACATTAAGGACATTTTACAAAAAACAAAAAAAATCGAGCCAAACGGGCTTGGAAGCCCGCGGGCTAAGCCTGACCCGTCGCCAATAATCAATGTAAGGCATATACTCCCTCCGTCCCATCCGACTTAGGACATTCACTCCCGATACGGAGATTAAGAAATACTATTATAATATTAGGAGAGAGAATGAGTGGAGGATGTGTTGTGAGTGTGAAAAATTAAATAGGAGAGAGAATGAGTGGGATAAATAGTGATGGGATTATTGTTGTGAGTATGACAAGTGAGTCCCATTTAATATAAAAGTAATATAAACTTTCCATTTTGAGCCGTCCTAAGTCGGGTGGGACGCCCAAAATGGCAAAACGTCCTAAGTCGGACGGGACAGAGGGAGTACCGTTTAAATCACAGGTCGGACCACGGGCCGAACCACGGGCCACGGGTTACGGGCCATACGGTCCACGGGCCAAAATAAAGTCCACGGGCTAAGGTCCATTTTGGCCATCATCAAATGATACCCTGATTTCCGGCGCATTGAAGGCTACATGAACTAGAGCTATCAATTTGTAAATACGAAATGAGACGGGATATAACTATAAAATTCTGCAATTTTAGTTGATGTGACGTCTCGAATTATTTGCGGGACAGAAAAATCTCATTTCATTCCACTTCAGGACACGGGACAATACGATACAATGCGGGTCAGGAATACGCTAATATTATAAAACTAAAATCTAACTGAAATAATGCTAAACATTACATTGAAAATATAAGATTAATTTTTTGCAATCCTATAAGATAAAAACTTGTTAAATTTATAAAATAACTTAATCAACGCAACAAAACAATGGACAATTGAAAAAAAAAACTAATAACTGAGTGCTAAAATACCTTTATTAAAAAAATAAAATTAAAATATCTCGTTCCGTCCCGACTCGTCCCACGTCTCAAACGGGATGTCCCAAATAGGCATGCTTTTATAAGAAATTAGAATATACTATACTATTCTATCTCGTCATATTTGTATGGCGGGACGGGACGATCCCAAATCGACGACTCTACTAAAATTTAACTGAGATGATGCCAAAACATTAAATTAAAATATAAGATTAATTTTTTACAATCCAACAAAATAAAAACTTATTAAATTAATAAAATAGCTTAATCAAAACAACAAAACAATGGACAGTTGAAATAAAAAAATTAAGAACTAAGTGATAAAATACCTTTAAGGTTAAAAATAAAAATTATAAAAATGTGGGACGTCCCGTCTCATCTCTTTTTATCCCGAGTCCCAAACGGGATATCCCAAATAGACCAATTTTCATACGAAATTAAAATATTCTATCTCCATCCCATTTTATTTGTATGATAAGACGAGACCTCTCGAGACTGTCCGAATTGAAGACTCTACCATGAACATTATTTTAGAATTGGTTTATGTTATAAATGTGTTGATTTATATGATAATCTTAGAATTCTATTTCATATTAACGTTTTATAGATTTCCACAGTTGTTCATGATTAGAGTTGGTTTATGTTATAACTGTGTTGTAGATTTCTCAGTTATTTATATCATTCTTTTAGAACAAATGTAAAAGACAAATTTTACAGTTTTTGGTGTTTTTATTAGCTGAGAAAAAAAAAAAGGAATAGAGAGAAAGAGGGAGGAAGAATGCATAGAGAGTGCGAAACAGCGAATCATAATCTTCACCCATTAATTGTATAAGGCGATAGTACGTGTGAGAATTGCAGTTAGGAGTATTTTTATCCACATTTATAGCAGGAACTTATTGACAAGTTTTGAAAATGTCTGTCTCTATTGGTCGATTTCATTTGACTGTGTGGTTTATTGGTTAAAGCCCTTTTTTGCAACTTGAAATGAGACGGAACTGAGAAGCGATTTTTTAAAAGTTCTTTTAAGAGGTTATAGTAAAATGGTGTTAGGCCCAGTATGTTAACCCAATGGACGGGGCCTACATTTTGCAAGTAACACAGTACAGTATGTGGAGTTATACAGTTCTTCTTTTGGGCCATACTTATTGGGTCTGCTTTCTCTACCACGCCAGAAATTCATTTCCATTGTCCTCCTTCGGAGATAGCTAAGACCACCGCACTCCACCGCCAGCACCGTTGTTGCAATTCCAGGTTTCTCTAAAAGAAAACCCTATGTATCGTACTTGCTTATACTGATACGTATCAGTTCTCGTTGTCAACGGTTATTGCTTCATTTGAAACTTTGTTGAGCGTTTAATAATTGGTTTAGTTGCTCAATTGTTCCTAAACGGAATTTTCAATCTCGGGTTAGCGGAAAGTACGGAATTTTCTTTATGGGAGGCTTTATGGTGGAAAATTGCTGCGTGGTGTAATTGTATGTTTTTTGCACACCACCTGTTTGTTAAAATGCATTGCTTCTGGGTTGCAATGCATGCTTGCACTTTGCAATCTAAGTATCTAACAAGTCAGTTCGTTGGCTTTCATATTCTACCTCCGTCCCAAAATGATACACCCCCCTTTTTTTGTCAATAATACGAATGAACTTTGAGCAATTTATTTTAGATTGATTTAATTATCCTAATGAAAGTGTAAAACTTGTTATTGATTGTATTGTTGATGGTGTATCAATTACAAGTTTTAGATTTTCATGAATACAACTAAATCAGCCTATAGTTATTGATCAAAGTTCATTCGTAGTAATGACAAAAGAAGTAGGAAGATCATTTTGGGACGGAGGGAGTAAGTTGTTTCCTTGTGTGAATTCTGATGATTATAGGGACTGGCATGCTGTCCTCTTCTTCCTTGTCCAACTCTTGTCATTCTTTTTGGGTTTACTCCATTCATTCATATCAAAGGTGTTGGAAATAAATTGCAAAAATTGCTTAGGTGAATTAAATTAAATGACCCACAAAAGAATATATCTTAATAATAAAGAGAAAAAAATTTAATAATATCAAGACATGTACTTTGAAAACCCCTTTAAATACAAGAGGAAAAATCATGACATTGAATTTGATTTTCTTATTGAACCAAATGATAGCACAATTTTTTCTCCTGTGTTTTTTTTGGGTTATACTCCCTCCGTCCCAAAATGTTTGTCCCATTTGACTTTTTTGTTGAACTTTGACCACAAATTTATGAGAGATTAATCATGTTCATGAAATTCTAAAAGTTGTTGTTGATAATATTATTAATGATGAATCAATAGAAATTTTTAGAATTTCATGAACATAATTAAATTGTCATATATTTGTGGTCAAAGTTCAACAAAAAAGTCAAATGGGACAAACATTTTGGGACGGAGGGAGTAACATTTAGGTTCACATGACTTTAAGAAAGTACTCTCGCTTCAAAAGCGCAACACTCTCAAATGCAGTCACCCTATTTCTCTGAGTGGTGTCGTTCTGTTACTTTTGTTGGAACCAATTGGAATGCTTCCCTCTCTCAATCCTATCAAAGGGTCCACTCTTGAATAGTTTAAGAAGCAAGGAATGTGGTAGTATCCATGGAGTTGAACATAATTTAAAAAATATTTAGCATGTCTATGATGGCCAAGGACTTGAATACTTGATGATTACAAAGTTGAAAGGTTAGGAGATTGAATGCATAATTTTTAAAATGGACTCTTGATTTAAAATGAAAGGAGTAATACGTAGAAGTTTCCTTTTCTTATCAAAACCTTAATTAGTGTTAGCTCTTACAACTCATCTTATGATCATACGTCTGTGCTGCTGCTGTTGATAATTTTTTTCTGTTTTTAAGTTATTTTTGTAACCTCTCTCTCTCTTTCTCCTCTCCCCTCCCTCCCTTGTGCAGAAATCTGCAATGTTTCTAGCAAGAGTTTTCCGAAGGACGCTATGTACTGCAACCAGATCAGAAACTTCGTGTGCTGGAGCTGCGGCTGCTACTACAGCTAGGACTGGACATAACCCCCTTGAGGAATTCTTTGAGATGGACAGGAGAGCGGACGAGGATAAACCTGTTGTCTATGGTACTTGCTTTTCTGTTCACTTTCCTGCGATTTTTCAAAAGCTTAAATGATTTTCTGGCACATTTATGGTATGCTTTGGAATATATTCTTATAAAAGTAAAGGTGGTCCATTATATTACTAGATGGATCAAACAAACTAGAGAGGAGGAGATTTTATATGAGAATGCACACAAATGGCTGCTCTCAGAAGGTTTAAGTGTCTGAAAATGGAAGAATCTACACCACAGTGTCTGCACCCCCCCCCCAAACCAAATGAACACAAGGAGAGAGAGAGAGAGAGAGAGAGAGAGAGAGAGAAGAAAAGAAACTTCTGATAACAATGGTAGCAGAACAGCTCTTGCAAAAGTTTATCATGAGATAAACAGAAAAGAAATAAAAAGTGTCTTCAAATGCTTGCGCACTAACTCGATATACAATGACATATCATTGGCTGGCTGCTAATAATACCGGAGTGTATACAAAATTCAGTGATAACTAGACAATGGTTAAAGCTTTAAATTTTTACAAAGAGGCACTATGGTTATTAATGTATCACACTCCTCAAGTCTGACCTCCTTTTGTACGTGGAGAGGCAAAACAAGGTTCATCTCAATCCAAAAGATGCCGACGGAATAATTGCAAGTGCGATGTCTTGAACCCTAGACCTTTAACCTTGTCAAGTGACTAGCTCATCAAAAAGCTTAAGATGTTTAAGACGGGCTAATAATGAACTTCAGGCTTTATTTTTCAACAATTATATAAAAAATGGTCTTCCAACCTAAGTATTAAATTATAGATTTAGTTTACTTTTATAATTTGTTTTTATTGCCGATAGTCATTGGGAGAGGGGAATCAAGTTTCAGATAATTCTTTTATATTCACTTAGATATTATTCAGTCCAGTTATATTTATGATTTAAACTAATCTAACATGTTTGTTATGTTCTTAGGCTTGAGGTTATTCTTTTGGAGATGTTCCAGTACATTAGAACAATGGAATGATAATCTTACTTTATGTTGTCAGCTCAATGATTGGACGTATGGACATTAGGTGATGATGATGATTAAAAGTGGATATGATCATGAATATCCTCATTGGTATTACTAACATACTGTCGGTACATAAAAAACAATTCAAATGTCTAAATGGTGTTTGTATGCCGTAGAGTAAATTTTCGGCTGTTTGGAACACTAGTAGCACGAGAGTGGAATGTCTTATAAGTTCTTGATTCAGGTAGGAGTTGGAAGGCTTCTGAACTACGTTTAAAGTCTTGGGATGATCTTCAAAAGCTATGGTATGTTCTGATGAAGGAAAAGAATATGCTGATGACTCAACGTCAGATGCTTCATGCACAAAACCTGCGGTTTCCTAATCCAGAGCGCATCCCAAAGGTATTACTCACGTTCTCTTCTATTTATATTTTCTTGCCTTTTGACACTATTATCGTGATTTTTTTCAATGTGAATTTACTCCTCCTTTTCTTTGTCGGTCCCAAGTCACATTTGACTAGTCAAAAAAAAAATATTATATCGTACTTTTGCTATTCTCTGTTGCTTTTAAGTTTCAGCAAAGTGATATAGTATTTCTTTTTAGCCGTGCTGAATAAGTATCGTATCAAAAAAAGAAATGAAATGAATATGCGTCTCTTTTTACGGGATGAAGTGAGTATATAATAAAGACTATGGTTTTCACATTGAGGTGTAATAATCTTGTAATCTCACTCGATAAAAGGATAGTTAGCCTATTTTATGTGACTATTAATTAGAATAGCAGATGCGAAGCAGCAGTGGCGGATGCAGAAATTGAAGAAAGGGGGGGGGGCAAGAAAAAAATTGGAGTAAAAGAATGATGAATGGGGGCTCGAGGGCAGCGCCTCCGAATTTTTTTTGGTTGTTTCTTCAAATATAATAGTATAACTTTAGACATAATTATAGTTAATTATCTGTTTTAATAGTGACAATAATACATACGTTGATTTCAATTCATGTATAACAGTATAACATAATTACACGTATTAAAAGATAACATATATAGTTGTTCAATATCTAAAATCACACAAACAAATAAAATTATAAATATAAAACATTTTACTTCAACGTATACTTCCTCATTTTCCCACTAAAAGTTATAATCTTTACCTATTTTGAATGTCTCTTTAAAAATTATACTTTTCTAAAATGAAAATATTTTAATATTTTTTTATTCAACGGGACACACGTACTACAACATTTATTCACTTACACTCAATCCTCATGTCCAAAACAAAAGTTTAATTCCCGTATGTAAAACAAATTGTATTTTTTAGTGGGACGAAAGAAGTAAATTTGTATTTATAGAGTGAAGCTTAGTTGGGTTAAAAAAAAAGTCAAGCAGGGGCAGTGCCCCCCCCCCCATGCCCCTTTCTAGGTCCGCCCATGCAAAGCAGGGTGGGTCTCTCCTTATTGAGCACACTATTTGCTGGTTGTATTTTTTGTCAGTCAATATGAATATCAATATAATAGGCAATGCATGGTAAGTCTATCCGTATTGAGCACATTTATTATAGTTGAACTTTTCAAATCCGTCAATATGAATTAGAATAGTAATGGCAAAGAAGGGTGAGTGTATCCTTGCTGAGTGCAATACTAAATGGCGGACTTCTTATGTCCGTGTATTGAAATCCTGATAAAGATGTATATTAGCTCGTACTAAATGTGCTTTTTTTTCCCTCCAAGATGGAAGATTTTTTATTCATGCTTGAAAACACTACATTGGCATATAGCGTTTACAATGTGTATGCAATAATTGATTCACAAAGATAAATATGTGCTGCTAAAATTTCATTGGGTCAGTAAATTGCTTAACCATTTTTAGACCTCAAGAATGAACACAAAACTGTAACTTGTTCTACTGGTTGTTTTAAAAAAAAAAAACTTATGGCTTAGTATATCTTCTTTACATCATTGTTGTCTCTCATTCAAATAATATGCAAAGTTCTATCTTTTCGTGGTATATGTTTTATATACATGCCTTCTTAGTAATATGGGAACTGAGAGAAGAGCAATTTAGAAAATTCCCGGTTGGTTTGCTGCGTGTAGTTGCACATGTTGCATGTTTGTATTGAGTTGCAATCAACTATTTTATAGTAAGAAAATTCATAAGACGTGCTTCAGATATGGAATATTCTAACATTGACAGCAAATAAGAAGCCGGGAAATTTCAGTTAATTCTTTTCTAACTTTCCATTGCATACTTCCTACTTCTTTGGTGTAGGGAGAATATGTAATGTATACGTTATGTAGGAGACAACGAATCTAAACATTAGTGATCCACCAATGGATTTTTTTGCAGGTAAGGAAGTCAATGTGCCGAATCAAGCATGTCCTCACTGAAAGAGCAATCGATGACCCGGATCCCAGGAGGTCTGCTGAGATGAAGAGGATGATTAATGCTTTATGAGGGCTCCTCCACTCCAGCTTGCACCTTTCTTCTTTCTTGTTCTCCTGAACTTAATCCCGTTTTATAACATAACCTTGACGTTTTCTACGCGGGTAAGTGACATGCAACTGCAATGAACATTCGTTCAGCTAGTTATCTGTAGCTCAATGAGTGAACAAGCTACGTCTTGTGATATCCCGGACCTTGTTGGCTCTCTAGTAAAGTTTACAGGGGGAGTTTGTATAGAACCTATATAGTTATATGGTTCATACTCAACTTAGCTACATGGCATCTAGTTGGTTGGTGAAAAGATTAATAATTACCATTACATTCTGGCAATTTTACCCTTTTGTACTGGTGAAAAACAACTTTGATACATATACTTTGCCTTAAATGGTATGCAAATTTAGGTAGCATAGCTTGGTTAAATTGTACTGGTATACGAACTGTAGAGAGAGTCATAAAGGGCATTGCAGGACATTTAGGGTGGTTGTGATAATAATGCCATAAGGTGGAATACGGACATTAATGAGGGAGGATTTTTGACCAGTTGGAAAATCAAAATATAGATCCCAATTCAAGGCGTTCATAAAGTAAGTAAAATATAGTTCAGGCTTTTTAGGTAGAGCAGCAATGAATTCGGGCTTTTGAAACTGTTGAAGCGGTCGACCAGTCGCCGCTAAGTGACGGTCACTACATTCAAAACTGTGACAAATGGGTGTTCAAGTTGCCGCTAAGTGACAGCCACTACATTCAAAACTGCGCCAAATGGGTCGCCGCTAAGTGACGGCCACTACATTCAAAATTGTGACAAATGGGTGTTCAGTGGATTCTACAATTTTAATTTTTTAAGTCTTGACCATTGTGTATTCATCGTACTTCACGTATTATTCCTTTAATCATGATCTCACAACTCTTTAGGATTCAACTCTTTAGGATTGTATTGTTGGAATAAGAATTCTTAGGTTCCTTAATGAGCCTCTCCATGTTTAAAAAAAAAAAAAAAAAAAAAAAGAGGTCAGATTACTGGTGTTACTCCTTCGAAGTGAACAAAAATATACTCGTTCAGTTCCGATTTAATTCAGTTCCGATTTAATTCAGTTCCGATTTAATGTTTTTAGTTTAACTATTACGGGGATTAACAAAAAATAAATGTTGTAAGTATAAAAAGTAAAGTAGAAAAGAGAAAGTGAGTAGAAAGTTTTTGTTATGAAAATAACAAGCGAGTCTCATTGTCCATTTTAAATAATAAAACAAGTAAAAATCTTAAACTGTTACATTTTAAATAATAAAACAAGTGAAAACCTTAATCTGAAACACAAACTTAAAAAGAAATTAAAAATATTAAATCTAGAGGGAAAGAGTAATTTTTTTCTATTTTCCTAGGTGCTTTACTAATTCAACTCAACCCCCATTATTTCCTTACAAAAATCACATCCATTCTGATGCTGCCATGAAAAATGGTATTGATCAGGAGCTGAGTTTCCAGCTACTTCAATGAATACTGCGGCTGCTCTTCTTGGGATGACACATCTTGGGACCTACACGCACATGAACAACAATGAACTAAACCGGGGGTGACTCCGGTGAAACCCCTCCGGCGTGAGAATCAGTCCACCGTTCAAATCAAAAGAAAGTAGTCAATTAATGGAGAAAAAATAGAGTTTAGAGAGAGAGAGGAACTTACATAATAATGATGTATTCCATATATTTATATTAAATCAGAAAAGTGACCATGCCCCTAAAGGACACGTGTCAATCATTCACCCACTTTAGACCAACTACCCTCAAAGTCAGTAAAAGGTACTACTCGTCCCATCATGTTACACTGTTGTACATTATGGGGGGGGGGGGCACGTGTAGATACCCCAATCAATTATTACCTACCAGTCACGTTTGTCGCCTGGCGACAAACCCTCTAAAACGACAAGGCATGCTTGGTCGCCTATTATAAATTACGCCCTTGTTACCCAAAATCAAGGGGGGCAAGATTGTATTCTCGCCACCCAATCTTCTCGTCTATATTCTATTTTCGCTCTATGTCGCACTATAGTACATACAATGTTATCTTCACCACTTTAGCACAGAATATTACTTATCATTTACTCGGTCATTGTTTATCTACCTTGGTGTTTATGGCCCATCCTGAGATACTTGGCCCACCAAGCCCATTGAACCCTCTACACTGTTAAGGCCCAATCCATTTATAATAATCACTTCAGAAGCCCCCAATTTCGAGTCCTGAATCACTCATGTTTCAGGCGAGAAATTTACATTGCTTACTACTTCCCGCCCGCGAGTAGCCACCTCGCTAGGTGTTATACGATGACGTCATCTGTAAAACACGCGTCACACCCCTAGGTCTTTCCACTGACTGACGGTTGGTGTGATGTGACATACGAAAAGACTTTTTGAATTTTGAAATCATTTAATGGGGGGAATTTCAAAATTTTGGGGGCCAATTAAATTTTTCTATTCCCCAAACACCGTTTCAAATTCCCCTAATATAAATGACCTCCCTCCTCCTACCTTCACTTTTTTCCACCCTCTTCATCTCTAAGCTCTAAAGCGATTTCCGGCCACCGTTGAACTTTTCCGGCGACCCTGCTTCCAGCGTGCTCTAGCCTCCCTCTGACTGAAACCCAGTCCTCCTTTGTACTTCATTCATAAAAACTTATTTTCATACCTATCTCCCTCTTGAATCAACCTGGAAAACCAATTCTTCGGTAGTTCATTGGAAATTCCGGCCAACCTTCGCTCAATCTTCAACTTTCTCAATGACCCTTCGTATTTTCCAGGTAATTACTTGGATCCCTACTTTTTTCTTATTTTCTTTAAATTTTTTTCGTCGCCATGGCTAGGTTTAAAAATTGCCTTAGACAAATTAGATATGGCCAGTGTCAAAGGTCTGGGGGTATTTATTACTTGACTAGAGGGATCTGGGCAAGAATCCCGCGAGATGACTTAGTTAATTGCCTAAGAATTAATAGGGTAGATCCCGCCATAATTGATGCCGTAGAAGTTAGGGGTAAATGTTTTCTTCATTTTTCAGCCCCCATGTCCAAGACATTTTTCACTTCCCGCGAACTTTGCGAACACCTCTGTCGCTTCTATGGTCCTCCCACATATTCCCGATAGCTCGACATTTGACTTTCTCGGGCTGCGAGATCTTTAGTTAAGAGGTCTCGTTATAAACAAATTGTTTCTTCTTCGATTCGGGCGAGATGTCAAACTTGGGAGCCCCGACGCTTCTACCTCAACCGGCGGGAATAACCCTTCCACTTCGGCGGAGCGAGATCGACACTTCTCAAGATCCCCACATAACTCCCTATCACACCAAGTACAATATCAATCACCTAGACTACCACATTGCCGCCTATGATGGCGAGATGGCCCTTTCGTTATTAGGCATAGACAAGATGGCGTCGTTGTTTTCCGTCCCAATCGGATGCTTGGGACTTAGGATCCCCATAGATCCCTTCATCTCACTTGTCCTTTTCAAAGCTCGGGCGGCAATGGCCGAGCTTCACCCAAATGCAATTAGAGTGTTGACTTGTTTTATCACTATTTGCCGCGCCACTTCGGCGAGAACCACTACTCATCTCGCTCATGGATCTATTTGCGGCTACCAACAAAAGGACAGAAAACCCAAGAGCTTCGCATGTCGCTTAAATACAAAAACCCAAGATCCTCACTCCTTCCTTCTAAAGTTCATAATTGGCGAACGACCCATTGTTCATAGTTTCTCGCATTGGTTGGGCTCTTCCTCGGACTTGAAAGGGATTCATCCAAAGGTTGATAAAAAATGGTCCCTAGATGAAGATGAGAAACGCTTGAAAGCCACCGTGGTCCGCCTTCTCGCCGAAGCTAACACCATGAGACCCTTCCCCGCCCTATTCTCCATTCAACAAATTCTTGCGAGATCAATCTCTCCTCGGTCAAGTGGGACTCTCCTTTGACTTCCCGCCAATTCCTCCACGAGTGGCCATCGTCTTCCCAGAATCCGGGCCGGGATGGGAACGTCATTCAGGAGATAAATTTGGTACAGATTGCACCATTTGCGGGAATGGCCAAAACATGTGTCCCGCAATGCGACAAGTGCAACGTATGGTTTCCCTTGTTTTATTTCTTTATTCATTACAAGTTTTATTATCGCTTATATATTTCCCGCTTTTTGCAGTACATAGGACGATGGATATGAACCAAAAGAGACTTGCTCAGGGAATGTCCGAACAACAAGCCAAGCGTGCGCTCACGGCTCGAAGTGCGAGCTTAAAGTCCCAAACTGCTGATCTCACTATCCCGATTGCGAGAACCGGCGAAGATGAAAAAATTGCGAGTGAAACATCCCGCAAGAGGGCCCCTGCAAACACTTCCCGCCCCCAAAAACGGCAACGTAAGGCCGCCTCTGTCCCCGCTTCTGAAGAACAAGTAGAGACACTCCACTTGGTGGATGAAGAAGAAGAAGAAGAAATAGAAGAAATAGAAGAAGAAGGAGAAGAAGATGATCTCCATAATGAAATGGAAGGTGATGCTCCCCTTGAACAACCAGGAGTTGAGAATGAGGGGATTCATACAGATATCCCTGCGAGATCTGCCACTCCGCCTTCCTCAGCTCAACCACATGATGCGGCCCCCAACACTTCTCCCATCAACCCCTCATCCTCTCGCTCTATTCCCCGTCGCCGCGCCAGCTGGTTAGAAGAGGGATTCAAGATTCCTGAAGATGAGCCAGGCATGGTGGCTCTTTCTTAGGAAGCGAATGCCATCCCCAAGCTGAAGGGATTAATCACTGAGCAGTTGGATAATGTTTCCTGCTTGCTGGGTTCCACTACCCTCAAAAGGGCAAGTGATGCTGACCAAGTGGCCTACGTAGAAAAGGAGAATCCCGCCCACTCAGCCTACCACGCGGGAATTCAACTTTCCTTGGTAAGTCGCACTATCTTTCCTATTACTCATTCGAATTTTTCACTTTACATTTTCCTTAACATTTTATTGTCGCATTACTTTTCGCAGGCTAGCAGTACTCTCTTGGGTTTGAGCAACAAATGCGTCAAACTTGAACAAGAGCTTACTGAGGCTGAGCGCGAGCGGAATGTGTATAGGCGGAAAGTGTCCAGGCGGGATATCTCTATCCAGGAGCTCAAGGACCTTAAGGACAAAGCAGATGCTGATGTCGCGACGGGAAAAACCCTTTTGGAAGGGTTGGAACAAAAGAACAAGGAGGCGGAGGAGAGCGCGGCCTTGTCGCCGAGAACGAAGCTTAAAGGCGATGCGGCCAAACTTGCGACCTTGAGCCGAGAACCAACGTCTCAGAGACGAAGATTTTGTCAAGGCCAATCAAGTCAGCAAGCTTAGGGAAGATTTAAAATCGGCTAAGTCTAAAGCTGAAACGGCTGAAATGGATGCATTCGATAATGCCATCCTTCACACCTTGAGGACTATTGCCGCGGAAGCCAATCCCGCTATAACCCCAGCCATGTTAGCAAGATGGGGCTCTGAGACTATCTTCAGTGAGAAAAGCCGCAAAGGACATCCCCTGGTGCCCTTCAGCGAAGAAGAGCTAGCCCAACTTGCTGCAGAAGATGCAGTTCTTGGCAAAGCGGCTTGGCCTGTTCTTGAGACCCGCAGCGACAACATCGTTCCCGCCCTTTTCGACCTCATGCAAAAGAACAAAGATGCTCTTAATCTTTTCTGATGGCCGATGAACTTTCCTTTGTAATTTCTAAGCCATTTGCCCAAACTTTTTAAACTTGTCTTTGATCTGTAAACAATATTTATTTTCTTCATTTTAATTTCTGTCTTTTGTTTCTCGCACCCTTATTTTGTCGCGAACGATTTTTACCTTAATTTCAATAGTAAGTCTTTGACTCCAATCTTTATTTATACACCATTAACATTTACATGTCGCGCGTTTTTCTCTTGATACGCCAGGATTTTGCTTCGATAGTTCATCGAAGATTGCATCCCTTCATCCTGTCTCTATATACATACTACTCCCTTCAAAAAAGTGAGGCTTGTCTTTAGGCAGCCTCACTCCCAAGCGTAGATTCTTGCCAACTATTTGCTACGACAATTTTCGGCGTATCCATTTGGTGTCTTGGTTTCTAACCAATGCACCGCCTCAATTTGGGCGACTTGGTCTCTAACCAAGATGCCGGATCCATTCGGTGCCTTGGTCTCTAACCAAGACATCGCATCCATTTTTGGGCGACTTGGTCTCTAACCAAGACGCCGCATCCATTTGGTGCCTTGGTCTCTAACCAAGACGCCGCATCCCTTTTGGGCGACTTGGTCTCTAACCAAGACGCCGCATCCATTTGGTGCCTTGGTCTCTAACCAAGACACCGCATCCATTTTTGGGCGACTTGGTCTCTAACCAAGACGCCGCATCCATTTGGCGTCTTGGTCTCTAACCAAGACACCGCATCCATTTTTGGGCGACTTGGTCTCTAACCAAGACGCCGCATCCATTTTTGGGCGACTTGGTCTCTAACCAAGACACCGCATCCATTTGGTGCCTTGGTCTCTAACCAAGACATCGCATCCATTTTTGGGCGACTTGGTCTCTAACCAAGACGCCTCATCCATTTGTGTCAGGTGTTGGCACCGATTACTTCTCGCCTTCCTCCACGTGCTTCAGCTTTCGCCCCCCTTTGTCGAATTTCTTTATCTCCTATGAAAGTGGCTTCCTTGACCCCCTTCTTTTTTCTAATCTCGCCTTTCCAATAACTGTTTCATAAAGCAGAAAACTTGTCAAATTTCAATAGAAACGATAATCACAAAACAGGTATGTCATTTGAATAATTCCTGCCTCCTTCCATCATGTTCATAAGTTACATCATGCTAGATTGGCAAATGCTACCCAACTTTCCCGTCAATGTGATGTACACAAAAACACATGACCCCAGGAGAAAAGTTATGTAGCTTTTGTTATCTAGAGCAAAAATCAAAAGATGCAACTACAAAAGATTGCTACAACTTCATTGATAAAAACGCTTCAGATGATCAACACTCCAAGCATTCTTCAATTCTTCACCATCCTGCTTTCTTAGCCGATAAGTCCCTTCCCGAATCACTTGAGACACCTGAAATGGCCCTTCCCACTTTTCATTCAACTTGGTAAAACCTGGTTTGGGTCCGTGACTTCTGCACTTCTTAATACCCGATCACCTACATTAAAAGACCTCTTGTTAACCCGCTATCGTCTTTGGGCCTTCATCTTGTTTGTAATTCACCATCCTCATTCTCGCTTGCAACCTCCTTTCATCAATCAAATCAAGATCATTACATCGTCGCTGGCCATTTCTCGCCTCGTCATAATAAGTCACCCGGTATGTCGGCAAGGCCATCTCGGCTGGTGCCATGGCTTTAGATCCGTAAGTCAAAATGAACGCTGTTTCACCAGTTGAGCCCTTTATCGTGGTCCTCACATACCATAGTGCAGTTGACAACTCATCTAACCACGCGCCGCCCCTTCCTTCTAAATTCTTTCGTAAGGCGGCAATGATTTGCTTGTTTGCCGCCTCACTTTGCCCATTCTGGCTGCGGCACATGTACTGCTGCGACATCCGGTGTTTCACATTCATTCTCTTACATTCCGCGGCAAATTTCTTCCCGAATTGTGTTCCATGATCAGAGACGATGACCCTGGGTAACCCATACCTACACCAAATGTTCTCTTGTACAAACTTGATTACATTATCCTCGCTTATCGTTGACAAGGCTTTCGCTTCCGTCCACTTCGTAAAATAATCAACGGCCACCACTACATGCTGGCATCCTCCCTTGGCCTTTGGGAATGGCCCAATCAAATCTATGCCCCACATATCAAAAGGCCACGTTGCGACAATAGGCGTACGCTCGGTGGCGGGTTGGCGCGGAATATTCCCGAACCTTTGACATTTCTCGCATTTCCGTACATATTCTTGACATCCTTCTTCAAGCTTGGCCAATAATAACCATGGAACAACACCTTCTCCGCTAGAGATCTCGCCGGATGACCTCATGAGACACCTTCATGGATTTCAAACAAAACCTTAGCCACCGTCCCCGGCTCTATACACCTCATCAATGGCTTTGAAAAAGATCTTCTATATAAGATTCCATCTTGCACCGTAAATCGCGGGAAGTCACCTTTACTAGTTTAGCCCTTTCTTCCTCAAGCGGCAATTCACCCTTCTCTAAAAAATCTTTCATGTCGGTAACCCAATTTGCTTCCGCCTCCCCAATCTCCATTACCACACAGGAGTCTATCAATTGCTTAGGCGTGTCCACATACTCCACCAAGGGATCCACTTTGCTTCATTTTCTCCACTTCCCGCCGACCTACTCGGTGCATCCGCCTTTGAATTCTCTTCTCGCCCAATTTGTACCAACTCCCAAAACTCAAAATGACTCAAGATGTTTCTCACCAAATCACAATATCTTATTAAAAATGAATTCACCGTGCCATATTCGCCTTTCACTTGCTTAACAATCAGGCGAGAGTCGAGAATGGACCACGATCCTCTTTACTCCAATATCCGCGCAAATTCAATTCCCGACACCAATGCTTCGTACTCACTTTGATTATTAGATCTGGGAACTTGAACCTAAATGCCTTCTTATACTCACATTCCGCATGCAGGGATATCAAAACCATTCAGCTCCCCTCTTGTCTTTTCTTTGACGAACCATCTACATGTAGGACCCAACAATCCTCTGGCCTCTTCTTTTCTTCAATCAAAATTGGCACAACCCTCTTTGCACTTTGCTTCTTCTCGCGCTCCTTAATTACTTCTTCTGAAACTTGGTAAACGAAGTTTCAACTATAAAGTCTGCCCAACGCTTGCGCCTTAATAGCCGGCGGGATTCATATCTTATGTCGGGTTGTCGGCTCAATCGACCACTTCAAAAGTCTTCCTTGAGAATCAGGCTGTTGCAAAATCTTCCTTAAAGGAGCGTCGGTCAAAACAACAATCGTATGAGCGACAAAATATGCCCTTAGCTTTCTTGCCGCCACCGCGGTGCATACGCCAACTTTTACTGCATTGAAGTATCTCGATTCAACCTCACTCAACGCCTTAGAAACATAATATATAGGCCTTTGAATTCTCCCATCTTCCCGCACCAACACTGCGGCAACTACGTAGTCAGAAGCTGCCAAGTAAACAAACAATTCTTCCCCCTCCACAGGGCTACTCAACAAAGGTGGCTTTCCCAAGTAAGATTTCATTTCTTCAAAAGCAATGCCGCATTCCTTGCTCCAATCAAAATTCTTCCCGCCCTTCAGAGCCTTGAAGAACGGCAAACATCTCTCCGCCGACTTCGAGATAAACCTCCCCAAGGCAATGATCCTCCCATTCAGCCGCTGAATCTCACGGATCGACTTTGGTGGCGACATGTCTAATAACGCCTGAATTTTTTCTGGGTTGGCCTCAATCCCGCGCCTGTTTACCAAAAATCCCAGAAATTTTCCCGCCGTCACACCAAACGTGCACTTACTAGGATTCAACTTCATCGAATTCCTTCTTAAATTTTCAAAAGTCTCAGCGAGATCCAATAAGTGGTTGTTCTCCCTGGTCTTGATCACCATATCATCAATGTATGCTTCTATATTCCGCCCAATTTGAGACTTGAACACTTCGTTCACCATCCTTTGATATGTCGCCCCTGCATTCTTCAAGCCGAATGGCATCATCTTGTAACAAAATTTCCCTTTGGGGTCCTAAACGCTGTTTTCGCTTTGTCTTCCTCTGCCATCTTAATGCTGGTGATATCTGAATAAGCATCAATAAAACTAAACACCACTGTGACCCGCAATGGAATCCACCAACTTATCAATCTTGGGTAAAGGATAGCAATCCTTAGGACATGCTGTATTCAAATCAGTGAAATCAATGCACATTCTCCATTTCTTGTTTGACTTCAAAACCATTACGGGGCAAGCCAACCAAACTGGATATTGGATTTTCTCAATTATTCCCGCCTTGACAACTTTTCCACTTCCTCCAATCTTGCCACCTCTTTCTCTGGCGACAAATGCCTTACCACTTTGCTTAAATGGCTCCACATTGGGATCGGCATTCAAACGGTGCGAGCCACACTCTCGTCAATACCGCTTCATGTCTTAGGGTCTCCCGGCGAAGACATCCAAATTTTCCTTCAAAAAATTAACCAAAGTTTCTCGCTCATCCCGCGACAATTGCTTGCCAATCTTCACCTTCTGCTCAGGAAAATAACAATTGATTTCCACCTCCTCCAACTCTTCTCCCGCCTTGATATCTGGCTCATCCCGCACCTGCAGCGTTTCCACCTCTATTCTTTTCCTCTTCCTCGTACCCAGCGAGGAACGGGCTTTTTATGATCGGCAAAGACATTACCAGTAGGCCGCCCCTGAGCGTCCTCCACCTCAATGGCTTCATAATCGTCATCAGATTCGCTCATAAGTACTGTAACATTTCCCTCAACCACTTCTTCAATCCTTGGCTCCTCCATACTAACTAGCCTTCTGACCTGGCATAACTTATACGGGGCGTGGCACTCACTATTTCCATCGCCCAACAATTTTCTTCACCATCATCACTCTGTCCCACCATATCGGAATCTACATCCCGCCAATCTGCATCCTCCTTCCTCCTTTCTAGCCTAGCCCCCGAATCAGGTTCCCGCTCGTCCAACATACACATTTCTCGCTCTCCTCCGAACACCCTTATCGCCTGCCCTGAAACTTGTTTTGTCGCTTCGGCCACCATAGCAGTTCCATTTCTCATACTCTCCGTTATGACCCAATCTGGTTCGCCATTCTCCACCTCTACAATCTTAACCATATTTATCTTTAACTGACTAGATTCTACTTTGGAAGTCATCGAAATTGTACTCTCCGCCTTAGCTTTCAACATCTCCTTTTGTTTTCTTACCACAGTGACCGCCTCACTCTTCAAGCAACCTATCCCGTTGGTGGTGGGATACTTCACCCTACGGTGGGGAATTGATAGAACCATTTCAAAACTCAACATGAATGGGATCCCCACTATAGCATTATAGGGAGACACAAGATCAATCACCATGAATTCGATATTCTCGCATCTCGCCATCTTTCCTTCACCAATTTCGACATCCAACATAATGGTACCTTTAACTTTAACGGAGTGATTAGTGAAACCCTCAAGATATCCCTTATGAGGCACCAAATTTGCCTCTGTATAATTCATCCTTTTAAAAGCATCATAATAAAGCACATTCCTACTCGCCCGAGTCCACCATGACTGACTCATTGCACAATATTATTGCTGGATACATAGTGATGATAATTGGTTGACTCCATGGCTTTTGGTAACGACCAATTCTCTCTGGAAAAAGCGATCACCCTATCTTGGTGGCGGGGAGCGAGGAACATCAAACGTATGCGTCAAAGTCATGATTTGGGTATTCAAGCGAGACCATTTGGGTAATGGGTCGTGAATGACATCTACCAAATTTCTCTCCGGCCTACGTTGATCATCCCGCCCAACATTCTCCTCCAAATACTCCTTGCAGAAAACCCTGTCAATCTTCCCTGAATCAATCTCCTCAAATTATAACAATCATCGGTCTTGTGCCCCTTATCCTTGTGAAATTCACGGTAACTATTACGATCTCTAGACGGACCGAGTTCTGGTGTAATAGGAAAAGGTTCGGGCAAATTTATTTTCTTCATGATCTCGGCGATAGGAGTGTTCGGCCATATACTTGATGTCTGTCTTTGGCTTAAACTCTCTACGACCCCCGTACGCCCTTCTCCACGGCCTCAGCTTCCTCCCGCTTGACTTGCCCCTCTATTGCCGCCAAACCCTCTTCTATCATCTCGCAGCTATCTCCACCCTTTCGCTCGCCACTTTCTTGACGGCTGATTCGTCATTGTAGCCCCCTTTGTCTTAACTCTAGCTCATTACAAAATCCCGCACTCTTTCATACAACTCCCAGTAGTCTTTGGCAATCTCATCCCTAGCTCACTGCTTGAAGTGACACATGCGTAAGGCGGTGTTATACAACATGATTATCTCGCCTTGAGCGATGTCGGGAACTTGATTTGCCACTCCCATGAACTGTACGTGAAAGTCGCAATCCCTTCCCCATCTTTTTGTTTAAGGCTTTGCCTGACTCTAGTCTTTTGAACCGGTTGTGATCTGACGCACTAAATCTCGCCAAGAATTTCTCCCTGAAATCTTGATACCCAGATTATAGAATCTTGAGTGTCTAAGAACCAATCAATGCATGATGCGGAGTGCTCACCAAAGGCTCGACCTGGCTGCTTCATTCTCGGTCAGCGGCTGACATGGTTGCTTCAAATCCTCCCACATGAGTTCTTGCTCTAGATTTTCTGAATAACTTGATAAAGTTGGCATGCGAAAACTTGGGTGCAGGGCGACACCTTTGATACTTTGGGTGAAAGGAGCCAAAAAGGCTTTTTTCCTTCCACTTTCTTTATTCCCGCCTCTAAATCCTTAATTTTCTTCGCCATCTCGGCCATCTCATTTCTTAACCTTTGTTCCTCTTCCTTCTTAGCCTTCTGCCTCACTAGCCTTGGCAGCGACTCTGCGGCTTTTATGAAGCCTGCAGAGCTTCTCGGCCGCCGCCCTTCACAGCCTCTGCTGACTTTCTCAGCTCCACTCCTTGTCATAATCTTTATCTTTCCTATCTTGTCGCCGTCGCTCCCTATCCGTGGTGACCTCTCACGATGTCGCCTAGCATCATGATGTCGCGATATCCGGGTCCTTTCCTTGCCGCGTCCCTCGTCGTGCGTGGGCCGCTAGATTCATTCTTTGTCGTATTCAAAGTAATAAGATTCTTCTTTGGAGTTGCACGGCTTATGGTATATTTTCTTTCTCCTCTTCTTTCTTGCTTCAGTCATCATCCCGCCTTCGATTTTACGCTAATCTCACAGGCGGCGGCGTGTCTACATCTTGTCTTGGTCTATTAGCCACGCTAGCGCTAACCTCTCGATTTTGCCGTAGGCATGGGACCTTCCCGCTTGCCCGTTCGGTAACTCCTCGGGAACGTGGGAAGGCTCCGCGTGTAACTCCTTCAATTGTTGGTTATTGGCGAGGACATGCATCCATGCCTCATTATCCGCCCTTAACTTTTCAATCCTTTCTCTTACTTACGCATTCTTTGACTTCGCGGGAACTTGGCCTTCATCTTGCCTTGGCTCTTTCCACTCTCACCCTTTCCTCCTCCACTTTAGCCCGCCTAACACCGGTGTTAGTCTCGGGCGTATGGACCTCCACCCCTCTTTCGGATCTGCTCCGGCTCCGCACGAGCATCCTTAGCATTTGGAGTTGCCAATGTTAAGTTACGAGCCACCTAGAGGGGGTAGCTTTTTCTTGTCCAACCACCGTAACTTGCTTCCAACTAGCGTATACTTTTACAAACACTTCAAGACAAATCACACCTTTTCACCATAAACCAAGCATTACGACAACTTTACAAGTCACTTTACGAAAACAAAACGCCTTTAATACATGTATTAATGAACTTACAACCTTTATAGCGAGAGACAACTTTATGACTTCTGAAATAAATACAACAATCCAAAAAACAACCTCTGACAAGTACCATCTGAGAATCCTCCTTGGTTCTCTAGTTAACTAGCTTTTACTCCTTTGATCAAACTGACAGTTAGAATCTTCTGGGCTCCACCGACAAAACAACAACAATACTCCACCTTCTTTCTCACCTCCGACGGTCGCCAACAACCTCCCAGGCTTCACCTAGCCACCCAAAGAAGAACGGCTCGGGTCCGACGACGGAACCCGGCCCGATCTTTGCCATGGAAAATGGTATTGATCGGGAGGCGAGTTTCCGGCTACTTGATGGATCTTTGCATTTGCTCTTCTTGGGATGACATATCTTGGGACCTACACGCACATGAGCAACAATGAACTAAGCGGGGTGACTCGGTGAAACCCCTCCGGCGTGAGAATCAGTCCACAGCTCAAATCAAAAGAAAGTAGTCAATTAATGGAGAAAAGATAGAGTTTTGAGAGAGAGAGGAACTTACATAA